>OW240913.1:192278761-192584803 GCA_933207985.1 Pelobates cultripes
GCTATGTCGGCTGAGTACAGCAATACCCCCGTATGTACCTTTGCCAGGTATATGTGGATGTTGAAGGGGCGCATTTGAGACGCAGCCATTCAGTTTTTTTCTAACTTTGAAGTTTTACGCTGTGTCCATGTTCCAATTTGGAGTAGTTTAGACGGTTGGTTATTGAAACTTCCCCACAAACACATACTATTTATTAAAGAATACACCCTGGGGTAATTCAAAAGGCATATTTTGAACCTTGGCGTGGGATAATTTTTTCTCTAGTTTGTTCCAGGTGTAGTGGTAATGAGCGTTTTTAAAATGTATTTTTTTACTTTTTATAACTTTTTTACTTTTAAAAACTAGTTTTTAAACTTTTGTTTTGCTTATAAATTTTTTTTAAACTTTCCTAAACTTTCTTAAAACTTTTTTACAGATTTAACATTTTTCTAAGCTTTTTTTTTTACCGTTAACCCCTAACTAGCAGTACGCAGCACTAACAGTAAATTCCCCATTTTCCCATAACTCCCACCCACCCCAGCTAGCAAAATATATAGTTATAAAATATTTAAATTAATTAATTAAATAAATTGAACCTCTGAGGGTTAAAAAAATAAATAAAAATTAATCCTTAGGGGTTAAAAAAAATTAGATCACAGTATAATAGTGTGATCTCTATTTGATCGCTGTAGGCAGTGATTGACTGGCAGGGAAGGGGTTAATTTTTATTTGGACTAGGTAAAGTGTGTTTTTTTTTGTTTTTTTTACTTAAATGTTATTAAAACATTTTTTTAAGCTTAATTTTTAACTTTTTAAAGTTTCTTTTAAAACTTTTTTTAACGTTAACCCCTAGTTAGCCTAACGCCAAATCCCCCAATTCCCCACTAACTTCCACCCACCCCAGCTATCTAAATATATAATTTAAAAATAATTAATTAATTAAATTAATTTAACCCCTGAGGGTTAAAAAAAAAAGAATTAACCCTCAGGGGTTAAAAAAAAAAATCAGATCATAGTAAAATGTAATCCCTGCCAATTGATCACTGTAGTCAGTGATCAATTGGCAGGGAATGGGTTAATTTTTTATTAAAATGGGTAAGGGGGGGGACACTTTAAATTAACTTTATTTTTTTTTCCAGCAGGGGGCAGGATCATCACTGATCCGGCTCCCTGCACTTCACACAGAACCCGGAAGTGCAGGGAGCCGGTAGGTGAGTATACAGAGCACATGTGCTCGCTCTGACTTGTGGTCAGAGCGAGCACATGTGCTGGGCAGCCTGACCGGGTGCTCCCGGTATGCCTCCAATGCCTCCAATGCAGAGGCATACCGGGAGCACCATTAACCCCGCGATCGCCGCGATAGCGGCGATCCGGGGTTAATTTTACTGCGTGACGGACGAGGTCCGTCACCCGTCGTTAAGGGTCTCCCCTCTGTGACGGACCTCGTCCGTCACCCGTCCTGAAGGGGTTAAATAAACCTGTGGACAAAATTGCTAAAATCAAACCGGGTAAAATAATATATTTGGGAGATTTCAATTGTTTATTGGACCCTACTATGGTTAGATAGAAATAAACTAAGTAATAAGGAGAATAAAGGATATTTAAAACAATCCTCCCTAAGATTTAATGAGATTATCAAAAAGGCAGGCATTATGGATATTTAGCGCATATGGCATACTATGGAAAAGGATTGTACGTGTTTTTCCTATCCATATCAAGTCTATTCAAGAACAGATTATATATTGACAGAGATAAATACTGCCAGAATGGTTAAAACAATTTTAATTGCCAATATTCCATGGTCAGATCACAATGCATTTATTTTGGTTATTAAAGATCATTTTGTCAAAGTTAGATCTAACTGGAGACTGAATGAACATCTATTAAAAAAAAAAGTCAAAATGTGGATATAATACAAAAATAAAAATTCTGAGACATCATTGTCAACACTTTAGTGTGCATTTAAATGCACAATTAGGGGATATTTCATAAAATTGGGTTCAGAGGAAAAAAAAACATTTATATATCGAATATGAAATGCTGGAAAAACAGAATAAGAACAGTCTTTTGATTAAAAGTAGTGAAGAATTAAAAGAAATAAGAGAGACAACGATATCTTGATCTATAAATCTAATCTAGCCTTAGAACGTTTAAAAAGAACTTGGTATTATAAAGGGAATAAAGCGGATAAATTACTAACAAATAGATTAAAAAAAGAAAAACTAAAATAAATATTTCTAAAATAAGAATAGGAGAAGAAGTAATCCTGTCACCAGATAAGATCAGTAAAGCTTTTCAGGAGTATTATTCAGGCTTCTATACTCTACCAGAGAGAAATGGTACTTATAAGATGTCTGAATTTTTTTCTCAACTTAAACTCCCAGGTGTAACAGAGGGTCAGTTGACACTATTAAATGAACCTATCTCACAAAGTGAAGCAGCACTAGCGTTTAAAAAATTAGAAGCAAAGAAGGCTCCAGGGCTGGACGGGTTCAGTAATTGTTTCTATAGAATCTTTAAGGGAAATATCATAGATCCGCTTACTAATTTGTTTAATTACTTTATGATACATGGAAATATCCCCAGAGAAATGTTAAAGGTTCACATAGTCCCTATCTCAAAGCCAGATAAAAACCCGGAACTAGTAACAAATTATAGACCCATTTCACTGCTAAATAGTGATATTAAAATATATTCCTCTGTGTTAACAGATAGGATTGCTAATATAATACCAGCAATTATTCATCAAGATCAAGTGGGGTTTATAGCTAGTAGATCCCCAATTTTTAACATCAGAAGATTGATAGATGTTGCAGATGTAGCAACTAAAAGGAATTTATCCATCTTTGCCCTGTCACTAGATGCCGAAAAGGCGTTTGACAGGGTAAGGTGGGATTTTTTGGAGAACACATTACATAGTTTTGGAATTCATGGCAATATTATTAGGGTTATTATGGCCTTATATACAGTCCCAACAGCCAGTGTTGTAGGGAGTGGCTTCTTCTCTGACTGATTTCAGTTGACGAACGGAACAAGGCAGGGGTGCCCCTTATCCCCACTTTTATATCTGATAAGCCTTGAACCACTAGCGCATAAAATTAGAGATAATGAATCTATAAAAGGAGTAGAATTAGAGGGAGAGTCATTAAAGCTTACAATGTATGCGGATGACGTGGTACTCACGTTGACGGACCCTTTGACATCCATGGAAAAAGTTATGGATATCATAAGGGAATTCTCTTTATATTCAGGATATAAATTAAATTTAAATAAGTCAGCAGTACTCCAGTTTAATCTTACATTAAATATCAAGCATAATTTATTGATAAATTTGGATTTGATTGTAAAAATAATTCTATGGAATGTTTAGGTATAGAGATTACTAACGAGCCAAATAGAATGATGGAACAAAATGTTTTGAAGCTATTGAAAGAGACGGGTAAAACCTTGAAAAAATGGAAGGGAATAGAGGCATCTTGGTGGGGGAGAATTAATATGATAAAATTCTATATGTTCCCAAAGTGGGTCTATCTCTTCCGCATGATGCCGCTGTATTGTACAGAAAGTTGGCTCTCCTCAGCACAATCAATTTTTAACCAATTTATATGGGGTGGAAAACGCCCAAGATTAAGTCGTGATCATTTAATGTTAAAAACAAAATTAGGATTGTGAATTCCACAGTTATGTCAAACATGGAGAGCATGTAATATAGCTCAAGCAATATTTACCCAATCTGATTTGGCAAAAGATCAATTTTGGTATAAAGCTGAGCAGAGTTTACTTAAGAATGAAATAAATGAAGATCTATGTTCCCTCTTCTGGAAGACAGATAATAAATATAAATATCGACAGAGACTTACTTCTAATGGTTTGATCCTAAATAATATCATACCTATATGAAATAAACTAAGGAAAGATTTGGACTTACAAGATAAATTTATTACTAGTCTTGATCTTAGACATTTGCAATGTAATATGGTAGATTTAAACATACAGAGTTGGATTAAACTGGGGATTAAAAAAATAATAATATAGTAGAGTATGGTAAAGTAAAATATTTTAATGGTCTAGTAGAGGATTATAAGCTGGAGAGTAAAGAGATATTTACTTACATGAGAGTAAAGGGTTATCTTAAAGAGCACTTACCCAAAGACTACTCTTGTAAACAATTAATTTTCAAACAATTATTAAAAAAACAAAATACTACTAAAAAGCTGGTTTCAAAATGCTTTAATTTAATTGAAAAAGATCTGGAAAATATTATGTCATGTAATAAATAAATGGGAAAAAGATCTCAGTAATAACATAAGCTATGAAGAATGAAAAAGGGTGTTACATCTGCTCAGTTCCTAGTGGAACTTCAGTACAAAATTATGAATAGGTAGTATTTAACACCAAATAGGCTAGCTAAAATGTATATAGATGCCTCAGATAAATGCTGGCGCTGTGGGGTTCAAAAGGGAGGAATGATGCATATATGGTGGGAGTGTGGATCAATTAATTTGTATTGGATAATGATAGCATTAAAGATTAAAGCACTGACTAATATTAAGTTTAAGATAAAGCCAGATATTTTTTTGTTGCAACTGTATATAATCCAGAATTTTGGCCAATATGCTACGTTGGTAATACATATTTTGCTAGCAGCTAAAATACTAATTGCCAGAAACTGGAAATCTATTAAAGTTCCAGTATGGGAGGAAGTTAAAGTACAAGTGATTTATCAGATAAAAATGGAGATCGGTATTGTTAAAGAATCAAATAAGATGAAAGAATGGCTCGGTATGATACAGCAACTTTAAAGATTGTATCAAATATATTCTGTAAGATAGGAATGAAACAACCCTGCTTACATTGATTTAAATTTAGGTATTTTATTGTCTAAAAGAATTTAAAAGGATATTAGAAACTTATCCCGGCTCCCCTACTCTCTTTGCTGGAAATATTGTTAGGTGTCTTTTCGTGTGTTATATTATGAATAGAAAAATAAACTGTTTTTCTCCCTATATGAATCAGAACTAGACACTGTACTATATAACTAGAGATCCATGTTAGGGATATTAATAAAATCTGAATAATGTAATATTTAATGTGTTTATGTTCAATGTAATGTATCATGTTTTTTTTATTTTATAACAATAAAAGTAAAATATTAAACATGAAAAAAAAATATATAAAAAAGGGTCCCCTCTCCCGAGCTGCGAGTGGGGGCTTTTAAACTAAAGGGGGACCTATTGCCCTCCCCCTGGCCCCCACCCTTGAGCGATGGGTGGGGGCCCTAAAGTAAAATACCGGGGGGGGGGGCTATTGTCCTCCCCTCTGGCCCCAACCCCTGAGCAGTGGGTGGGAGCCCTAAATTAGAATAAGGGGGGGACACCTAATGTCCTCCCCCATGGCCCCCACCCCTGAACGATGGGTGGGGGCCCTAAATTAGAATAAGGGGGGACCTAATGTCCTCCCCCCTGGCCCCCACACCTGAGCGGTGGGTGGGGGCCCTAAATACTAATAAGGGGGGGGAACTAATGTCCTCCCCCCTGGCCTCCACCCCTGAACGGCGGGTGGGGGCCCTAAATACCAATGGGGGGCTATTGTCCTCCGCCCTGGCCCCCACCCCTGAGCAGCGGGTGGGGGCCCTAAATAAAAATGTTACCCCCTCAAATTACCCCTAGTCACCCCCCCCCAAAAAAATTAACCACTGCCTACCCCCCCCATCCTAAAAATAATGAGGGGGGTCCTTTAACTAAGTTCCTGTAAAAAAACAAAAAAACTTACCATTTGATGTTTTCTGTCTTCTAAAATCTTCTTTTGTCAGCCCCAAAAAAGGCCAAATAAAAAATCCATAATAACCGACGCACTTAAAAAAAAATAAAAAAATAATCCTTCTTCATCCACGGAGGACTCCTCGCAGAATAAGCTCTGCAGGGCAGGGGAAGGCTTATAAAGCCGTGACCCGCCCTGCAATTAGGCTCAGAGCACTCTGATTGGTGGGTTTAAGCCATCCAGTCTGAGTGCTCTGACAGGTAAATGAAGAGACTGACAGGTAAGTCTCTACATTTACCTGTCACAGCACTCTGATTGGTTGGCTTGAAATCCACCAATCAGAGTGCTCTGTGTCATTTTACACAGCGTGGGTAAATTCTTTGGAATTTTCCGACGCTGTGTAATTTGACTCATAACACTCTGGTGGATTAAGAGGCCTCTCACTGTTTAATAGACATGTCCCTACCCGCGGTATAGCGAGTAGGGGCATAATTTACTAATGCTAAGTAATCTTTACGTAAATTTGGCTGAAAGACCAATTTAGGTCTTTCAGCCTTTTAGTAGATAGCTCCCTAATACCGTGGGAGTTAGGGAGTTATCGACGTATTCATTCCTGTCATTATATTGACTGGCTAAGTAACTTACATTTTATATGAATGTATGTTACTTGATTGTTGTATGTGTTGCAAATGCTTACAGCTGAATCCCGGCTATGTTTGTATACTTTTTATTTAAAATTGTATACAGTGTAACATTCTTCATTATTTCACTGGGTAAGTATATTAGTTCTTAGGCAATACTGTGCTTCGGAACTTCGGCAACTTCGGAACTTCAGCACTTCGGAAATTCGGTAATTTCGGGACTTTGGCAATTCGGCAATTCATCTATTTGGACATTTGGAAGTACCCGAATGTCCGAATTGCCCGAAATTCATCGGAATTCACATTCGGACCAAAACGAATTGCACATGTCTAATGCAGAGCTGCATGACCGGTCGTTGAGGGGACCATTGGTTTGTGCCAAACTTCTTGAAAATTAATTCAAACAGCATAGTACAATCCCATTAAAGCAAGGTTTTTCACATAGATGGCATGAAAGCAGTGGCACATTTTTTTTTTTTTTTTTTAATGAGCATAGGCAAGCTAAGTACATGCGTCTAACCGTAAGTCGCCAGAGTAAAAAGCAATAACATCAGCATGCATGACATGGTGGACATTACAGGCAGATTAACTTTGATGCAACTTAATGAGGTGCACAATTGAGTGGCTGTACGCTCTGGCAGCATGACTAGTCTGGATAATGCTTCACTGTTAACTGGTCTAAGATAGACATTAAGGAGACATGCTATGTTCCCGCCACCATCTTGATGTGATTTTTAGTCCCATCATACGTGTGAGTTGAATTATTACCGCTCCTCCTGCTCTAAATCATGGCTTGGATCCACATCTTACGCCTTCTGGTCTGACGCTCCCCATCGCCTACTTTGGAATCTCTGAGGGGGTTAAATCTCCCGGGCATTCAGCTGTGCTGCGGGGTTATACTCTTCATGGCTTGTGTATCAGCTTCAGGTAAGTTTTTAGGCTTGTATTGCATGTCTAAGCTGCGATTTTCAGCATGGATGACAGAATCACTCAGGAGCCTCTCCTATATGTGCCCGGTCAGCATGGCAGCTCGGCCCTGCCCCGTAACCATTCATATTTAAACTTAATAAATGCATTTTCTAATTTTAATCAATAGCCTGTATGAATGGGTTTTCTGGTTAACTATGTTTTCTATTTAAGTTGGTGAACTATTTTTGAATAGAAATTATATCATGGGAATTATTGTAAAAAGCATATGGCAGGCACTGGCAGCTTTGAATTAAATGGCAAATGGATTACTGAGTGTTTGTGACCTTTCAGAATAACTTACATGGCTTAGCAAATGCATTACAAATACATGTGAAAAAATCCATGGAACCATTTTTTTACAACTTTTCATCCAATACAACTTTTAGCTATTTATAAGTTTCCTTAATACTTTTTTTTTTTTTTAAATTTCTTAATCTGTTTTTGTCCTCTGCATTTGATCCACTTTGCAAATAATATCCTCAATATTTCAGAGTACGGCTGAAAATGTTATGGGAAAGATCATTTGTCTTACAAAAAATGGCATGTTCTATTATGGCACTGTCCGACTCTTATCGAGCAGTGGTTCTCAAGCTCTAGTTGTGTGTGAAGCAGCAGTTGAACTCAGAGAGGCACTGGAACATAAAAAGCAGTATGAACTATAGGAATTGGACAACCTCCTCCCCATGAACATGTAGAATAAGATTACATTTTAATTAAATTTCATTTTATTGAAAGTCTTAACTTTTAGGACTAAACTTTTTCTTTCTGTCTTCACTTTTTATTTCCCACGCAAACTGTTTTCACAGTCAATGAAGGACTAAGATCTATTTGTGGAAGTGTTCTGTCCCACTTATTAATTTTCCTGTCTTGGTTCCTCACTAGCTCCTCCACCACTATGGTGGCTTGGCCCTGCATGAGGCTTTTTCAGCTGTGGCTTACTTGGCAGCTTGCCGTGCTGCAGTAAGAAGGCTGCCAATAACAAAAAATGATATGTCTTGCACAGTTTGTATGAATTGCAAGGCACATCCCAAGGAAAGTTGTCTTTGCAGTTCGTCTTGCATACAGTTGGCCTCGCATTACAGTTCTGTTTTTTTTTTTGCTTTTGTTACTAATCTTGCTTATTCCTAACTAAGTAATTTGTCACAATACCTACTAGACAAAACTAGGTCTGTTACAAATATGGCAGTTTACTACTTTTAACACTCGAAGCACCATAACTACATCATGCTGTAATGATTATGGTTCCAGGAGTAACCTCATGCTCCTCCCCACCATTGTAAGGACTTAAAGGGACACTATAGTCACCAAAACAACTACAGCTTATTAAATTTGTTCTGGTGAGTATAATCATTACCTTCAGGCTTTTTGTTTCTTCAGAAAAAAAACGCAGTGTTTACATTACAGCCTAGTGATAACTTCACTGGCCACTCCTCAGATGGCTGTTAGAGATCCTTCCTGGGTCATGGCTGCCTAAAATGCATCCAAACATTCAGTATTTCCTCCCTCAGCATGCAGACACTGAACTGTCCTCATAGACTAAACTTGACCAAAACTGAAATTCTGGTCTTTCCTCCCTCAAGTGTTGTTACTCCTGTGTCTCCCTCCCTCCAAGTCAATGGTGCTCGCTGCCTAGGTGTTCTTGGACTCCGACCTCTCCTTCAAGCCTCATGTTCAGTCTATCGCCAAATCCTGTCATTTCCATCTCAAAAACCTGGCGCGCATCTGCCCCTACTTAACGCCAGATGCAACTAAGGTGCTGGTCCATTCCACTGTCCTTTCTCGCCTTGACTACTTTAATCCGCTTCTCAGTGGTCTTACGTGCTCCCAACTTGCGCCATTACAGTCCATAATGAATCTGGGGGTGAGGCTCATCTTCCTGTCTGCCCACACCTCACACGCCTCACCCTTCTGTCAGTCCGTACATTGGCTTCCTATAAGAGATAGAGCTCAATTTAAAATTTGGGTTCTTGCTTTCAAATCTCTACATAGTGCTGCTCCCACCTATCTATCCTCCCTTATACACAAGTATGTCCTGTCTAGGCCCTTACGATCTGCTGAAGACTTACGTCTATCTTCGGTCCGTACTCCCACCTCTGATGCTCTCCTTCAAGATTTCTCAAGGGCTGCACTGTTCCTGTGGAACTCTCTTCTCTCCTCCGTTAGATGCTCACCCAGTCTCCACTCCTTCAAAAAAATCGTTAAAAACCCACTTCTTCATAAAAGCGTATCAATTAAACTGTTAATAGCTCCCAACTGATTCCTCTTCTGCAACTGTCACTAGTCTAATACTATCCTTACCTTTTTGTGTCATTTTACCCCACTCCCTCTAGCATGTAAGCTCATTGAGCAGGGCCCTCAACCCCTCTGTTCCTGTGTGTCCAACTTGTCTGGTTACAACTACATGTCTGTTCGTCCACCCATTGTAAAGCGCTGCAGAATTTGATGGAGCTATATAAATAACATAATAATAATAATAGAGATTCATTGATTCAATTCATCTCTATGAGGAGATGTTGATTGGCCAGGGCTGTGTCTGAATTGTGCTGGCTCTGACCCTGATCTGCCTCCTTGTCAGTCTCAGACAATCCTATGGGGAAGCATTGTGATTGGATCAGGCCACCACGTCTGATGATGTCAGAGGAAGTTCACAGTCAGAGGCAGCAGCTTCAGACTTGAATACAAGTAAGATTTTACTACCTTTAGGGAGGCCAAGGGGGCTAGATAGTGGTTTTAACCCTACAGGCTCAGGAATACATGTTTATGTTCCTGACTCTATAGTGCTCCTTTAAGCCATTTTAGAATGATTTGACTTCTTACCTAGGGTTCGCTGGCCACTGCTACCCCTTCCACTACTTCCTATTGAGAGCCAGAAGCTCCTGATCTT
This sequence comes from Pelobates cultripes, assembly GCA_933207985.1. Lineage (NCBI taxonomy): Eukaryota > Metazoa > Chordata > Amphibia > Anura > Pelobatidae > Pelobates > Pelobates cultripes. The sequence continues at coordinate 192,288,995 of OW240913.1, forward strand.
CTAGCTCTCCATAGGGATTAAGGGATGCGGGGGCAGTGAACTGGCAGACCCCAGGTAAGATGTCAAACTGGGGGATGCTGCAAAAGTAGAGAGGCAATATATGCGTGAGAAGAGACAGAAGGGTGAACTTTAGGGGACAATGGAAAAAAGGGGCAATGGAAGTGAGAATTGAGATAAGTAGGTCACTGGGGGGACGTCACGATGGAAATGAAAATTGAGAGAAAGGAATACTTTATATAATTTTCTCTATGCTGGCTGCCAGGTGCAAAGGACAGAGCATATAACAATGATTGGCAAGGTGCTAAGACGGAAGCATCCAGTTCCAGGATAAAAGGATTTCTACGTTTAATTACTTTTCACATGTCACAAATTCAAATTTGTTAAATATAGGGATAAGTAGATATTAACAGTTGCCCTGTAGAATAAGAAAATAGATTCTAATTTTGAAATAACATAGTAATTATGGGACAAAGTATGGCACCAAATTGATTTTCAAATAAACTGAATTTGGTCTCTTGATAGTCAAGTTTGCAAAGAATTCCTCAACCTGTAGGAGGCAGCATTGCTTTCTCAATGCTTTGAAATATAAAGAAATTATAAGCCAGATCTTGTTTTTCTAAATTGACTAACAGTTTGCACAGAGTTGGACAAATGCAGACATCTCTCCTTTGTGGTTTCCATTCTTTTATATGGATGTGAAGTAGATCTAGAGTCACTGAAGAAGGAGATGGTCGCAATCCTGAAAGGCACAGTTGCACAAACCTAGAGCCAGTGGCTTTGGGAAATGTACATGTGCATTTGTGAACATTATATGTAGTTGCAGCTTAGAACCATGATTATAGAAAATTATGCACTACAATTGAACTTTTTTGTATTTTCGATATGATTGAAAACCTTCAGTTGAACCTTTAAGGGAGTTCAGCAAGTTATCGTTCTAATTGACTTTCTGACTATTTAAAATTGCATGGTCACTACTATGTTTTTTTTTTTAACCCAATAACCATAATGTGTTTCTATTTTATTCAAATTCTCAGTAGTTGTAATTTTTGTGTTACAAGGCATGTCAAGCTGTCCCTGTGTGGCATGTAGATTATCAACTGCAGTGTTTAGAGTACAGCACTGATGTTCTGCAGAGGTGAGCATTTGTTTTACTCCAATGCACCTTTCACCCCAACAATTGTTTCAATAAACTCACCAAACAAATGCCTCCACTCTTTACTGGGGCAACGGAACATGGAATGGTCACTCCCAGAAAAGTGACAGTACCAAAGGGACAATTGTCACCTTCATTTTTTTTCCATATAATAATCCTTTCACTAAGTTCACTAACAGAAATTTAAAAAACAAAAAATACTTGTAAAATATGAGAACAACTTGTTCCTACCTTCAGTGTTTGAAAACTGAACCTTGAAATGCAGCAACATTTAACAGATTAATTAATAGTACTGTGGTTGTAGAAAATGAAGTTAGGCAATCCCAAACTCATTGAGTGAATCTACTCGCTTCTCATAACAATAGATTTTGCTTAACCCCTTAAGGACACATGACGTGTGACATGTCATGATTCCCTTTTATTCCAGAAGTTTGGTCCTTAAGGGGTTAAACAGTCTTCTAAGAAAATAATATGACAATGTCAAGTATTTTCTAATTGTAAATTTATGTTATATAAACTTCTTATGTTGCAAGCATTACCATGGTACATATATATTAACTCAATATAGCTCGAGGCTCTGTGGAGGAGTTTGAAAAGTTAATATGTACATTGTAATGAATGCATGATTTTACTTGTCATGCTATGGTTATGTATTTCAACTAACAGTATGGTTGACCTAAAATGAACAATCAATGTACACTTGACTTTTGTTGGTTATGGGAATGTGGTTAGCTTTGTGTATTCTAATTATTTCTTATTTTGAGACTTAAAGGAACACTACAGTATTAGGAATACAAACATGTAAGAGTTTAAAAGGGAAACTTTACTTACCTTATATCCCATGGCACCCTGGTCTCACCGCGACTGCCCTACGTCCCCAGCTGACATCATTAGTCTTGATTATCTCAACCAATAGAATGCTACCATATAGGAAAACACTGGGAGGCTTGTGTGTGCATGTAGAGTAAAATGCTGTGCCCTGCCAATCAAATGTTCTTAGTGAGAGAACCAGTCAAATATTTTTTTCTTTATTCATTTATAAAATATTTTACCAGGAAGGATACATTGCGCTTTCTCTCGTTTTCAAGTATGTCCTCTCTATGAGAAGCGTTTGATTGAATTACCAAATCTAACTTGGTTATTGCAATGGAATGGCCTCTAGTGGTTGTCTGGAAAACAGTTAAGCCGGCAATGAATACATTGCTGATTTTACAAAACAGCATGTTTTACATTGTAGGGTTAAAACAACAGGGGTGCTTCACCTAGACTGTTGAAGGTTTTACTTTTTCAAACTGATTTGTCATTAGTAATTGTTTTTCACTTTGAGGTTCACTTTTCATTTCATTCACTCCATTTTGATAAATATGTGGGCTTATAGTATACAATGCTCGAAAAAAGTTTGACAATAAACAAGTCAGATTTTGCTCTCTACCATTCTTATTGTTTCATATACCACAGCTAAGGACATTAGAGGCGCTACACCTACCTACCCCTCAACTATATCTCTGTGAACCAGAGAGAAAAGAACCCTGGTTTGGGTTGATGTGCTACCTAACGGAATCACAACTATATACTCTGAGCGCTTAACTTACTATTTTTGCATTAGAAATTTAATGTACGTCTAGAACAATACGAGACTCCCCAAATTCATAGATTGTTCAGTCTTCCATAGAGTTTTCAATTCCTCCCAGTATATCATCTTAACAGTTAGTGCCAACATGGTTGGCTTTATCCCTATGGAGATTTAGGCCTAAGAGCAAGCAAAAATATTAGACATGCACAGAAAGGAAACTAGTTTGACTGAATTGATTTTTATCCAGATTTGTTTACAATGTTTCTGCTATTTTTGGTTTATTTAAAATCTTTTGTGGAACATATTTAGTTAATCTGAACTTAATTAACAAAATAGGTTTTTACATTTATTTTGTTAATTAAGGGTGGGAATGCCTCATTAACCCTTTAAGCAGGGCCAGTGCAAGGATTTTTGCTGTCTTAGGCAAACAATATTCTTCTGTCCATATGCTCCATTAATGGCATTACATCACACGTACCATGCCTCCATTTGCTCCAAATTGGTGTGGCACCATAATGTTCCACCCATATAACCCAACACATACAATCTCACTGACACAAACTAGCTCACTGGCCCAAACACACATACAGTCACAAGTACTCTGACACACACAAGCTGACCACATACAACTTCACAGGCACACACAAAAGCTCACTACAGACAATTTCACTTACAACTACAGACACATAACTGTGAGTATTATTGCTGAGAAGGTATGGAATTGACATTAGTCAGCATTTCATTCTGGCTTGGCAGATGGCTCTGCTAAAGGTTAAGTTATACCTCTGGCAGCAATATAAAATGTATGCGTATGTGTTTCATAATCAAATATTGCAAACAGAGACTCCATACACCATGACCACTTAAAAACACTGATGTTTTCATGGTGCTTGGAGTAACTCTGTATTCATTTATTTTTGGACTGTATCACCTATTTTCCCTTGCTTAAGGATTTCTACATTCTTGTCAACATTTTTCAAATGGTGGATCGTGATATTTTATATAATAAAATATATTGATTATGCTCTTTATGTGTGAAAATTTGGTAAACCGACGCAAACTGAGATCCAAAACATGAGTTTTTCAGTTTCAGAAGTTGCAGAAGAATTAGTGTATTAGCAGAGTAGTGACTGCGACATGATATAATAGCATTGCGGGCCACTTTGGTTGTCGCAGTTTCAGTTGAATGTTGAGAATGCAAACCAGGTTAAAGGGGACCATGGAAGAATTTAAAACTCTGATAAATTCAAGCCTGACCAGGTACTTTGAGGTTGAATGCAGTACGGAGATAAGAAATTGGTAAGACAATGGTATTAGGTTGAGAGTAGGAATTTTAGAAAAGGAATGAATTCTGCACATATGTATCAAGTTAAAAAGGAAATAAAGAAATACAAACGTTTGGGTTGGAGCAGCAGCAAAGTAAAAGTAAAGTGTGGTATTGAGTGGACAATAGAATAGACTGTCACGTACGCTGCTTTGAAAGAAGATGATGAATCACCGCATATGTTGCAGAGATTGCGACCATCAACTATGATGTGCAGTGCAGAAATAAAGACTCATGACACATAGAGCTTTGCAGACTATCACACTGTGCCAACAGAACAGCTAAAAACATTTACGAATTACCATTACCTGACCTATTGACAGGGCTGACTTTACATTACAGAATTTTAAAGCATACTCCCTTATAAACTAATACAATTTAAAAAAAAAAAACCTGTTCTTGAAAATATGATTAAAAACATTGTATATATACTCTCACATGTAGAGTAAATATGTGTGTATATGTCTAAATGCATGCCTCTGTGTTTATGTGTGTATCAGTGTGAGTTTGTGTTGAGTGTGTCACAGCATGCATGAAAGTGTTTGTATAGCAGTGAGTGTGGATAACAGTGTGTGTAGTAGTGTGTACACAACAGTGTGCGTGTGTCGGGCTAACAGTATGGGTAGTAGTTTGTGCATCAGTCTGTGTAGCAGTGTGGTTAGGAGTATGTATATAGTAGTGTGAGCAGCAGTGTATGTGTGTGTAACAGAGTGGGGAGCATTAAATATTGCAATGTAGCTACAGTCTTAGTAGCAGTTTGTGTAACTGTATGTGTACCTGTCATTTCTGAGTTGTTATATTTGTCCTAGTCCTGTCCCTTCTTCTGGCCAGTTCTCCAGGCAGGGCTGGTGCAACCACTAAGCAGGTTAGACGGCTGCCTAGGACGCACCGGCATGCGGGGTGCAGTAGTCTATGGGTGACCAGCAGGAGGGGGTGCACAGCAGTCACAGCATGCTACAATGATGAGCTGCGGACTGGGGTAGAGGAGCTTCTGTATCCCTTACCCCGAAGGGGTTAGGGGAAGAAAGAGATACACAAAGTTGTCAATTTTTGTTTTGGGTGAAGGGCTGTGGTGCAAGTAGATGTTCTTGCCTAGGGCACAATATAGTCTTGCACCAGCCCTACCTCCTGGATTGTCGTGAGGAACCATACACATATCATGCTCTCTCAAACTGAATACAGTGATCCCAGAGTCCAGCAGCCTAAGTTCCAGTGAGCAAGCCACAGACAACAGGAAGGACGTAGGGAGGGGCTTTTAGCAGGCTGAATAGCTGCCCTGATCATGCTCTTGGCCGGTGCTTACTCTATCTAAATGGAAATCTAGCCTTGCCCGTTCAATATGCAACAAATTTTATTCTGCTTGTAAATTAACAAGTGAGTTAAAAGCTTCTTGGAGCCTATTGAGTGTACCACTATCCATACAAATTTGTCTCGTACTCCTCGATATTCTCTTATTATGTACCAAAGTACCATATTTAATTACTTACCCTTTATTTGTTTGTGTTAAATAAGAATCACAGAGAAAATATTACATGATTCTTTGAGAATGATTGACATCAATGTATTTGCCATTCGATGATAACTTCCCTTTACAACTACCTACAGTTTCTGGTATAAAGCATATTATGATGGAAGCTGGTCTGCAGGGCTTGTGGAGGATCTTAAAATTACCTTGGCACTAAAGAGCTCTATAACCCATTGTGCAACATCACTGTTTGTCTAAATGGCTCTGAAGGGATTAGTGTTTCTTACATGCTTAGACTGAACTATTTGGGATGTAACAAAGTGAAGAGAAACCTTAATTCTCTCTTCTAACTAGACGACAAGAAAATCCCCTGTAAAGCCATCCATTTCAGTTTTCATCTCTGCTTTATCCCTCAATTTAGATCCCGTGTGAACAAATATGTCAGTTATCTGTGATGTTCTTCAGGTAAAAAAAAACAAAACAAAACCTTGTTTAATGGCATTATGTTTTCCTTGAACTAATTGACTTAAAGGTAAACAAATTACCTTTGGGTGAATGGGAACTGTTCCCATATGTAATTACTTCTGTCAGTCACCTTCATTTGTAAATCTATGTCAGTAATAGTCTTATCATGAAAATAAGGCAGATATAGTATTCTCATAATTTAGTGTATTTACACACATAGATAAAACCTGCCGTAGTAACAGAGAATAGCTGGAATATTGATATTCTGCAGTATGTACAATAGTCTGTGTACAATTGTTAACGAGTTGCAAGCATAAATCTGATTAAGTGAATGGTAAACAATACAGACATGTAATAAATATTGGTTGCAGAATTTTCATCATTGCTTCTATTTATAGGCTATGCTGTGATCCTCAGCATTTATATAAAAAACATTGGCTCGATCTAATAACCACTGCTGAGGGCTTAGGGAATATGTGCATATGAAGGCTCCATGGAGTAAGAAATAGTGAGGGAAGATTTAATCCTACTGTCTGTGCAAGTATCCATGTAAAAAAAAAAAAAAAAAAAAAAACAGTACTAAACCACACAGACTGCTTACAGGATACTATAAAAAACAAAATATCTTTAGCTTCATTAAACAGTTATGGTATATAGATAGACTGTAAGCTCATTTGAGCAGGGTCTTCTTCAACCTATTGTTCCTGTAAGATTTCTTGTAATTGTCCTATTTATAGCTAAATCCCCCCTCTCATAATCTTGTAAAGCGCTACGGAATCTGTTGGAGCTATATAAATGGCAATAATAATAATAATAGATCATGTGCCTGATATGTCACTGTCCAATTCTATACTATTATAGGGTTAAATCATGTTGTTTGTGCAGCCCTAGCCACACCTCCCCTGGCTGTGGCTCACACAGTCAACATGAGAAAAACATTTCATTTTTATACCACACAGTGTTTACTTTATAAGTTCATATCTCCTGCATTCTTAATTGACCTGTAATCATACACAGGAGGCTGACATAGACTCTATCAGGCAATTAACAGAGAAGGCGATAGAAAATTCTAAATTAAACACACTGCGCATTAAGGGAAAATAAAACATTATTTTTCCGGAAGTGTGTTGGGAGTCTGTATGAGTCACCGCCAGAGTATGTGTAGCTAGGGCTGAATAAATAAAGTGATATAATTCCTAAAAAGAGCATTAAGCAGTTAGTCTGCAGGGGAATTATCTATTTACCAAAAACATGTTGTTTTGGTGCTTAATGTATCCCTTAAGGAGCTTCCATTAGCTCATTGACTGAGAGCAGTAGCTGATGAGCTAAGCCCTTACCCACTTGGCTTTGTTCTGGCAGAAGGCTTCAAGTTGGTGTGGAGCTTTCAGTGGAGGCAGAGAGTGGAATCCTGGTTACTCTTCCAGATTGCCATGGATATAGTTGTAAGGTCTGAAGTTGTCTCATTGCTTGACTGGTAGACAATGTAATTTCCTCAATTCTGTGAAATTATGTTATGTTGTTATTAATTTCTTATTAGAATTGTTGGTAATATATATTAAAAAGATACATAAAAAACAATAAACCATTTTTTTCTGGATAGAACATGTGCCAGTTTAGTGCCTCCTAGGAGAAGTTATTAACTGGTAGTATTACACAAATATCAATGTTAATATTGGATCTAGGAGATCTTATTGAGGTAGGTGACAATGGGTATTGTAATTGTACCACTGTTTTTTAATTTCATTTACATATGTATTAGTTTATATTGATTTGGTACTCCGAACATAATCTAATGTGTGGTGCAAATAACATATGATTTGCATATAAATAAGGTATATGTACATAATGGTTTTTATTGATGAATAGCTATTTCTAGTAAATATAATTACTCATTGATGTTTTGTAAGTTTATCAAATAAACCGTAATCTGATCTGTCTGCCTGTCTTCTAAAAAAAAAAAAGTATTTAAATGGTAAAGTCTAAAATTGTAGAATACTCCTTCAAGATGAATTCACAACAGCAGTGTTCATGAATATTTATTTAAATATTAATTGGCTTTCAGAATTGAGATCAGACAGTCTCCATGATTCATGAAACATTTTAGTTTTAAAATTCAAAGCTTTTCTTTAATAGCTTTTAGATTTAGTGCCTAGGGAGAAGCCTGCACACTGTAACGCATTGCATGATAATAACTTTGCTGGACCGACATTCGCAATAATAATGTAAACAGAGCTTGCTTGAAAGAGTACACATTTGTTTCATCCAAACTGACTTTTAAGTTATTCATTAAATTTTATGATAATTGCATTAATTAAATAGCAAAAATAAGCAGCTGGGCATCAAATTGTTCTAGCTTTTTGCACACTTATTGAGCAGGTTCGTTGATTGTAGATTGAGAACGTTTGTTAAATGTTGCCTTAGACATCCTGAAACATGCAACTGAGACTCCAGAACTTTGTGATATAGTATCGTCATCCTAGGGACATGTTTTTGACAAGAAAAAAAGGATTAGCTGTCTTTGTAGTTCAGAAACTCAGGAAGTGGCAATAGATTTATTTAAGTTTTATACATTTGCTGGACAGTATATATAGATAATTAGGAGCACTATAACATGAGAAGCAGTCACATCACATATAAATATAAGATAAGGCAAATTCTTAGTGTAAAACTACTCACTATAAACATAGTACCATCCCTGATTAAAGAAAACAGTCCAGGTGTGGAAGTTGTGAATAATATTCACATCGGTGTCATTAATAAAATCATGCCTTCATGTCATGATAATAGTAAAATGTGGTAATTTTATTAAAGGCATGTAGTCTCCTATTATTGTCATTCAAAGCTAAGCAATAACTTGATCCACAAAATTATGCATATGCTGAAATTAAAAATCACAATTGCTAGATTCTGAAGACCAATTGGCTGTCTTCAAGATGTCCTGTAAGCAACATCCAGTCAAGGTGGCTCTTGAAGTCACAGCAACTTGTAGGTAGCTCATGAGGTCTAGAAATGTAAAATTGAAGTTACAGGTGCCAGTACTAGATCCGTATTTCTGTCCATGCACCAACCATTCCATGCACGTCAAGAAGACTAATAAGATGTCCTTGTATCAGGTGCATATGCATTCAATAGGATGAAGCATTGAGATCCCCTTGGGGAGAGACTGCAAATGGCCATTGAGCTGGCCAGTAGTTCTAGACTGTTGATTCAAAGGAAAAACTCTTCCCTGGATCATCTGTCGCTAGTAGAAACATTCCCTCATTTCTCTTACCTACTTGAATAGCTTGTCTCTGACTCTATCATGATATCCGGACAGACCCAAAGATGGCTCGGCTGTTCCAAGCGTCCAAGTGAGGGAGCCACTGGTGGAGTTCATCGTTGGCTTCCACATCCAATGTGACCTGTGCCTCGTTAGGCAGACTTTCTTTTAAATACGAAGGTTTCAGGCTTAATAATAAAATGACTAGAATCCACTTCTTTTAATTAATGAGAGAGCTGAGATTCTGCAATAGATTAAATGTCCAAGAGAGAAGTTTATGAAGAAATCAAATAGGCTGGGACATAAGAATATCAAAGATGATGAGGCAAACACCTCTGCTCAATCCCAAGGTACTAAAGAAAGTCCCAAAGTACGTAATTTCAAGTACCAATTGATTCCTTGCCATTTACAGTGGAGGAAGTTGCAGTGGTTATCTGCAACAGGCACTGTTTGGTAAGCATTTTTTATTTTCAGCTTGACCATCCAATTGCAAGGCAAAGAAAGGTCCTGAAGGCAATGAAGGCATCCTGAAACGATGATACTGGACTTAAGCATTGAGAGGTTTTAAATTAATCACTGGATAGACTCTGCCTCCTTTCCTAGCAACTAGGAAGAAGTTGCTCAAAACTCCCGGAGTATGCCAAGGAATCCGCTGTACTATGTACTTGTTCTCTAAATTACCACCTTCTCTGGTGACTAGGTTTCAATCCCGTAGGCAAAAAACAATCTCTCAAGGAAATTAAAGGTGGACTGAGAGTGACACAAACTCTATCTCTGAACTACCCAGTACAGGAGAATTCTCAGATCTGCTATAGCAAGACTCTCTTTTTCTTCCCAACCCTCATCTTCTCCTTGCCTTTGCTCCTCCCCTCCCTTAGTGGCACAATACACGGTGTATCAGGTTACAGGAAAATAGGGCAAGATCATAGCACACAGAACTGTCTGGAACTGTAGTCTGGTTACATTAAAATGAACATGAAATACCAGTGACACAAAGGAAACACGCAAGTACAATATAGAACCAACAGTAAATTAAAAGCTGAGAACCTGAGAAAAGCTCAAGTGACCACATGCTTAAATGGACTGAGGGAGCTGCAAACAAATAAGAAGATTGTGAACTACTTCTCACATTTATACCCTTTAGTGGGGTGTGATTAGTTGTTGATGTTAATAGGTTATTCAATACTTTGTTAAAGGATCACTATAATGTCAGGGAAACAAACATGACCACACTTTAAGCAAAGGTCCAGTGTGTTCATAAAGCTAAACTGGTGCCAACCTAATGTTAGGACATGCAGTAATGAAATGTATGCATGGCAGTGTTTAGTCCAAATAGATGTGCTTAAACCTTAAAGAAGTTTTAATGTAAACCTGAAGAAATCTTCTGATTGAGGAAGCCACAAAACTGTGAAACGCGTTTCTGGAACTACAATAAAGACTACACAATATTCATTGGTATTCTATATGACTCTCTTTTTATTGTTTTATATTGTTGGTAAATAACGAATAAAGTAAAACTTTTTGGGGCGTTTTTAAAATATCCACTATTTGGACTCCTGCATTCCTAAAGAAAGTGACGTGGTCCTTAACTGCATAAAGTTTTCCAAGCCATACTAAGCCAAGCTGTAGGCTCTACTTTTGGGAGTACAAAAAGTACCATATTCAAGTTATATATTCTAGGGATCGACCGATTATCGGTTTTACAGATATAATCGGCCGATATTCGGTATTTTTGGCAATATCGGTATCGGCCAATATAGATACCAATATTGCCGAAAATACCTCCTAGGAACGCCAGGCTCATCACAAGCCCGGCAGTCCTGGGGGGACCAGCAGCAAGCACTGACTTACCTTGCCAGCAACTCCTGCAGCTCCATGTCTAAATCTCGCAAGACCCGCGGCCGCAGAGCGTTGCCACGGGTTACCATGGCAACGCTCCACGCGGCACTAAGGGCCACAAGATTTACACTGGGCAGCTGGAGGAGCTGCTGGCAAGGTAAGTCAGCGCTTGCTGCTTGCCGCCCCAGTACTTAACAAGCCACCGGACCACAAGGGAATACTATATCCCCCCTCCCTGGTAAGAAGCAGGGAGGGGGGACAAAAAAAACCCCCAAAAAACACCATTTAAATATAATTAAAAATAAATTAACATTAAAAAATGCCCCCCCCCCCATTCTACACAAATTACATCACTGCACACTACACACTACACACAGACATTACACAAACACACACTGCATTCACTATACACACTACACAAACACACACTGCATTCACTATACACACACTACACAAACACACACACTGCATTCACTATACACACACTACACAAACACCCATTCTGCATTCACTATACACACACTACATAAACACCCATTCTGCATTTACTATACACACACTAAACAAACACACATTCTGCATTCACTATACACATACTACACAAACACACATTCTGCATTCACTATACACACACTACGCAAACACACAGTCTGCATTCACTATACACACACTACACAAACACACAGTCTGCATTCATTATACACACACTACACAAACACACACTGCATTCACTATACACACTACACAAACACACTGCATTCACTATACATACTACACAAACTGCATTCACTATACACACTACACAAACACACTCTGCATTCACTATACACACTACACAAACACACTCTGCATTCACTATACACACACTACACAAACACACAGCTCCCCTGTCTAAACACACTGCATCCACTACATGTGGCATATATATTTTGTGCATTTACCTTTAGGATTAGTTTATTTTTTCAAAATGGTAAATGTACAGAATATCGGCTATCGGCTTGAAAGTTCACAGATTATTGGTATCTGTATCGGCTCTAAAAAAATCAATATCGGTCGATCCCTAATATATTCTCTAAGTGAAATTTCAATATTTTGCACATTTCCTTTGTCTTGAAAAATCCTGGAAGTTAGGGGTTTTCCATTATATTTTCTGCACAGAAGGGGAAAATGGTTGCCCAAAATGGACCAAAAAGGTCCATTAGCTCCATCTGGCTTATGTGAGTCTTCCATTAGCACCTTCATTTCTGATAAAATGTTTTAAGGTTTTCCACTATTGTGTCCTATTTTTTTTTTTTTTATTATTTAAAGGTACATACACCTGGATGTAAAAGACAAACAAACAAGTTAAGTGTCTTTTCCATTCATTTTATTGTACACTCTACTATTTATTCATACTCTGATGATCATTTAAAGAATACACAAGACAGAGCCCCTAGAGGACTTGACAAGGAGATTTGTCACTTGCTGATACCCCTGAGGACCAATGGCTCATGGAAGGCTGATGAATTCAAGTTGAGTAATGTTGAAGCTCCACCTATAATCTACATTGCTGCCTTTGGTATGGCTAGTAAATTGTGTATTATCTGCTTTTTTGATATAAAAGATATGTCAAGCTTCCCTTATTAATCCTGTTAATTATACTTAGCCACCTACTTCCTCCCCATAAGTGATGTATTTTGTGTCCACATAGAAAATATCATTGCCATATCTCGAATCATTCATTACAAATAGAAATGCATATGCAGTTTTTTCTCTTTTTCGTATGGTCATGTTAAATTTCAGAATCATGCGTTGAAATTGTCGATAGCCAGTCGCTTATCATGAGCAGAACTATTTTTAGTGCTGCTCTGAATGTAAATGGCCTGCGTTTCGAAGTGAAATCCAGTTGTAAAAGTGAGAAGTGACAAGATGCAGTGTGAAAATGTTCATTTCACCTCATTAGCAGGTCGTTGGTTGGAAAAGCTATTAATCATATTGATGTCATTGAAGTTCTATGACTGCTCATGTTACATCAGTGCTGACAGATCTTCTTTCAGCAGGTATAAGTATTATGTGTTTCGACTACTATGTAAGACACTAACTCTGCTGTCTGTCTGTCTATCTACTTGTAAAAAGAAATTCAGGTTGAAAAAATATACGGGGCAAACATGGTAAAAGCACAATTTGTATTTAATTGTGTGATAGAGCTTACAATGAAACTCGCATTCATCAGCTTTTAAGCTAAGAAAAACCTGTTTCATTTATTATTTGCCAAAAACCTAAATATTCATATGTTTCCAGTGTGAAGATAAGCTGTGTGAAGTCAGGGGCTAAGCTTTTTTGGCAGCAGGATATTTCGACACGTTTTCATCAAAACCAACCTCATCACGCTCCTTGAGGGTCTATTTTGGCAGATAGGGGACCATGCTACAGTGGCAAGATCAGAAACTGGTCAAAGTTGGACTGAGGGGGCAATTTGTTGACTGTGCAAAGCCATCACAGGAATTCAGGTTTTACTTAATTTGGGGCTACAATGGACTGAGTGGAGAGCAGTGTGGGGTAAGGGTGTGCCGGATATACCCACCTTTCAGCGAGCATTCTTATTGTGAAGCTATGTGTACAATAGTTCTAGGGAAACTCCATGTTCCACTTTTCTATGTTTCCCACCTGGAAGGGGATTAGCTGTGAGGAGTAGGACAGCTTCATCCTTTACTAACGGAATACTCCATGTTATTTACCTGGTTGTGTAAAAAAGAAAGAAGGGACCACTACTTGGGAGGTGATGATTATACTTGTAGGGACTGGAACTGTAGGAATCAAGTGGTGATCAGAAGACAATATTAACAGAAATCTGTAGTGAAATGTAGCATTAGCAGCCTGACCATCAAGCATAACGGCTCAAGTGTCTATTCAGGGAGGCCTACCCCAAAGACCATTATGCATGCAAGTGAACATTGCAGATAAAGGGATATCCTGAATTGTACATAGATAAAGAACATGTTCTTCTTGTTTTGGCAGTGCCCATTATCACAGGTTTTGCTTATTGCCCTTGAAACGGGAGCTCATTGAATAAGTAGACTTGGAAAAACATGTCTTACCATTATGTGGGAGTACCCTAACCTACATTTTAGCTTAGGAGAAATATATACTGTGAACCGCATCACTTACTAGCACCACTGCCTATTGTCTCCAAGCAGCTTTCCTATAAATGAAGTACTATTTATGACACTTATTATGGGAGCATCTGTGTGTGCAAAAGATAGCAGGTCACCGCCTAAAACTCTTAACAGGCTAAGTTACAGATTATCTAGTCTTGGGGGATGAGAATTGAAAAGTAGGCTAAGGGCCATATAGCTTCAATAGTGTTTTCCACATAGATCTACCCTTTTACTTTTTTTGCTCACTCTACTTATGTTTGATCATTTGTGAGAATATGTGTGCACATTCATATACTGTGCCATATTAGGGACCTGCATTGTTTTGTGCTGCACTGTACAACGACTTTGTTTGTACTGCATTGCAGTTGTGAATTGACAGTTTTGTAATTTAAAAAAAAAGCTTTTTCAATTATGTATTTTCATATTGTAAGTCACACATTTTTTATATATATTTTTTTTCAATGCATATGCTGGTTGTTTGTTTTTTGCTTGAACACAGTACTTTTTAGAGGAAGTGGTGAGTCCTTCATTGCCCTTTTTCCCTGGAGGACATACCATGTAAAGTAAAGTTGATGGTGAGACAGAGCTCCAGCCAATGATTCTTCACTCCACCAATGACCAATCACTAACCCATTCTTAAATCCGCACCACAGACTCTCACCTACAAGACATCTCCAGGACTGCCCACTCCTAATGGAATGCCGTCTCATGCCACCTTCAAAAATCCCTAAAAACACACTTCTTTAGAGAAGCGTACGTACTTTATTTCTCGTCCTTTACAACCTTCCATTCTTATCTACTATGCCCCCTCCTCTCAAACACCCCTATAATATTTTCAGGTATATACAGATAATTTAATTTACTCTTTGTGCCTCATCTTTTTAGATTGTAAGATCATTTGACTCTCCACCTACTGTTCCTGAATGTTAAACATGTTTTCTATTAGTCTTGTTTTGTCTATTGTACAGTGCTGTGGAATATGTTGTCGGTATATAAATAATCTTAATTGTTCTTATTTCTAAGATCAACTTTTTCGGTCACCTGTTGTTTCTCACTATATTACATTATAGTTAACATTTTCCTGCTACATCATTTTTGTGAAGATAGAATCAAACCCTTTCCTTAAAATAAATAAAATCTAGAGACAATGATTCCTGAGACCTTTATGCATATTTTGTATTTTATCTCCTAACAGAAAGCTGCTTGGGAAGGCCATAAAAGGGAATGTATGTGCCTCAAGTGTGTTCTACCAAACATTCCTACAGACTCTGTCAGACTTGTTGGCAGGATCATCTTTAAACTGGTGAGTTGATTTTACATTTTGCTGTCTTCTTCTCCTAGTCCTAAATGTCTGTTTACAAGGGGTATGTAGGAGAAAGGGGGCTAGAGAAATTATACAATCATATACCTTCTTGCATTGATACCATACCTGAACTCAGTGCTGTCTTAAGATGCCAAATTTAAGCACATCTGAAAAGTACTGAAAACACTTTTGACAAAGGAATCTGTTAATATCTCTTGTAACAGCGGGAATTGGAAACTTTCCCATTCTGTTGTTAAAGGGACGTCAGGGTGAAGTTATTATGGTTTCATTAGGGTTATTACGGTTTCAAGAGTCAAGCCGTTAATGAATAATTTAAACTCAAACTCTTATGTCCAATGTTCTGCCCCCAGACATCTGTTCGGACAGAGGCACCACACAAAATGAAGTGAGAAAACATACATATGGACATCAGTCCATTTTGTGAATGGGGAACTGTTGATGGTCTATTTGAAGTCTCCTTGTTTGAAGTCTCACAATGACTACAATAAAATTTTGAGGGCAGAGCTGACCTGTGCCAGACAGAAGATTTTTTAAGCAATCTTAAGAGATCGCAAGATTGACACAGGAGGGTGGCTGGAAAATGAGCTCTGTGTGTGTGCCTGTATGTATGTCTGTCTGTATGTGTGTATGTATGTCGGTGTCTGTATGTATGTCAGTGTGTATGTATGTATGTGTCTTTATGTCCTCATGCATGTGTGTCTGTATGTATGTTAGTATGTGTCTGTCTGTCACTATATATGCCTGTGTGTCTGTATATGTGTGTATGTCTCAGTATGTGTGTGTCAGTATGTATGCCTGTATGCGTGTATGTCTGTTTCAGTATGTGTGTCTGTTAGTATGTATCTGTGTCCTTTTGTATCAGTGTGTGTGTGTTTTTGTCTGTGTGTATTCCTGTGGAGGGATAAGCCAAATGACAAATGATTTAGGTAAACTAGAAAAATTATCAGAATTGTGGCAACTGACATTTAATGTGGATAAGTGCAAGATAATGCATCTTGGACGTAAAAACCCAAGGGCAGAGTACAGAATATTTGATAGAGTCCTAACCTCAACATATGAGGAAAGGGATTTAGGGGTGATTATTTCTGATGACTTAAAGGTAGGCAGACAATGTAATAGAGCAGCAGGAAATGCTAGCAGAATGATTGGTTGTATAGGGAGAGGTATTAGCAGTAGAAAGAGGGAAGTGCTCATGCCATTGTACAGAACACTGGTGAGACCTCACTTGGAGTATTGTACACAGTACTGGAGACCGTATCTTCAGAAGGATATTGATACCTTAGAGAGGGTTCAGAGAAGGGCTACTAAACTGGTTCATGGATTGCGGGATAAAACTTACCAGGAAAGGTTAAAGGATCTTAACATGCATAGCTTGGAGGAAAGACGAGACAGGGGGGATATGATAGAAACATTTAAATATATAAAGGGAATCAACACAGTAAAGGAGGAGACTATATTTAAAAGAAGAAAAACTACCACAACAAGAGGACATAGTCTTAAATTAGAGGGACAAAGGTTTAAAAATAATATCAGGAAGTATTACTTTACTGAGAGGATATTGGATGAAAGGAATAGCCTTCCAGCTGAAGTGGTAGAGGTTAACACAGTAAAGGAGTTTAAGCATGCGTGGGATAGGCATAAGGCTATCCTAACTATAAGATAAGGCTAGGGACTAATGAAAGTATTTAGAAAATTGGGCAGACTAGATGGGCCGAATGGTTCTTATCTGCCGTCACATTCTATGTTTCTGTGGGCGGTATTTGGAGGCGGGCCCCAGGGGTCCCAGATCCTGAGCTGAGTTAGAGGCCCCAAAATTTCTGGTGGCGGCCCTGGTTGCAGAAGAGAAGTCATGGGGGTTGGGGGGATAAAAACCTGCTAACAGTTTAATTGATAGGCTTTCTTGAAGAAGTGAGTTTTCAATGTTTTTTTTGAATGAGTGGAGACAGGGTGAAAGTCTTATGGAGAAAGGAAGGTAGTTCCACAGAAGATGTGCAGCCCTGGAGAAATCTTGGAGGCGAGCATTAGCAGTGGGAGTACAGACAGAGGATATATGTAGGTCTTTGGCAGAGCGTATGGGCCTCGACGGGACATACTTGTGTATTAGGGAGGATAGGTAGGTTGGAACAGCATTATGTAGGGACTTGTAAGCAAGCACCAGAATTTTAAATTGAGCCCTATATCTAACTGGAAGCCAATGCAGGGACTGACAGAGCGGGGAAGCGTGGGAGGTGCGAGCGGACAGATTAGTGACCATAGTAGCATAAGTTTATTTTTATTATCATGTAGAGACTGTTAACAGTCTGCAGCTGAAAACGAGTAATTTGGGTTGTGCGTTTCACATTTTTATTTATTTTTATTTATTTACATATAATTTTATTTAAATCTTATTTTATATATATGTATTTTTTTATTTTATTTTTTTCAGCATGCTATCAGTAGAAATCTGTGATATGCCAAACAAATTTCTTTCTAAGAGCTGTTTAGCATTATAAAAAACAGCATCCATTGCAGTCAAGTAGTGAGATCTGTATTTTTTTGGGTTAGAGACGTCTATTTATTTTTTTACCAACAACCATGAATTTGGACATCTGGTTAAAACAAGGAACTATCAAGAGAAAAATGATTACTACTTCTAACTGTTCGACACTTATTGAAACTGAGAGAGGCGATTCAACAAGAAATCAAGAAAACAAGTCTGAAATAGTTGAATCTACTGTTCCTCAAATAGCAGAGACAAGTGACAAGTCAAGGAAAAAAAGAAAAGCACGGGCAATGGCGGGCGCTAAAACACCGAACATGGACGACCAAACATTGTCAGAAGCACATGGTGCCTGGATAACGATGCAGGACACTGCACCGAACATGCGGGTACCTATATCGCACCAAGTTGGGCCACAAGCGCTAAAACCGGCCACGAGGCCTCAACGGGAGCAGAGCCCAAAGCCTGGGGGAGACGGCCGATCGCCCGGCCCGGGTACCGCTCGCAAGTATGCTTCAACAGCTGCCCTGCTACCCCCCCTCCCCCCCTGGACCGGCGGGGGATATCCCGGTCCACACTGGGGGCGACAGCAAAGCTACGAAAACAAGCGACAACAGCTACGGAGCGAAGAAAAAGCGAGAACACAAGCAAGATGGCGACGCACAGCATCCTTATCGAGCCACCCACGAGTACCTCAGACTTCTTCGACCAGCTCTGCGTAACCATCTGGAAGAAGCTCTGGGACAGGGGCCGGGCCTTCAAGCAGGCGAGAAAAATGGCAGTGGCATGGATTCGCCCGGTAACCCGGCGACGCCTATGTGGATTCCCGCCAAAATCTACCAGAGCGGCCTCCCAACGGAGAAGGCGCCAACTATCAAGAGGGCGAGAAAAAGAGACATGCCTCGTGAGCGACGACACTCATGCCCAAACACGCCAGAGCGGGACCACACAGAACACCCGACCGATCTACCACAAGCAAACCACGGGGGCCTCAGACCATCCTGCCAGCCATACCAACCCCCGAGCACTTGCCCACGACAGTGAGACGCACCGGAGCAGGAAACAACACACATGGGCCTCGGGAAGGAATCGGCGAGCTACACAGCCGAGGGCCTGGATCCTCGAAGCGCTGGTGAGCAGGGGAGAAGGATATCCACACACCGGCTGCGCGGCCACCCACAGGCTGGCACCAAAATCCTGCATACCAAGAACCAGCATGGGTTGAAGGGGACTGGTTTGTGGACTCACAATACTCTTTAATTTATTTTTTTCAGTTTTACGCTATTGACGCAAAGACATGCCTATCGTTATGCATTGCACTGCTAGGACTCTCTCCAACTCAAGCTACTGTTTAGCCCAAATGCATCATACCTCAATAGTATAACTTGTACTCATTTATTTGCATGTCCCAATACACTGAGAACCGTAAAACGCAAACGAAATCCGGGGATCTCCCCCTCTATTGACCCTTATGCACTGTGCATTCTGCCAGTACCCTTTATTTGCTATACTTAGATTTGTTTTATACGCTTAGCCAACCTACTGTAACCCTAGGCATTTCACCTCTTACTATGTTAATACAGCCTTAGATTCCATGCCTAGACACTCAGTTTAGCCTGCCTACCACGCATACATTAATGAGCATATGCCTCGTAAGACAGATACACTAGCAAAGAATTATGCATGTTAATAGCCTAGATCAGTCATGTGTATTAACCTCTTGTACCCACAACGCTGGTTACTGCGACCTACATTTACCAATAACATGATCTATTCAATACTAATCTCAAACTTAAACAAAAAAATGTGTGCTGATAATCCTAATGTTCCAATTGTTTTGCCTGAAAATGTGCTCGAGGAATGCTATTGGGGCACCAAGAGCTTATTTGTTATGTTACCCAAAGCACAACAAAAATAAAGAATTAGAAAAGAAAAGCACACAATGCTAGCCAATTTTCTTCTCAAACACAGAAAGAAAATTTGGATTCAGTGCCACAAATAAAAATATTCCTCAAGCACAAGGCTTAGTTTGCAAGCTATCAAACAGTTCGTTAGCACCTGCTAAATTACGTCATCATTTTGAGCAAAACCACCCAGAGTACAAAGATAAAGACATTCAGGAAAGCTTCAGGAGAATCATAAGACTAACAGTGGGTTCGGCCGAACTTTAAAAAAAAAAAAAAAGTCCGGGTTCGGGCTCGAACTTGACCCCGAACTTCATTGAAGTCAATGGGGACCCGAACTTTTGGCCTTAAAAAATGGCTCTAAAAAAACTCCTGGAAAGGGCTAGAGGGCTGCAAAAGGAAGTAAAATGGAGGTAAGAGTAGGACAAGTGCCCTGCAAACAAATGTGGATAGGGAAATCACTTAAAATAACATAAAATAAGCAGCTGCTTAGTAGATAACTCCTTAATTCACACGGTATTAGGGAGCTATCTACCAAAAGGCTGAAAGACCTAAATTGGTCTTTCAGCCACATTTACTAATACTAAGTAAAAATTACTTAGTATTAGTAAATTCAGCCCCTACTCGCTATACTGCGAGTAGGGGTGTGTCTAGTAAACAGTGAGCAGCCTGTGGCTGCTCACTGTTAAGAAAAAACAAAAAACTATTTTTGTCGCACAGGGGTGGGGGCCCTAAATAGCAATAAGGGGGGCCTACTGTCCTCCCCTCCGTGGTGGGTGGGGGCCATAAATAAAAAATCGGTGAGGGGGGGAAACCTAATGTCCCCGGCCCCTACCCATGAGCGGTGGGTGGGGGCCATAAATAAAAATTGGGGGATGGGGGGGACCTAATGTCCTCCCCCGGCCCCAAACCCCTAGTCACCCCCTCCCAAAAAAAACCTAACCTCTACCTACCCCCCTCATCCTAAAAATAATGAGGGGGGGGGGGGGCATTAACTAAGTACCTGTTAACAAAAAATTTAAATCTTATTTTTTCAGCCCCAAAAAAGGCCAAAATCAAAATCCATAATAACTGGCGCACTTAAAAAAAAAAAAAAAAAAATCCATCTTCTCCCGTGGAGGGCTCCGCGCAGACTGAGCTCTGCAGGGCTCTGATTGGTGGGTTTAAGGTAAATGAAGAGACTGACAGGTAAGTCTCTACATTTACCTGTCACAGCACTCTGGTTGGCTTGAAATCCACCAATCAGAGTGCTCTGTGTCATTTTACACAGCGTGGGATATCTTTTTGACACAGAGCACTCTTGATTGGCTGGATTTCAAGCTAACCAATCAGAGTGCTCTGTTTCATTTTACACAGCGTGGGAAAATTCAAAGAACTTTGTAAGCCTTCCCCCGCCCTGCAGAGCTCAGTCTGCGCAGAGCCCTCCATGGGTAAAGAAGGATTTTCTTTTTTTGCGCTCTTTTTTTTTTTTTTTTTAAGTGCGGTGGTTATTCTGGATTTTTATTCAGCCTTTTTTTTGTTTTGTTTTTTACAGGTATTTAGACAAGGGTCCCCCCTCATTATTTTTAGGATGAGGGGTGTTGGTAGGAGTAATTTTTTTGGGGGGAGGGAGGTAGGTAGGGGTAATTTTTTGGGCGGGTGACTAGGGTTTTGGGGACCCCTAGTCACCTGAGGGGAATTTTTATTTATGGCCCCCACCCACCGCTCAGGGGTAGGGGGCCGGGGGGGGGACATTAGGCCCCCCTTATTGTTATTTACGGCCCCCACCCACCGCGCAGGGGTGGAAGCCGGGGGGGGGGAGGACCTTAGGTCGCCACCCTTATTGTTATTTAGGGCCCCCACCCGCCGCACAGGGGTGGGGGCCGCGGGGGAGGACATTAGGTCCCCCCAATTTTTATTTATTGCCCCCACCCACCGCTCAGGTGTGGGGGCATTGGGGGGGGACAATAGGTCCCCCCCTTATTCTTATTTAGGGCCCCCACCCACCGCTCAGGGGTGGGGGCCGGGAGGGGGCAATAGGCCCCCCCTTTAGTTTAAAAGCCCCCACTCGCGTATCACGGGTGGGGGCTCAGGAGGGGGGAATGTTTTTTGGTTTTTTTTAACAGTGAGCAGCCACAGGCACTGTTTAATAGACACGCTCCTACTCGCGGTATAGCGAGTAGGGGCATAATTTACTAATACTAAGTGACCAGCTTTTATAGAGGCTGGGTCACTTGCTGCACTAGCCAATCACAGCCATGCCATTAGTAGGCATGGCTGTGATGATTCTAAGGGCACATGAGTCAAATGCTCGTTGATTGGCTGCCCTGCAGCCTTTCAAAACGTGTCATTAAATCGCCGAACTCCGAATTCCAACCCGAACATACAGTGATATGTCCGTGTTCTGGGTCCGGGGTCCAAAAAACCTAATGTTCGGTATGACCCCGAACTTTTCAGTTCGGGTTTGCTCAACTCTATTTATGAGCAAAATATTTAAAAATTATAATAAAAAAAGCCACTTATTAAAAGGTTTGTGCTACGGCGCAAATTATTTTTTTTCGTGGGTTCCACAATGTTGTTATACTATGTCAAAGGGTTCCATGGGAAAAATTAATTGGGAATCCCTGCTCTAAAGTAATCCTGACCTAAGTTGATGCCACTTTTTTCTTCCCTAGTTTAAAGACTAACTCCAACCAAGAAATGTTTTTTCCTCCTCAACAGCAAATTGATTATTTCTCTATAAACTCTTATATCTCTTCAAACTGAAACACTGCACAAACAGACTCCAATCACCATTTTTACTGCGAATCAATAAAGGATCCATAGTGCTTGAAGTAATACATTGGCTTTGCTCCTTTCATTTATTGTTTTTAATACTGAACAATAGATCCAAAAGTACCATTTTCTATTGGCTTTTGCTCTCTGTAGATACAGTTCCATTAACCAGTGCTTGCTAATTTTCTTTTTTGTAACTTACTTTAAAAATAATTTTTTTTTATTGCAGTTAGCCTTTTTTTAGTATTGCAAGATTTGTACTGTTTTTGTCACAAATCACCTCAATGTCATAAAAATGTTGGGCAAAACATTGCTGTTACTTGAGACTTCCCAGTATGCTTGGATTAAGGTGAAATAACCCTTTTTACTTATCCAGGGATTTTGAGGTTTACAGGTCTCCTCTTTTACATGGGGAAGCCGAGGACCACTACCAGCATCTATATATATATGTAATTTTTTGTTTGGTTTTGTTGCTCTTTTTTTACTGTAATTATGTTTTGAGAAAAGATCATTTACAGCACAAGGTATGAGTTACGATTTATTGCCAATTGTTACAGAAAAAACAGCAACATACATTCACACACAAACACTGCACAATCACAAAACTAAAATAAAGGGGAATGAAAATGGGTGCATTAAGTAATAAAGAAAGCTAAGGAACAAGTTAAAAGGTAGCTTAAAGAAAGAAAAAGGGTGCAATTTTTGCCTAAAAAGACTTATTATTAAATAGAAGTCCTGGAATGGGTGGTAGAAGCCATAGCCAAGGAGCAAGCCAACAAACCCAAATGCAGTGAGGCTTCAAGGGTGTACCAGATAAGTTCAATGCAGGGGTTGATGTAGAAGGGATAACTTCAGATAACCAACAGAACCAGGTATGGATATATTTTTGTTACAGAGTGATACAAGAACTCCATATTTTGCATTTATTCAACTTTCAGAATTGACTGATACATTTTGCCTCTCTGTTTCATCACTGAAATGATTACTTTAGTGGTAGCTAGGCAGGTCGTATGGGCTTAGGTCTTGGTTTTTGGGTTTTGTCCTCGGTGTTTAGTACCTTGTATTTTGGAGCTTCTTATAGTCCACTGAACCCCAGCATATAGCATAGCACGTTACCTCCGATATATTTATATAATTGATCCGTGTTTTATAGTGAAGTACTTATGGTAAAACCGAGTAATATTCTTCAGGATAAAAACCAGCGGGGAAAAGACAGAACAGAAACCTCACATTTTTAACAGACAGTTAATCATAGGCCAATCATTGCCTCTGTACTTTGTCACTATGTACCATCGTATGGAATGATGACACATTATATGAGCGTTGAATATCTTCCTTCAGCTCTGAGCAAATTTATTTTTGCCTTTGTTTGCTGTAACCCTGGCAGAAACTCTGTTTTCCAAACTGGGAAACTAGCCGTCGGTGGTAAGCCAAATTCATTTATTGCTATATGCTCTGCCATGCTGTTTATTTCTATGTTGTAATTGTATGACTTTTTAAATTATTTTCTCCTCCAGCTTCAGTCGCCAGATTGTGATTCTGAAGAACTATATTCATTATCTGATCTTCAATCTCGTGAGTGTTTTTAAGTTTGTATATTTTACGTGCGTGTGCCGTGTACAGACACCCAAGTTAGAGAAAAAACAAGACCATAATTCTGAATATTCTCTAATCATTCTTGACTATACCTGTCTCTTTCATTCCTCTATAGTATTTTTTCTTTTTGTTATACAAGATGCCAACATATCTCTGATTCATAGATTTGTTTATCTTACTAAAGAATGGCTTTACGTTTCTATTAGCTCACTAACCATTGTAGAATGAAAATTCAGCCCTAAGGAGTATGCCATGGACTATCACTGCTCTCAGTTTATAGTAATCATGGCTAGCTGCACAGCTGATATCTGCAATCATCAGAAGTGGGGCTACACCAGGGGTTCAGGTAAATTAAGGTCTGCAGCATAGATAAGCAACCATGGTTCCTCAACTGCCAACCCTCCTATTGTCAGTTCTTCCATACATCAGATGGTCATTGTGAAAGTGTGTGATAGGAAATCCCTTTCTTGATGTGCACAGGGACTCCCAAGCACTGTGAAGATTAAACAAATCAATATGACAATGAGATGTTGATTTACTTTTTTTCCAACTTACCGTATATACTCGAGTATAAGCCGAGTTTTTCAGCACATTTTTTGTGCTGAAAAACCCCAACTCGGCTTATACTCGAGTCAGTGTCTGTATTATGGCAATTTACATTGCCATAATACAGACTGGGGGCTGGCAGAGCTGTTACTTACCTCTCCTGCAGCTCCTGCCAGCTCTCTCCTCCTCCGCGCCGGTCCGTGCAGCACCTCGGTCAGCTCCCAGTGTAAGTCTCGCGAGAGCCGCGGGGTCATAGTGCGGCTCTCGCGAGACTTACAGTGTGAGCTGAGAGAAGAGCTGCACGGACCGGCGCGGAGGAGGAGAGAGCTGACAGGAGCTGCAGGAGAGGTAAGTAACAGCTCTGCCAGCCCCCTCCTCCCCCCACTGAACTGCTAATGCCACTGGACCACCAGGGAAGGAGAGCCCCCCTCCCTGCCATGTATCAAGCAGGGAGGGGGGACAAAAAATAAATAAATAATATATAAATAATAATAAAAAAAATAATATAACGAAAAAATTAAAATAATATTAATTAATAATATATAAATAATAATAAAAAAATAATTAAAAAAATAATATAACCAAAAAAATTAAAATAATAACTAATAATATTAATTTATTTTATTCTTTTTTTTATAAAAATGCCCACCCCCCACCAAGGCTCTGCAACACAAACACACACTGCATCACACACACACACACACACTGCATTCATACACACTGCATTCATACACACACACTGCATTCATACACACACACTGCACTCATACACACACACTGCATTCATATACACACACTGCATTCATACACACACACTACACTCATACACACACTGCATCACTCACACACACACACACTGCATTCATACACACACACTGCATTCATATACACACACTGCATTCATACACACACTGCACTCATACACACACTGCATCACACACACACACACACACACACACACTGCGCACTCATATACATACACTGCATTCATCATATACACACACTGTAAATAAATATTCAATTAATATAATTTTTTTAGGATCTAATTTTATTTAGAAATTTACCAGTAGCTGCATTTCCCACCCTAGTCTTATACTCGAGTCAATAAGTTTTCCCAGTTTTTTGGGGTAAAATTAGGGGCCTCGGCTTATATTCGGGACGGCTTATACTCGAGTATATACGGTATATTGCTTTTTAACGGTAAATTAAAGATCTGTGTAGAGTATATGAATCTGCGATTCAGCCACTAGCCCTCAAAACAAGCACAGTGCGGGGAATATTTCAAGTGTGCATGTTTCGTAGGCAGGCAAATAGTTTTATGGGGGGAGAGGTCATACGTGAGTTACTCTCTCCACCTCATACATATAGATATGCAGGGAAACGTAGAAAAAAATAAATCAATCAGAGTGAATTAATAAAGTATTTATACTTTATCCCTGTTACCGGTTTTGAAAAAAATACTATATTTATCAAAGGGAATCTTACAGTCTGCTGTCACTCCTTTACCAACTGCAAAATTACACACAGGTTATCGCTAAGCCAATGTGGAGGCTTAGCAGCAGCCAGTAAATGAAGCGACATGGTTGGAACCGCCCTCTGAGTTCTTCCCATAGAAAACTATGGAAGCTGTTAGCAACAGGCTGCTGTTGTCTCCCTGGTGCTACTTGCTAAATTGGCTGACATTAAACAGCCGTTTGCTAATAGTAGCAACAGGTAGCTGCTGCCTGGTAAAAAGTAGAAACAGGTATTTGTAAAGTAACAGATATTTAGATAAACCAGGCTACTAACGCCAGAACTACTAACTGCAGTAAATGCGATAACTTTGACCTGGTGCAAAACTTATTTTACTGACATCTTCTAAGTAATCCATGGGGTGGAGTCCACAGATAGCAGTGCAAGATATCCTGCAATTTCTAGTGAGTTAGCCACGTGATAGGAATTGTCAGTTCCTGAGTTAGATATTCGGGTGCAGAGGAGGATTCTGCCACCAGAGAGTGGGAGAAATAACCCTGACAAAGCCTCCTTGTTTGCACCCCTGCCTATTGTAATTGGCAGGGACTGTTTGCATGAGAGGCAGATCTCCCTTTCATGGTGCAATCACATAGTAGAGAGCCCACACTGTGTACTGTGTGAGCAGGGAAATCCTTCTGCTGACATTAGTACTGATGTTCTCAGAGTGAATCCCTCTGGGTTAGCATCAGGGTTAGCATTAGGGTTAGTGGTAGGTTAAGGTTAATGCTGTTTTAGGGTTAGTGATTGTGTAGTGGTGGTAGGTAAGGTTATGGTAGGTGTATTGATAGTTAGTGTAAGCATAGGGCTAGGGTTAGTATAGATTTAGGGTAGGTATAGGGTTAGTGTCATTGAAGACATATGAAGCATTTAACAATCCGGACTAATATGTGAATCTATTTTAACTTCTTTTTCTTTGGTAGCAACTGAATTTTTGAATTTTTTTACATTTTATTAATATTTAATAATGTGTTGGGTATACACATAGTAAATGAAAGGAAAGTTGTTCCTGTCCTTTAAAACAATATATTATTTGTTTGTTGGCACGTAAAGGGACACTATAGTCACCAAAACAACTTCAGCTTAATATAGCAGTTTTGGTGTATAAATCATACCCCTGCAGTTTTACTGCTCAATTCTCTGCCATTTAAGAGTTAACTCATTTGTTTATGCAGCCTTGTCACATGTGAGCCTATGTGAGGCTCGTACTGCCTTCCTAGGCACTCCCTGTAAAGATAGATCTAATACTTAAAGTTGCACAGTATGCAGGGCCGGACTGGCCCACCGGGATACCGGGAAATTTCCCGGTGGGCCGCGGCACCTGGGGCCGGTCTGACAGCCCCATTCAGTACTGATCAGGCTCCTGTGATCCCGGCCGACCATGTGCAAGGTGTGCGGCCGCACAGGACCCCATGGGAGCAGGGGAAGCCGGCCGGCACAGCTCACACATGGCCGGCCGCGATCATTAAAAAAAAATATATATTTTTTTAAATAATATTGAGGCGGGGCGGAGCTTAGTGTGCAAGGGGGCGGGGCTTAGCATGCGGCAGGGTTGGGGCTTAGCGTGCGGCGGGGGCCCTGGCTAATGCAGCATGGGAAGCAGGAAGGAGTCCCTGCTTCCCCAACAACCAGCCTGCAGGAGCTCCAAGCAGGAGGTAAGAAGGAGGTCAGTGTGTCTGTGTGTGTGTGTCTGTCTGCCTGTGTGTGTGTGACTGCCTGTGTGACTGTGTGTGTGACTGTCTGTGTGTGTGTCTGACTATCTGCCTGTGTGTGTGACTCTGTGTGTGTGTCTGACTGTCTGCCTGTGTGTGACTGCCTGTGTGTGTGTGACTGCCTGTGTGTGTGTGTGTGTGTGTGTGTGACTGTGTGTGTGTGTGTGTGACTGTCGGTGTAACTGTGTGTGTTTGACTGCCTGTGTGTGTGTGACTGTCTGTCTGTGTGTGACTGTCTGCCTGTGTGTAACTGTGTGTGTGTGACTGCCTGTGTGTGTGACTGTCTGCCTGTGTGTAACTGTGTGTGTGTGTGACTGTCTGCCTGTGTATGTGTGTGGCTGTCTGCCTGTCTCTGTATGTGTGGATGTTTACCTCGGTGTCAGTGACTGTTTGCCTCTGTGTGTATGGATGTCTTTGTGTGTGTGTGCATCTGCTAGTGAGTGAGCGAGCAAGCTTCTGTGTGTGTGTGTGTGTGCGCGCTTCTGCTAGTGAGGGAGCCTCTGTGTGTGTGCGCCTGCTAGTGAGTTTGTGTGTGTGTGTGTGTGCCTGCTAGTGTGTGAGCTTGTATGTGTATCAGTGAGCTTGTTTGTAGGGATCATATGTGTGTGTACGTGTTAGTGAGCTTGTCTGTAAGGAGCATGGTTGTGTTGGAGCCTGTCTGTGGTGAGCATGTGTGTACAGTGAGCTTGTCTGTAGTAAGCATGAGTGTGATCGTGAGCTTGTCTGTAGTGACCATGTGTGTGTCAGTCAGCTCGTCTGTAGTGAGCATGTATGTGTCAGTGAGCTTGTCTGTAGTGAATCTGTGTGTTAGTGAGCTCTTCTGTAGGGCGCATGTGTGTGTCAATGGGCTTGTCTGTAGGGAGAGTGTGTGCGCATCAGTGAGCTTGTCTGTAGTGAGCGTGTGTGTGTGACAGTGAGCCTGTCTGTAGTAAGCTTGTGTGTGTATCAGATTTTGTCTGTACTAAATTTGTGTGTGTGCCAGTAACCTTGTCTGTGTTTGTCATTGAGATTGTCTGCCAATGAGCCTATTTGTGTGCATCAGTAAGATTGTCTGTGTCTGTGTGTGAGTATGCTTTACTGTATAATTTAATTACACTGAAAGAAGAAATGTATCAATAATATATATACATATATATATATATATATATATATATATATTTGCTGTTGTACCTTGCACTCCGGCTTCAAAGTTGTGTGACCGGGTGCATCACCAGGGCTCCAGTATCCAATAGTTGGCTGCACTCTCAGATTTCCTTAAAACATAACTTTTATTGAAATATTTAAGAGAAGATCAATGTTTCAGTCCCTCTTGTGGACTTTCATCATGATCCTGATGAAAGTCCACAAGAGGGACTGAAACGTTGATCTTCTCTTAAGTATTTCAATAAAAGTTACGTTTTAAGGAAATCCGCGAGTGCAGCCAACTATTTCAATTGCATATATATATATATATATATATATATATATATATATATATATATATATATTTATACACCCTACATAGCACAATGACTTATGGGGCTGGCAGATATTTTTTTCCAGGGCTGCTTCGTATCCCCAGTCCGGCCATGACAGTATGTTTAAATTCAAATTTCTTGTCTCCTGCTCTGTTAATAGCCTCCTACACCATGTGGAGGCTCATGTGTGTGATAAAAGGTCAATTTACAGAGCAGGAGATAAAAACCTACTTTTAAAGTTAGTTGAGATCTGATTGAAAATGGAATGGTGTTTTCAGTCACAGCCAGGAGAGGTGTGGCAAGTGCTGCATTGAGAGAAAAAAAAGTGATTTAACTTGTAGATGGCAGAGAATCGAGCAGTGAGTTTTTAGGGGCATGATATATACACCAAAACTACTTCATTAAAGGGATACTGTAGTGTTAAAAATGCAAAGCTGGATTCCTGGCACTATGGCTCCCCCTGCCTTCCCCCTGGAACTGAGGGCAGACTTAGAGCTGCAATATAAACATTGCAGTTTCTATGGAACTGCAATGTATTACATTGCAGCACTAAGTGCAAAAGGGACAGTGCACCCAGACCACTTCAAATAGCTGAAGTGGTCTGGGTGCCTGCTCTGTCCCTTTTAAACTAAAGTTGATTTGGTGCCTATGAAAACCTTAAATTACAGTGGAGCAAACACAAAGCACTTATTCTAGGTTTTGTTTAGGTTCGGAAGTTGGACAATTGTCTTCATCAATTAAGGAGTTAAAGTTACAAAATTAAATTTATAATAATATTATTGTCATGACAGTATACAAACCGTAAAAAAACATTTGACATCTGATTTCATGTGTTGTTTTTTTTTTTTTTTAATAATAAAAAACTCTAAATCCTTGAAGTTTTTTTTTCTAGATGTTAGAAGTGATTTATGTTGTTTGCTCATTGTCTGTGGTTCACATGATTGTGAAGAGATCCACCGTGTGTATATCTTGAAAGCCATATTACATATGTATTTCCTCCCACTCACCAGCCCACCTTCTGTTTTTTCCCCCAACTCTCCCACACCCTTATATTTTAGACATAAAAGAACTAAGTGAAGAAATGAAAGATGGCCTGGGGCAGCTTGTGACTACTTTGGAGCTGTACCTGAAGAATCAAATACAAGATTCATCTCAGCTACCACCTGGTTGCGGCATTATTGAGCTCTTCGGAAAGGTAAGTGCCAAGTTCTCAGTCCCAAGAAAGCTATAAATAATGGTCGTAACAAAGCAGTGTTTTTAATGCGTTATAATATCCAGACAGCTC
Source organism: Pelobates cultripes (assembly GCA_933207985.1). Taxonomy (NCBI): domain Eukaryota; kingdom Metazoa; phylum Chordata; class Amphibia; order Anura; family Pelobatidae; genus Pelobates; species Pelobates cultripes. The sequence continues at coordinate 192,319,776 of OW240913.1, forward strand.
TGATTTTGCCAAAAACTATAATTCAGTTTGTAATGTGAACAAGAAACGATAATTGCTGATGACTGGCTTATATAGTGTCCGGATCCAATTATTAAATCGTTTTTAGAATTCAGAATTTCCCAGAATTTCTAGCTCAACATGCAAATGAGCACAGACAGGAATTGTGTTTCAGACTGCAATGGAGCTCTGTTGTAAACACAGCTTTTTAAGCCAAAGCATGGTTAGTGATATAAAAGGACAAGTGATCAGTGACCAACTGCAGACTTGTACGTTTTCAGCTTTTTGGGTCTCATTATCATGCTACCTAGTTATTCCCATCATCAGGAAGCATAGCAAAGGTTTTGAACTTTCAGTTCAGTTAGTAACTTAGAAGTAAAAAAAAAAAAAAAAAAAAGTAAAAGCAAATAACTGATCTATAACTGATCTAAAACTTGCTCTTGCTCTGAATATATGTATGCAGTAAAATCAGCACATTGCGTAATGTTATTGAACAGTTATTGGAGCATCTTGGTTGACTGATCACTTCCTACTCTGATCTTATTACAGGAAATGCGAAACCCGAAAAAATGTAATGCAAATGCCGCAACTTCAAATATCTTATTGTTTTCTAAACATACAAGTGCATAATATACAATGTATAAACAAAAGATGGCTTTCCAGTATGGCGCACACATTTAAAAGCTTAGTTGTTTAGGATTTCCTTGATAATCTCTCAGTAGGAAAATCCGTCTTTTTTCAGTTGAATGTATATCATTATTTACAAAAGGTTGCTGTTGAAAGATAATGTTACTATATTTTACTATACTATGTTACCCTGCCATTCTGTATCGATTGTTGTCCGCTTTTATTGACAAAACCAAATATTCAAGGGAATCGTTTCATCACGAGACAATTGTAGACCATTATCACTGACTGTTCCATAGGTAGACAGTCTCCTGCATAACAGCAGTGAGAAATGAGTCAACGCTGTTGAACAATTGTGGTGGTGGGGCCCCGGCATTGAGAGGGGGTGAAGAACATTTTAAACATTAAAATCAAATATAAATTTTTGAAGAAGGGGTGTTCCTCTAAGCATTCACCTATCAGACCTTTCAATACTCAACAGTCATTTCTAGATTTTAATATTAACATGACGTAAAGTCATGATTTTATCAGTGGTATTGAGGTGGGTATTGTACTTTTTCTTACTTTATTTCCCTCAGCAGTAAATAAAACATATGAGAGAAAATAATATGAAATTAAACACAAACTACATACAAACACTATAACCATCACAACAGAGTATGATCCATAAAGGGTGTAATGTCATCTAACTCCTCTTTCTTGCGAATACCAAAGACCAGGACAATAGATCACTGGAACCATAAAACCCACCAACAGGATTGGAACAAAGAACTACTCAACCAAAAGAACACCAATGATGAAGATGATTCAGGCTAGAAAAAATATATAAATATGGTAATTTTTTTAAATCGAGAACCATCTAAATAACTTTAAATATTAATTGCAAAGACAATGCAATAATAGGAACATATAAATAAAATCAATGTAGCAAGTCAGCAAAAACATATCAAGACAATCCCTCACCCTCCCACATACAGTAAAAAGAGAAAAAATAAATCGCAGAAGGCCAGTAAGAAAAATCAGGCTGGGACTAATAGTTGCCTTCGTGTCATTAATAAAATTATGACTTTATGTTATGTTAATAATAAAACCTGGGAATTTTATTAAAGACACAGAGACTCCTATTATGCAAGTTTAAAACTGAGCAATAACGTGACTAAAGAAATTATGAATGGGGCGAAAGTAGAAATCTTGTAAAGTTGATTCAGATGACCAATCTGCCTCTTGCAGGATGTCTTCCAAACAGCAACCCAGTGCTGAAGGTTTGGAAGCCAGTTTGACTTCTGTAACGTAATGTGAAGAAAAAGGGGGAAAAAAACATTCGCCTAAGATAATAGCCATTTAATCCACTGAGCCAAGGTTGGTGTCGAAACTGATAGATAGGCTGTACGAAATGAGATGAAAAGGGAATGATTCCTCACAACAATCAGAGATGATCAAACATAAAACCAGACAGAGGTTAGGTTTTTACGTCAAAGACTTGGTCCTACAAGAGATATGAAAGGACACACCATCAGACACACAAGCATAAGGTTGGTAGTATGGTAAGCGTGACCTGCCTCATAAGACTGGTGGGGAAATGTAGGATGGCATTCAGAGAAGCAGATATGGGATCCAATGACCGTCCCATGCACCAATTACACTATGCTTGTTAAGCTGCTTGATATGATCGGGAATTCCAATCAGAAACCATGGAATCTTGATCCTCATAGAAATATAAACATCCTCAGATAACGCGTCCTCACTCAAGTCTGAATTGGACAAATCTTCCTGGGTATGCGCCTGTTTCGAGGATCTGTCCAAGTTTGCCTGGCCAGTGGCTCGCTTGTGCTGTGGGTATGTGACATTTGCAACAGCATTATTCATGTCAATCATAACAGGAGTTTCCTTGTCTGGTAAAAGGCACTGTGTTTCAGCTTAGCATGTGCCTTGTGGCTAGATGGTGACTCAGGGGCATCTAAAGTAGAAGTGTGGGAAGCCTTCAGAATAATGTGCGGTGCAAAAATGCATGAGCAATAGATTGGGTAATGGAGGAGGACACCCATGTGGGTGATTAATAATAGGGTTATAATAATTTAATTAGCTATGTAGTGTCCAGCGATGCCTGGAATTCCTCTGACACTATAAGAGCCACATCATCACCAGAACCAGAGGGGGACGAACCCGGTAATGGGAAAGATAGAGACCCAGAAGGGACCCTCACCATGAGACTTCAACGATACACAGGCCCAGGAACTATAGCGAAGGCAGACAGAGATGAATACCAACCACTAGAGCTAAATAAACAGAACACTCAAAGGTCCTGATAGAAAATATATGGCTAATCATGGCAGCATATACATCATGGGTTAGCTCTGCCCCTTACAGCCAATAGGACAGGAAAACACTCAAACCTTTTAAGGTTCCTTGGATCCCCAGTCTTTTTCTTGCCCTACAGCCCTTAGGAAGGGAGCTGGGAGCTCCCTACAAAGATAAGTACCATTTATTTCTTTCAGTTTTATGTTTGTTTATTTCAGCATGATATCTCTTTAAATAGTGCTTGTATAGAGTACTGGATCTGTTACTTTAAAAGTTTACTTTAAAGATTGACTTACCTTGGATCTCTGAGACTTCCTCTCCTTCAGAAGATTCCTATACTTAACTGGGGATCGTTCCTCATTAGTGCATTCTGTTTCCACGGCCCCTGTGTGTTTATCTGGGTCCCTGGTAGTTGCCCCATGCCTCCTCCTCTCAATCCGAGTGTTTTAAACCTGGTATTCAGGTTGTGCAGGCTCGCGACATTCTGAAGACACTCGCGTATGCGCAATAGCGCAAATTTGAGGCCGAAACCGTGACGCGAACTAAGGGAATAGCACGTCACAACGGCTATTTTAAGTGTGGGCAAAAACGGAAAATAGCCCTAACTGAATGCAAGAAATGAAATGAAGGAATTTAAGGCCCAGAAGGGCTTGAGGTAAGTTCCTTGGTGCCTATTTTGCCTCATTGTGTTTCTGAAAGTAGTTTGGTGTATTTTTGGAAGTTTCTTAAAGTGTCAGTACTCTTTAATGATCTTTTTCACAGGTAAGTTAAGTTTGTAATATATATATTTTTTTTTTCAAGCACTCCTTATGGGGTCCTAGAATTTATCTATTTATTTTTTTTCTAGCCCATAATGGCTTCACCATCTAGGCTACACTTACCTACTGCTCCTTCTAGGCATGTATGAAGGTACTTTCTCATTTAATTTCATCTCATATTTACGTGATATCTGAGACTATTTTCCGATTACTTTCCAGTAATGAGGAACGTATCATGGCATCTCCTCCCAGAAAAAGAAGGGAGAAAGCTACCCCCTGTTCCAGCTCTGAAGGAAAGGCAGTTGAGGGAAAATAGCTTTGTATGGATTGTCTCCAGAAGATTGCCGCTTCTTCCTTCACTATATTGGCCCAATCTCCAGACATACTGGCTTGGATAAGAAAGGAGGTCGCTCAAGACATCTCTGTATCTATGGAGGTAAGACAGCGGGTTAAGAAGAGACCCAGACAAAGACTAGGCTCCTCTAACTCATCAGATTCAGATATCTTGGACCAGGTAGATTCCTGAAATGCTTTCTGAATCCCTGGACTCCAAATTAGTGGAGAAACTGATTCTAATGGTAAGGTATTTTGCTGATCTGCACAAGCAAAAGCTGTCTTTCCCGCTCCATAGAGCTATTGAGGAGATAGTGACGTCCGAATGGAAAAGACCAGAGAAACGTCTTCCCTTCCAGGGAAAACTGGCAAAGCTCTATCCATTAGAAGAAGAGACCTCTAGGATGTGGATAACCCCACCGAAGATAGATACTCCTATCTCAAGGGTGGCGAGATAGGTAATGTTACCTTTAGACAGTTCCGCTTCATTAAAGGAACTTATGGACCGCAAGTTGGATATTAATTAATCTAAAATCTGTACTGCTGCAGGAGCTGGCTATCACCCAGCTGTGGCCCTTACAGCAGTGTCCAGATCCATGAAGAGTTGGTTGAGAGAGCTGGACTCAGATGTGGAAAGAGGTGTCAAAAGACAAGATCTCCGTGACACAATTTGGGACCTACGTATGGCAACAGAGTACCTTACTGAGGCATCATTAGATATTACGAGGATATTCTCATGAACCATGGCCTTATCTGTAGCTGCCAGGAGAGCCTTATGGTTACGTTACTGGGGAGTGGATGCTGCCTCAAAATCTAATTTATGCTCTATTCCCTTTGAAGGTGAGCTTTTATTTGGCAAGGCCTTGGAAGACTCCATAAAGAAGGCAGCTAAAGGCCGCAAGGTATTTTTACCACAAAAAAAAGAGCTAAAAAAAACAGGTTCTTCATGGTCAGAGAGACATGCTAAAGACCCATATTTCAGAGACTCATGAAGCTACCGACCTGGTATAGAATTTAGTTGTTGGGGCCAATGGCGTGGAGGACAAGGTTTTTCCCACCGCTCTAATAGAGCCAGGAACCAGTCCTTTTGTCCCTCAGGGAAGGGATTCTGACTATGCGCCAGAGGCCCTCTTCCGCAAGGTCTGGACACACTATATTCAAGACACCTGGGTACTTTCCATAATTCAGGAAGGCTACAGGCTGGTGTTCAATCAAACACCTGTAAGGAATTTCTTTCTGGCCACTCATATTCCTATGGACAAGAACAAACAATGCTGTTTGAATGAATACGTGGAGACTGTTTTAAGAGAAAAGGTTATCGTGCAAGTACCTCAGGAAGAACGCTTCAATGGACATTATTCTCCCCTGTTTCTAGTCCTAAAAAGAGAAGGCAAATGGAGACCTATTTTGGACTTTGGGTCTATCAACAGAAGGCTCAACATCAGGCCTTTTAGGATGGAGTCTATTCGCTCCATTGCTCCTACCATCAGAAGACAGAATTTTGTGGTCACCATTAACCTAAAGGATGCATACTACCACATCCCGATTACACAGAGTCACCAGCGCTTCCTGAGATTTGCCATTGGAACAGACCATTTCCAGTTTCGGGCCCTGCCCTTCGGCCTAAGTACAGCACCATGAATCTTTTCAAAGGTTTTATTAGTGGTCATTGCCTGGATGTGGATGCTGGGCATCAGCCTGTTCCATTATTTGGACGACCTTCTACTAGTCGCCTCAGATCCGCAGGAAGCCGAATATCAAAGGGAACCTGCTTCTCTTTGAACTACGTCAGTTCGGCTGGTTGATCAATCCAGAGAAGAGCAGTCTAATTCGAGCTCAGAAGATAGTCTTCCCGAAAGCCATGTTCGATACAAAAGTGGACAAGTTATCACTTTCCAAAGTGAGGATAGTAAGGCTTTGGACTTTCCTCAGGCGATTCCTACTGTCCACCCTGGTTACAGCATGGAAGTACATGAGACTCTTGGGCATTCTGGCCTCTACGATTGGTCGAGTAATATGGGCCCAATGTCCGTTCATTATCCCTCAAAGAGAATTTCTGATCAAGTTTCACAACAGGAAGTTGAATTGGAATCAACCCATCAAGATTTCCTTGATGTAATGTGTCCAGAGTTTTTCCCCTATCAGATCCACAATGGGTAATCCTTACCACCGATTCCAGTTCCCGGGGATGGGGAGCTTATTGTCAAGACAGGTTCACTCATGGTCTATGGACTGCAACAGAGTCAGTTCTTTCAAGCAACACCTTGGAGTTACAGGCCATATTCAGGGCTCTTCTACATTTCCAGATGACCCTAAAGGGGTGCTGGATTTGAGTACATTCTGACAACATGGCAGCTGTCTCCTACTTAAATCACCAGGGTGGAACACACAGTCTCAGACTCATGAAGGAATTGAGACCTAAAATGAGGTAGGCTATCGTACACTCCCAGGGTGTGTCAGCAATTCACCTACCAGGAGTCCAGAATACAGTGGCAGATTTCCTGAGCTGAGAATCAATGTCAAGGTTCGAATGGCGGCTGTGCCCAGAGGTTTTTCAAAGCCTAATCTTGAGATGGAGATTACCCGAGATAGACCTGATGGCCACCTCCCAGAACAAACAGGTAGAAGTGTTCTTCTCCAGATACTTAGACACGAAAGCCCTGGGTCAGGATGCTCTGACTCAGAACTGGGACTTCAAGCTGACCGATCCTTGGCCACGCTGCTAAACTTCCTACAAGCAGGTTTGGATAAGGGATTTGGCTATAATACCCTAAAGGTCCATGCTTTGGCTCTTTCGTCCCTAGCAGGAACCAGGTGGCCTTTACAGCCCTTGGTTATAAGATTCATGAAGGCTGTTATGAAGATCCGGCCTCTACTCAAGATTTTTATGCCGGCCTGGGATATGCCTTTGGTGTTACGTGCCTTGACCACGGCACTATTTGAACCATTGGAGAGTATTTCAGAGCTACTATTGTCCCAAAAGGTTCCTTTGTTAATAGATATTTCCTCAGCAAGGAGGATATGTGAATTCCAGGCCTTGTCTTGTGAACCTTCCTTCACTGTCATCAGGATTAGGTGATTCTTCGTCCTGTGCCTGAATTCCTTCCCAAGGTGGTCTTGAAGTCCCATTTGAATGAGGAAGTGGTCTTACCCTCCTTTTATCCTTGCCATAACTTTCCTGAGGAAGAGATGTGGCATAACTTGGATGTTGTTAGACCATTTCTTCCTCTACATTGAGAGGACAAGCTCTTTTCGCAAATCTTGCAGACTGTTTGTTTTACCTTGGGGCCGTAGAAAAGGTGAAATTGCTTCTACTTCTACTCTGAGACAATGGATAATCATTGCCAGGATACGCCTCTACCTATGGGTATCAAGACTCATTCCACCCGAGCAGTATCTGCCTCTTGGGCTTCTGTGGCAAAGGTCTCTCCAGATAGTATTTGCACTTCTGTGAACACCTTGATCAAGCATTATCAGTTGGACGTTTGATCCGCTAAAGATACACACTTTGGACGTCAAGTGCACAATTCAGTTCATTGTGCCAGTCACGGTTAAGGTATTTGTTTATTTGGATAAATTTATTTGGAGCTATTTTGGCTTGGTCCCTCCCTTTTGTTAGCTTGGGTATTCACATGATGTATATGCTGCAATGATTAGCCAGGAAAGTGGAAAATGTATTCATACTTACCGTAATTTTCTTTTCCTGGATATTATTCATGGCAGCATATACCGGTACTCCCTACCCTTTTAATCGGTGTTTATACTTTTCTGTAGAGCTTGTTACTGAGTGGGGATCCTAGGAAAGGGTCCTCCTTTAAAAGTGTGAGTGTTTTCCTGTCCTATCGGCTGTAAGGGGCGGAGCTAACCGATGATGTATATGCTGACCTGAATAATAGCCAGGAAAAGAAAATTACGGTAAGTATGAATAAATTTTTCACTATATATATATAAATATATATCAACAACAGGCACAAAAAGGAGGAACACTGTATCTGTAACCAGTGGTGTATTTTGGATTTGTGCTGCCTTAGGCACAACTAAATTCGGGCACACCCAAAATCTAAATTTACCCCCCCCAATTTGTGTCAAGGCCACTTTTTTGACTGACAGACACATGCCCTCATTGATACATGCACTGATATACACTCACTGACAGATAACAGTCAATGGCACACACATAAAGTCATTGGCACACACTGTTTAACCAACACACACATTCACTGACACACACACACTGACAGGCACACACTCTCAGATACACATAAAATGACATACACACACTGACACACTCACAGGCACACCCATTCTCACTGAAAGACACACACTTTCACTCACTCACAGACATACACTGACAGCTACACTCACTCACTCACAGTAATGTGGCGTTTTTTTGGGCCCCCCTGCCCCCGAAAGTGCCGCCCTAGGCAAATGCCTTGTTTGCCTTGTGGTAAATACATCCCTGTACTGTAATTAGTCTGAGGGAGCAGCAAAGAAAGGGCAGGTGTTAGATGACATTACACCCTTTATGATCAAACTCTGTTGTGATTGGTTATAGTGTTTCTATCCAGTTTGTGTTAAATTTCTTTATGATTTTTTTTTCTCATTTTTTATTCTTTGTTGCTGAGGGAAGTAAATAAATTGAAAGCATAATAGGAGTCTCATTGTCTTTAATAAAATCACAAATATTTGTGTTTGTTAGTGTGTTTTTTCAAAGTAATGCATCTTTACTTTCAGTAATTTATAAAGGTTTATAAAATGATGGCATTTTTTTATTATGGCATAAAAATGCCATGGTTACAATTAATAAGGATCATTCACAGAACAATTGCATTTGATGTTCATTTATAAAGATTTAGTAGAATTAGTAGAATACTGTATCATGGTACTTATTTTGCTAAATGTTAATTATGTTTCTTAAAAAAAAAAAAGGGATTGGGATGCAAATAAATAAAAAGAATCATAGTATTCTATTAATATGAAGGAGGGCAGATTTGCTCTTTATCTCTATGGAAATATATTCTACTTTTTACTGTGGGCTATTATATCAAATGTAGACAGGTCTGGCCTTAGGCCTTTAGGCACCCTATATAAATCTAGGAGTGACACCCCTCCCCACCGCCAACATTCCTGTCATACTCAGCCAAGCATTTAGGCTGTTTGAGTATCATAGCAAACTTATGGAATGGCTGTGCAACACAAGAATTGTAGTTAACAAAGATCTCTACAAATTAAGCCATATAGATGATTTTAAAATGCTATTTCCATGATATTCAGCTAGTTTTTTAATCACTTAATTTGATAAGTTGACATCATCTCTGTATCTGTATCACTCTAGTACAGTCAGTCTACCTGCACTCAGTTTCCAGTGATACATACTGGGAGGGCACAGCACTGAGTATTGTCATGCTATGTGAAGAGATACTCCTGTACTGGGGTCACATATGCACAGGTTGCACATCTATAAGGCTAGCTTGAATGTAGAAAAATATTTGTTTTGGGTTTTCTTTACCTTCAGAACAGCAATGCATCATGGTTAATAAATGAAAATAAATCTGTCTAAAATGGCACTCTCCATGATCATCATATTAGTTAAGTCAACATGCAGTAAATGTTATAGAATCATAGTTCCTAGACACAGTATTATATATAAAAACAACTTGTTTTGAAATATTTCTTTGGATGAATACCACCCGTGCCCCATTGGGCCCATACACTGATCTCCCACAGTGAGATATTTAGAGTCTAAAGTTTTTTTTTCACACTGAAACTATAGTTCACACCAGGTAAAATAATACAGGTGGGTGGTGTGATCACTCTTTTGATTTATTACTATCTGCACACTAAACCTGTGTTTAACATTGGCATTAGACTTTACAAAACCCTTTTGTAATTTGCTGGCATGGTTTTAAGTTAATTTATTTTAATACGTGACAGGATTTATAATTTTTTTTTATTCTTGGCAAGACTCACAAGAGTGTAGTCAAAAGGTAAACTGATGTCTCTCAGTTGCACCTTCAGGTAGGTAGAATAATGTCAAGTAAGCACTTTTTATTTTGGTGGTTATTGTTATTTATAGGAAATAGCTTAATTAATATGAGAGCTCAATGTTTAAATTGAAGGTAATTTTTTTTAGAAATAAAAGATAAATATGGTTACACATGGCTACATGTAAATGTATTATGAGAGAGGGAATAACAGGGGCTCTGAGGCAGTGTTTCGCATATTTTGTAAGACCAAGGCACATTTGAAGAAACAATTACAAGGCACCACATTTTACATTCATTAATGACTTATAAATGTCACATTTACTCACAATCCTACTAGTAGGTATACAATGCAAGCGACTCTTGGCAGGTTGCTCTATCCCCTCCCCCCCCAATCCCCTTGCCATTTGCCCACATTCTTTCAGTTTTCTCATAGCAACAACTAACTTCTAATATGGCACTTGCTGCACTGACTTGGCACCAACATCAGTCACGGTAGACGTTTGGCATTACACTGGTACACCGTATTGGCATAATATTATGGAACCCACATGGCACTATACACTTAACACTTGCATATCATTTCCATGTTGCACAACATCCACCTCACACTTCATGCAGTGTACACACACACATAGCATATACATCACACACTTAACATCAACAACACACACACAATACAATGAATATTTATTTACCACACACATTATTGGCGTCCACTTTACACCCATGGCACCAAGAACACATATCAAAAACATAACTCAAACATCACACTTAGAACCAAAATAACTCACTTAGCATACATATTACAAACCTGGCCTCTACATCGTACATTTATTTTTATTAAGCAGTCGTAATAATATAGGTAGCGACCATGTATAATAGACTGATATCCTCTCAGTAATGAGGAAGAAGTGGGAATAAGACAGTAGAAAAAGATATTAGAAGTATAGATAGAAAAGAGTCAAAAATACGATTAGGATAAATCTGACACCTTAGTATGCAGAGAAAATGGAGGTATGATTTACCTTTGCATTGAGGAGTACCATGTGTCTCTATCAAAAGTTTATGTACTTACGTCTATTCCTTCCCTCACAATGTGTTTGGTGCTACATGCTCATACTTGACAGAAGTGAGGGTGAATTGAATGAGCCTATGGTTAGCCTGGCTTCATCTGCAACTAGTTGCAAATCACATCTTACCATAGCCCCTTAAGAGGTGTCACAATACCTGTCCTTTGCGGTGCTGTGCGATCACAAAAATGACGCATTTTCTGTGTACTGATGCACACCCACTCATCCCTAGCTTCCAGGTGCCGCATTATGACATCATATAGGAATTGGAACCATCCAATTAGTCTCCTTTTATAGTGTCAGCATATGTGTCACTTTAAAAAAATTATCTTTATTTTGAGTTGACAGCAGTATGAGTAACAGGCAAGTGAATTAATACCTACCGTAATAAAGCAAAAAGACCAATTTGTACCTCTAAAAAATCAGCATAGTCTAGTTAACTTACACCTGTAGCTTAGCTGTCAGGTTTTCTTTTTTTTTTTTTTTTTTAAATTAGAGAATGCAGGCCCAGAAAGAACCAGGAAAAGCAGTATAGGAGAAAATCCCCCAACAACTTTTACTCTGTTGTACTCTGTGTTCTCTCATGTCTCATTTATCACATTTATTCGCTAGGCCTTTGTAATCATTTGGTATAGCAGGTTGTTGATTAGCTGTATAGATTGTATTTCGTAGCATAGTCACTGAGAGGAAAAGAGACAAGTGTAAATAGAGAATACGAACTAGACATTGAAAACAGAAGATGGGTCAAACGGAGGGAAACTGTCAGAGTCCCTGCGGCAACTCGGTTCACCCTTAAAGTTCCCAGCTGAGCTATGTGTCACTTTTTGATGATTTATACACACTTGTGAAATCATGGTCCTTTGTAACCAATCACAACTAAGTATAGGGTAAATATATTTCCTGGTTGGCCTTATTTCTTTGCTCTGTCATGGTTTTTACTACCTGAGAGAGTGTTTATACTGTGTATTGGATTTCTTGTTTTCTGACCACAGCCTGTTTGACAATTCATGCTCTCTGTTATCCTGACCTGATCTTGGCCTGACTATTGATTCTGTGTATTTCTGTTTATTCTGGACCTCAGCCTGTCTCTTTTATTTGCTGTCTGCTTGCAGACATTTCATGTATCTGTCTCAGGCACTAACCCAGCCACTCTAGGGACTGGTATGTGTACATTTATGGTTTCCTTAGGTTTGCATATTAGGATAACTTTATTCCTGATAACATGAGACTGTGCAGGGGTAACAGTCATGAGATCCCAACTTCGGACATAACATCAGCTGCACAGTGCATAAGGATTTTTTTTCTGAACTATCAGAGATGTTGAGTTGTAAGATTAATTAACTTTTGTTTAGAAATGTGTTTAATTACTTCTTATGAGCTAGGATACCCAACATATCACAGTTTGATGACTTTTACCTTTGGCATAGGAATGTATGTCTTATAGTATGTGTCCTATAACTGCGAAATATATGAGAAAATGCTAGGATAATAGACAGTTTGCAAGAGAAAATTACTGCTGAACCAATACATACCAAAATGTGAAATTTTATCTTGTCCTTGTCGTACTAAGTAGCTTATGTTAAAAGATCCACTTGTCATTAAACACCCAGGTGTATACTACAATATTCATTAATGTAATTATACCATGTAGACATGCAATTTTCAGACATCATGTTATAATAAACCCTTGTGTCCTTGTAATGAATGATAAAATATATTGTATTGCATATAAGCTGTACATGTGCACAAGCTGTGCAAAATCATAGTTACATATTTACATAGCTGAAAAGAGACTTGCGTCCATCAAGTTCAGCCTTCCTCACATTTGTTTTTTGCTGTTGATCCAAAAGAAGGCAAAAAAACCCAGTTTGAAGCACAATTTTGCAACAAGCTAGGAAAACAATTCCTTCTTGACCCCAGAATGGCAGTCAAATTGATCCTTGGATCAAGCAGTTATTACCCTACATTGAAAGATTATATTCTTGAATATTCTGTTTTTGCAAGTATGCATCTAGTAGCTGTTTGAATATCTGTATGGACTCTGATGAAACCACTTCTTCAGGCATAGAATTCCACATCCTTATTGTTCTTACAGTAAAAAAACCTTTCCTTTGCCTTAGACGAAATCTTCTTTCTTTTTTTATTTTTTTTTAATTCTTTATTTTTGCAACGGTATGGAGTAGACAATGCAAAGGGTTTGGCTCGTGCAAGAGCGTTTCAATAGTACATACACATGCCAGGTACATATGAAGAGTTTTAACATCTCTACTTTCATCCGTTGTTGTTGTTGATATTATTGTTTCAACAAGAACAGTGTGTACAGAAAAACAAAATAACTAAACTGTGGGCCGGGATACCGGTCATCTCGGTCCAAACGGTCGTGGTCCGGGTGGGGGGAGAGAAGTTGAGGTAGAGTGGGGGGGGGGGCAAGGGGGGGGGGGGGTTACTGCAGTCCATCGTTCGCGTTTGCGACTCCTTTCTGCTACATGGTCTTTATTGGTCTTACTGGTCATTATAGGTCTCCCACGGTTCCCACGTCTTAGTAAAAGCTTTGGTTGTGCCCCTAATTTGGGCCGTGAGTTTGTCCATTAAGTGGCATTCTTTGATTTTGTTAATCACTATTGCTACTGAGGGGGTGTCCTGCTGTAGCCAGATCTGGGCTATCGCTCTCCTGGCCGCTAAGGTTATTTTGTTAAACAGATGCTGGTTTGGTTTAGACCAATTCTCCTGAGGTCTGGCCAGTAGGAACGTCCATGGGTTCAGTGTCACTGGCCTATCAAATATTTGGGTCATGAGGGTTTGAATGGCCGTCCAGTAAATTTTAATCTTAGGGCAGTGCCACCACATATGGGTATATGTCCCTCTCTCCCCGCAATTGCGCCAACAGAGGTCTGTGGGTGTTTTTTTCATGTGGTATAGCTGAACAGGGGTGGTATACCACCTGAACATCGTTTTGTAGGCCTGCTCTTGCATCGTGACGCAAATAGAGGTTTTAGCAGTGGCCTGCCATATGTCCTGCCAGTCTATCCCCTCTAATGTTTCCCCAAGGTCGGTTTCCCACTTGTCTGTGTAGTGGAGGGCGCCCCAGTCCCGTGTAGTGGAGCAGAGATGGGAGTACAAGAGGGAGATCAATCCCTTTTGGTAGCGTTCGGCCAGGCATATGTTTTCAAAGAATGTTGGTTTAGCTAGTGCAGCTCTTTTAACAGATTCTTGGGTAGCATAGTGTCTTAGCTGGAGGTACCTAAAGAAATCTGCGGGGGTTAGGGTTGTTCTGGTTTGTAATTCAGCGAACGTGATTATGTCGTGACCTGTGTAGAGTTGATGAATTCTTTGTAGGTCTGCATTTTCCAGGCCTTTGAAATCTCTGGGTCTCATGCCTGGAATAAATGCCCTATTTCTGTATATGGGGGTGAGGGGGGAGGACGATGTTGTTAGTTCGTATTTTGTGGCATATTTGTCCCAGATGTGAATCGAATTTGTAATAGCTGGGCAGGTAGTCCTTAAAAGTGCTCTGTGCTCTTTCGGGGTCCATATGTAAAACTGAGGAAGGTCCGATTTCATAATCAGGGATTCCAGGTCCACCCATCTCCTGGTGTCCGGAGGGGTGTGCCACATCGCTATTTGTGTCAAGTGGGCCGCAATGTAGTAGAAATGTATGTGTGGTAGGCCTAATCCCCCTCTGGGCTTGGGGCGATATAGAATATTACGGGCCACTCTGTGCCTTTTGTTGTGCCAGATAAAGCGGTCAATGGCCTGCTGTAGAGGCTTTAAGTCTTGTTTCGTTATGGGGATGGGTAGGGCCTGGAATAGGAAAAGAATACGGGGTAGAATGTTCATCTTTACTGAGTGTATCCTGCCAATCCAGGATATGGGTTTATCCGCCCAGGTCTCCATGTCCGTTATGAGTTTAGTGATTAGCGGGGAGTAGTTAAGTTGGTGTAGTTTCGTGAGATCTGCCGGCAGTTTTATGCCGAGGTAGGAGAGGTAGGTCGGTGCCATGCTTATGTGATAGTCTGACGTGATTTGGGTGGTCTCATTCTGCGCGAGTAGTATTGGGAGTGTGCTGGATTTCTCCATGTTGACTTTGTAGCCTGATATTGTACTATAGTTTTGCAAGAGGGGCATCAGCGCGCGCATGGAGCGGATGGGGTTAGTTAATGTGATGAGAACGTCATCCGCGTATGCGGAGACCAGGAACTCTTGGTCTGTTATCTTTGCCCCCGTAATTTCGGGGTGTTCTCTGATCGCCTGTAAAAGGGGTTCGAATGTTAGTGCAAAAAGTAACGGGGATAGGGGCAGCCCTGTCTAGTACCGTTATAGATGTTAAATCGTGGGCTGTTTGATCCGGTCAGCTGTATTTGGGCTGTCACGTCTGTGTATAGCGCCCGTACTGCCGTGATGAAGGTGGGGGGTATGTTTAAGTGGCTTAGTAGTGTGAACATGTACGGCCAGTTCACCCTGTCGAACGCTTTTTCAGCGTCTAGGGACAGGGCAATCGCTGGTGTGTTGGTTGTAGTGAGTGTCCATATCACGTCTATGTTCCGTCTGGTATTTTCAAATAACTGTCTGCCAGGGATAAACTCGACTTGGTCTGCGTGGATGAGCCGCGTGAGATGCGGGTTTAGTCTTGTCGCCAGTATTTTAGCAAAGATTTTACTATCATGGTTTATTAGTGAAATGGGTCTATATGCTTCTGGTAGGGTGTGGTCCTTGTCTGGTTTGGGTAAGAGTATGATATGTGCTTGTGTCATGTCCTTGGTAGGAGGGGTTCCCTCGAGTAGTTCGCGGAATAAGGTCTCCATGTGTGGGAGTAGTATCTCGCGAAAGGTTTTGTAGTAGCTCCCCTCGTAGCCGTCAGGGCCCGGGGCTTTGTTGCTCTTCAAGGAGGATATGGCCATATTGATTTCATCTGTGGTGATTGGGGCCGATAATTCTTCTATGGCTGCGGTGTGGAGTTTGGGTAGGTTGAGGCGCGCTAAGAATTCCGACGTCCTCTGGCAGGCTGTCTGAGTGAGCATGTGACCTTGGGGGGTGTGGTTGTATAGGGCTTCGTAATAGGAGGTAAAAGTCTGCGCTATCTCTGTCGGTGTGGTTTTCATGGTGCCGTCGGGGGCTCGTATGGATGTAATGTGAGGGCGTTGCGTTCTAGGGCGGAGTGTACGAGCGAGTAGTGTGTCCATTTTATTCGATTTGTCGTAGTATGTCCGTTTAGTCCACGTTAGTGCTTGCGCTGTGTCGTTTATTAGTAGCTGCCTGATAGCAAGGCGCGTGTCGTGTAGGTGTTGTAACGTTTGCGGATTTGGGTCTGTTTTGTGGCTCTGTTCCGCTTTACGAAGGGAATCTAGAAGTTGGGTCAGTTTTTGGGTTTTCAATTTCTTCTTATGTGTCGCTATTTTGATAAGGTGTCCTCGAATGACGGCTTTGTGCGCTGCCCAAATTACAGTCATCGGGACATCTGGCGTTAGATTTTCTGTGAAATATGTCTGTAGTTGTGTTTGTAGTTCAGTTACAACTAGTGGGTCATTGAGGAGGGAGGTATTGAGCTTCCATGTCCACGGGGTTGGACTATATAGGCCTTCCAGATAGATGGCTATGTCTGCGTGATCTGACCAGGCTATAGTGCCTATTTCTGTTTTTTGGGTTTTAGTGAAGCCTATTTGGTTGGTCAGAAAGATGTCAATACGAGAGTAGGTGTCGTGGGGGGCAGAGTAGTAGGTGTAATCTTTATGGCTGGGGTGTTGTGCCCTCCACGCGTCTATGAGACCCGTTTTACGTATGAAGTCGTTGAGTTGTTTGTCTTGTCCTCCTTTGCCGTGGGATCTGGCTAGTCCCGGGTGGGAGCTTCTGTCTGCAGCTGGGGAAGGGGTGGCGTTGAGGTCGCCCCCTAGTATCACCACTCCATTGGGTAGTGACAGGACTTTATCTGCCAGTTGGTTCCAGAATTGTAGGGATGGGGTGTTGGGAGCGTAAATGTTGATTAGATGTATGGTTTGTGTGTAGATTTGGCCCGTCGCTATAAGGTATCTGCCCTCTGTGTCGTTGTCTATGTGAGTGAGGCGTATAGGGCATCGTTTATGAACGAGGATAGTTACCCCGTTTCGTTTTTGGAAGGCACGGGCTTCTGCTGCCACACGGTAGAAATGGTCGCGGAGGGAGACCTGGGCGGATCTAGGTAAGTGCGTCTCCTGTAGGTACGCGATGTCCGGGTTAAGTCTTTTTAGTTCCCTAAAAAGTGTGCGTCTCTTGCGTGGTGAATTGAGGCCCTTAACATTTAGTGAGGATATCTTTAGTGCCATGATGGTAGAGTGAAGGTGATTCTTGTGTTATCTAGCCGTGTGGGGCATGGCGTGGGGGGCGATCTACTCCCATCTCTGCTCCGCCTCCCCTCAGTAGGAGTGGGGTTCCCGTGGGAGGATATTGTCGTAGCAATTAGTGACCAAGGTGATGGTAAGGAGTGGGTTGATCTGCAGTGTGGAGACGTGTAGAATGGCGTGCGGGGGAAAGATGGGGGAGGGAGGTAGGAAATCTGAGGGGGGTAAACCCGTCTGGTCTTATGCCTTGCCAGACTATGGGGGGGTACTTGGGTCCTTACCTCCTTCAGGGCTCTTGCCGCCCGAGGGGTCTGGGTCATGAACCAAGCCACCGAGGGTGGCCCCTATACCGTAAGGATTGCTGTAGGCATGATATGCCAAGCATCTCTGTTTTGTGGAGCTTATTGTGGGTGCGAATTTCCCGTGTACCGGGGATGGGGATGTTAACTGAGGGGGAAGGGTAGGACCCCTTGGAGAAGGTCAGTAGTGAGTCCGCGTTCGAAGTGATAAGTTGGAGAGGAATGATGGGTGGAAAAGGTCCCGTCTCTTTGGGCTCTCAGAGTTGTATACGGCCTGTACAGGGTCCAATAGGATCCTTAAGGCGTTCCCGGCCTGGGTTCCATATGTACATGTAGTCTATTGGCTGGGGTGTATGATGAGAGTTCCGGGGGGTGGGAGCTATAGTCTATTTACTCCACAGTCGATGGTAACGCAACGTAGCGCCCGCAATGGTATTGCAGAAGTGGGGCTGTCTATATATGGAGCCTTGCTACGTCTGGCCTGTTCTGATCTCCCTCCCAAGCATCTCTGTTCGGACTGTCGTCCCTTCCCTCAACGTATGTTCTGGTAATAAGCAAGTGAATTAAAAAAGGGGGGGGTAAGGGATGGGGGCTACATGAGTAGGCGTGAGTTTGGGCCATTAGCATACAGTTTGCATTACAATTAAACATTTGCATACAATCAAACATAAACATTAGGTACTCTGGTGAAACATTAGGCTGTCCGTATACGGTGTGTGGTTCTTCTTCCCAGCTGTATGTCTGGCCTACTGTGTTTCCAGTGTAACCCCTGTCTGTGCTGGAGAGCGTGTCTCGGGTGTGGATCTCCGTCGTGTTAGTAAGTTATGTGGGTGGTGTTTCCATTTTTATTTTTTGTGTTTTTGTATTATTATTATTATTATTATTTTTTTTTATTTTTTTTTTTTGTGTTTCGGTAATAGGGATGGGTTTCTGTCTGTCAATCCTATTGTGTTCCATTTCTCTAAGTGCGTGTGCTGTCTGTGCCCCAAAACTTATATATATGAGTCCAGAAATACATTACAGTTCCGATGAGAGATGTCGGGGGCCGCCGTGGCAGACGCAAGGCTGGCCATCAGTCCATTTGTGTCCTTCGCAGGTCGGGGTAGCGGCCTTGTTGTTGCAGCTGGAAGTGCTTGTCCCCAGTCCTGATGCTGATGTGGTTGGCGGGTGGTCTCATTGCAGGTGTTGGTCTCAGCGCTGCTCCTTGACGGGTTGCGAAATGTTCTCCGGTGGCATCTTGCTGGTTGCGTTCTGAGTTCTGAGAGTCACTGGTGAAATTGTCTTGAAAGAGAACGGGTGAATAAAACGTTGTGGGTGGCAGCTAGGGTGAGTTTTTTTTTTTTTTTGCTTTGCTGTTCGTTTGTGCCATATTGGCCCGCGGCCATATGCCAGTCTCTCGGCAGGGTGCGAAGCGCTGGGAGCGCGGTCGTAGGCAATCTGAGGTCGTTGGGGGGCGCTATCCCCAGGTCGCGTAGAAACGGTATAGGATTTGCTCCTGGCAGGAGAACATGAGGCCTACCCTGCTTGAAGACCATCAATTTGAAGGGGTGGCCCCATGCATATCGCACTGAGTTGTTCCGGAGCAGCTCCGTGACTGGACGCCACTCACGCCTGCGCTGGAGCGTGACGGGGGCCAGGTCCTGGAATAAGGTGAGCGCTGTGTTCTTGTAGGTGATCGGGGTGTCTCGGGCCCTCCTGAGTACTGCCTCTTTTGTCCGGTAGTGTAAGAAGCGCACTATGACGTCTCTGGGCCTTGCTGTGTCTTCCCGTCGGGCACGGAGGGCTCTATGTGCCCTGTCCAAGTGCCATTGTTCTTCTGGGACGTCTGGGAGGAGAGGCTTGAGGATGGCAAGTATTGTTGCTGCGAGTGGGCCCTCGTCAGGCTGTTCAGGCAGGCCTCTTACCCGTATATTGTTGCGGCGTGTGCGATTTGCCAGGTCCTCCAGGGCCGCTTCTGTTGCTTCTACACGCGCGGTAAGCGTGTTAATATGGTTTGTTGCTGTATTATGTGCCTCTACTGTAGCCTCCACCCGCTGCTCCAGCTCTGTCGTCCGCGCCCCCAGCGAGTGAATTTCCGCCATTACCGCTTTGGAGCTGCGTTCTATCTCCCGGGCCAGAAAAGTTTTCATTGCCGCCATCTCTGTAAGGATATGTGCCGTCTCCAGTGCTGGTGACTGTTGCATCTGGGGTGTGCCAGCGTCCGTGGGGGTGGCGGAGACCCGCAGGTCGTTTTCGGCGCCATCTTGGGCCTCATGGCGGCCATGCCGCGAGGCCGCAAAGAGATCCCGCACTGTAGCTGCCGCATCAGCGGTTTTTTTGGGCTGCTTCCTGGGTGTCCTCCTGTCCATCCTCAATGGTGGGTATAAGTACAGAGGGTGAATTCGCGTTTTCGTGGCGTTTGTTAGCTTTCGGTATTGGGGTCAGTGAGGAGCGCTAGTGACTCGCGTCCATCTTGGTTCCCGGTCAAGCCACGCCCCCCCGAAATCTTCTTTCTTTCAGTCTAAACGCATGGCCTCGTGTCTTATGTAAAGTCTGGTTTGTGAATAGATTTCCACACAATGGTTTGTATTGGCCCTGGATATATTTGTATAATGTTATCATATCCCCTCTCAGGCGATGTTTTTCTAAACTAAATAGGTTTAAATTTGTTAACCTTTCTTCATAGCCGATATGTTCCATTCCTTTTATTAATTTTGTAGCCCGCCTCTGCAATTTTTCTAGTGCCATAATATCCTTCTTTAGAACAGGTGCCCAAAAGTGCACAGCATATTCAATATGTGGTCTTACCAGTGATTTATAAAGAGGCAAAATGATATTCTCGTCCCGAGAATGAATGCCCTTTTTCATGCATGACAATACCTTACTGGCCTTGGCCATTGCTGATTAACATTGCATATTGTTGCATAGTTTGTTGTCTATAACAATTCCCAAGTCCTTTTCGTGTGCTGTTATCCCTAATTCGCTTCCATTAAGGGTATACTATGCCTGTGTATTCTTTATGCCGAAGTGCATAACTTTGCATTTTTCAACATTAAATTTCATCTGTCATTTGAGTGCCCAGTCCCCCAGTCTATCTAAATCCCTCTGCAGCAAAGTAATATCTTGCTCACATTGTATTATTTTACATAGTTTTGTGTCATCTGCAAACACTGAAACATGACTTTCAATGCTGTCTTCAAGATAATTTATAAACATGTTAAATAGAAGGGGTCCCAGAACAGACCCCTGAGGGACACCACTTGCCACCTCTGTCCAGCTTGAAAATGTACCATTAATGACAGCTCTTTGTACTCTATTTTTAAGCCAATGTTCTACCCAAGAACACGCATTTTCTTGAGTTTGAACACGAATCTATTGTGTGGAACTGTATCAAATGCCTTGGCTAAATCCAAATAGATCACATCCACTGCAACACCCTGATCTATACTTCTGCTTACTTCTTCATAGAACGCAATCAAGTTAGTTTGACATGACCTGTGCTTCATAAAACCGTGCTGATTTTTGCTGATAACCATGTTCTTCTCTTAATAACCTTTCAAATATTTTCCCAGCCACAGAAGTTAAGCTCACAGGTCTATAATTTCCAGGCAAGGATTTTGAACCCTTTTTGAATATAGAAACCACATCTGCCTTCCTCCAATCCTCTGGAACACTTCCTGAAAGAAAAGAATCTTGAAAGATTAAAAACATAGGTTCACTTATTTCTACACTTAGTTCCTTAAGTACTCGTGGATGGATACCGTCAGGCCCTGGAGCTTTGTTTATATTAACTTTCTTTAGTTGCTGCAGCACCTTGTCTTGAGTTAACCAATTACAATTATTCTGCAAGTTTTTAGTAGCAGTCATTTGCACATCTATTGCCATGGGTTCTTCCTTAATATATACGGAGGAGAAATAGTTATTTAAAATTCCTGATCAATTATAATTATAATTGTCATTCAAAAGTTTGATGAGTGGTCCTTACATTTATTTGATTTTATTATTCAGTCTACTGTGAGCTTGCATACTAACAAATTAGTGCATCCACCTTGAACATGCAGTGCAAATATTCACACAGTAAAATGAAACCAGTATTTACTTTTTCAAATTATTGTAGATATAAAGGTTCCTCAAGTTTCTCAATAAAGAATACAAAAAAATACATCGGCAAAAACATAAAACAAAAAGCCAAATAGTTCTACAAAAACATAAAACAAAAACATATCTACAAAATTACTATTTCTACTATTGGACATATTGCACTTTTTGTTTAATTTCTTTTTGTTTTCTGTTTTTGTAGATATATTTTTTGTATACTGTGAGCAAGCACTCTGGCATTAATTACTTTGAGTAATATAAGCCTTTTGACTTATGAATGGACAGATGGAAGGATACATTTTTTGTATGTGGAAAGATAGATAGTGGACAAAACAATATAGTAAAAGTTATTGAAAATCATATATCTTCTGTCAAACCTGAAAAACAATTATCCATATTATTGTTCGTCTGAAGAAATAAAACAACATGGTTTCCTTTGTGTGATGACAGCTACCTATAGCAGAAATTAGATGGGTGGTAAAATGTGTCAACTAGACTCTGATTCATGGTTCAAAGTGAGGGTTGAAGCTAATTTCATGGGGTCCAGTTGAAGAACCTTTTGTGTTTGCCATGAATACTGTGAAGAATATCTTGTCTGGAATCATGCTGTTAAGGTATTCACTAAACAGAAATTTGCAGCAAATTGATCACCAAGTTCTAAATGTAGGTAAAAATTGTCAAATTGAAAAACTTTATTAACCTATAATTTGCAAGTAGGTTGTCAATTGACTGAAAACTAACCTTCTGTTCTGCCCTTTTTGTAGGCATTGTGGCAGTCAAAAGGTTTGATTGTTAAAGAATGAAAATTACTAGGACTTTGTGTTTTATCAGGTTACTTTTTATATAATCCACATTCTTAAAATAATTACACAGAGAGTAACAGAATAAGGAGTTCCTGGAGTGCATATATCTATAAGGTGACAGAGAAGCACAGTTTATTTTTGGAAATATTATCATTATATTAAAGTAATCTCATATTCATATTTCAGGTGGAAAAATTACAAATACATAAAAACAGTGCAGATTGCTTGAATAAGGAGCATTGCTAGGACCAATAATAAATGGGACTTGAGCCCAAATATAATTTGCTGAACCCTTCTTAAAGCATGACACAGGCCCCTCCCTACACCCCACCCTATCCCTCCAAAGAGGCTAAACATGCTTCTTGGCACACTCACAGTTACTTACACACATATACATATACACACACATTGACACAGAGAGACATGCACAAACAAACACAGACGCGCACTGTCACCCACACATACATATACAGGCACATATGTACAATAATAACGCACGCGTTTCACCACAAAGTTATACAGCATAGTGATCTATGATCAAGCCTTTGTGAATGTGTTTGTTTGTAGATATTGTTTTTTGTTTTTTTCCCTATTCACTCTTTACTTCTATTTTACTTGCGTAATAGTGCCTATATCAGGATACCTGTGGTCATTATTTCCATTTTGCCTTTTTTTTCTGGGGTGTTACTTTATGTTTTCATACGTTTCAGCAGGCAACTCTTTACTTTTTAAAACATTTTTCTTTTACTGTGGTAACTATTATTGAAGGATATTTGCACTAAACTGCACTATTGCAATGTATAGCTTCTATATTTTGATTAGTCAGGTTTTCTTTCTTGTTTGTTTTATGTGACGTTCATTGAACTCTAATTACTATGATACAGCTTACAGTCATATCATACTTCCTAAATTAAAAAAAAAAAACAACATATATTCATTTATAGCTTTAGAATAGATGCACTAAAAGCCGTGTGTTTGTCATGTTTTTTTAAATTCTCATTACTAAACCTGGTTAGTTGTGAACAGCTTTGTGGTAATTAGATTGTATTTTGTGTAACTTCCAACTCACTTTTTTTTACATTTTGTTTCCTAGCTGTTGCTATATTGTGTTATTATTGTGGGCTATTTAGACATTTCAAAAAAGCATGTGTTCAAATAACCACAGGAATGCTCATTACAAACAATACAACATGTAGCTTTAATGTTGCTATTTGTGCTGTCTGCCCATGGCTTGTAAATATTTCATAATAGCAGCGAGATATTGTATTCAGTGATATGTTTGCTTTGTGCCTAAAAATTGCAGGATAAGCCGATTTATACATCATTAAAATTCAGTTGAAATGCTAACAACTGCCCAGTCTAATACAAAACCTCTGACCTTCATACTGTAAACGCATGTTCTCTTAATGGTTTCTCAGGACTCAGAAATTACTGGATCGGGCTTATTAAAAAGCTTGGCAAAGATTAAGGCTGAAGCTGAAATACATAAAAGGATATAAAACGCTCCCATGTTGCGTGCTTGTTTATTTATTTTATGCAATGCTGATGATTCCTTTATGTTTTTATTATACTGTTCTGTGAAAATGATAGATTTTGAGTCGAAAATGTATTTTATATTCCTTGTCTGTGTATGAACAGACATTTCTTAATATTAATAAATAAGAAATAAAAAAGTAATACAAAACAACAGTGCACCAGTTAATCCTTTGTTTGTCAGAGAGTTTACAATGAAGCGCTGAAAGATTTGTTTTAGATTTTTGATTACGATAAGATAGGAACATCACAGTAATGTGTAAGGGACACTATAGGCACCCAGACCACTTCATTTCATTGAAGTGGTCTAGGTGTAGTGCCCCTGTCTGTTTAACCTTGCAATCCAAAGCATTCGATTTTCTGAGAAACTGTAATGACTACATTGCAGGGTTAACTGTATCTGTAGTAGCTGTCATACTAACAGCCACTAGAAGTGCTTCTTGGTCTTTAGTGGAGTTTTACTCTGCTATCCGTCATTGGACGTCCTCATGCTTTGTATGAGTACTTCTAACATATGTACCCCATAGGAAAGCATTAACTTCATGTTTTCTTACGGGGAAGCTTGAATGTGTGTGTGTGGGAGACCTGCAAAACTAGGAACAGGTACACCATAGCATTAGGAAAACAGGTTTGTATTCCTAATGCTATAGTGTTCCTTTAAGGCATATAGTCCTGATTTGTTAACCATTGTATGTAACCATGTATGATGTTTTTGCCAGCTGTTGTGTTGCAGTTGTGTTGCCACTAAAGTCACCACTTATTCTTGATTATGAATGAGAATGCAAATTATGCTGTGTATTGGATCCTGCAAGATTGCCAACATCAGTGGGATCTTTACATGACTCTCTTTCATAAGAAGATTGTCTTGATCTCAGCCACTTTAAAGTGACTTTCTTCAGTATTGTAGTGTGGTTGACACAACATGACAAAGTACTGTGAGGACCTGTGTGGTTCTGTATGCTTGTCCTGTGTCAATGTAATCATTTCTTTTGACAATAATATAATATATATTTTACCTTTGACATTAAATAAAGAGTTGTTCTGCAAGCTCTGATCTTTTCTCTGTAGGGAAGAAAGGACATTCATAGTAACATTGATTTATTCATTGATTGTGGATGATCAAACATGCATACAAGTTGTTTTTTTGCGGTTTTCTTAAATGAAATTCAGGATTTATTTTGATTTGTTGCATTCTCTAACAGTTTGATTTCTAAGCAGGATTGATAGCATGACTTCCTCTAAAATAAGTGGTTCAGTGAAGGAGCACAGACACTAGAGGATAAAAGTGGAAAGGGGGGCAGAGCCTGACTGCCCGAGCCCCAGGCCTGAGACCAGTAATTACTACCACAAACCGTTTCATGCCGCAACAAGCCACTCCTAAATGGTCTGTAGACACGGAGCTTGCAGCTTCACAGCCGACGGTCAGTAACTCCATGTCGGAAAACTGCGGTGGCGGCTGCTCTCCTTGCCCTCAGGTCGACTACGGAACACTACAGAGCAAGACTAGGTCTGCCACTGCAGCTCCGAACCAAACCAACTCCTCACTGAGTGAAAAGAAACCAAGACGGGCAGGGCTCAGGCCTACCACAGAATGGCTGGAAAGGAAGCAGAGACATCACAAAACGTCCGGACGCAGAGGGCTTGGACCAAAAGTAACCTGAAACTCGCAAGGACCACAGCTCCTCCAGGGAAGAACCCCTCTACGCAACTTGACAGGACGAATGACTCTCACCTACCGCCTATAGTGGGCTCCTCCTGATGGACTCAGGGAACGAGTCTCGCCTGTACCAATGCATGGGACTTGTGGGTCCGGAGAGAGGGACAGACATCAGGCTTGGTGCGGGTGGGGAAGCTTGAAGCAGGACTCTTGTACATTACCCCACACGGTCATTAGGCACTCAGTGGAGGGCATAGGCTGAGCTACGCAGTAATCACAGTCTGAGATAAGGCTACATTATCTAAACATTAAGCATTTGTTTACCCAGGGATGTTCACTCGCTCACTCTGAAGCATATGTTAATCTTAATATGTTCTAATTGAATATTCAGTTGCTAAGCTTATATAGCCTCTTATGCACATGCTATGTCTTGCACCACACTACTGTTTACTCTTTATTACTTTAAAAATGTGCACCGTTATTCATGCCAAACAATTGTCTTTACATGTCTATTACAACTCTGACAACAGCTGTTGTGGCATTGCTAACTTAAATGTAAATTGTATAATCTATGCATGAAAAAATAAAGAATTTAAAAATAAAAAATAAAGTGGAAAGGGAATGGTCAGACTTTCTAAACCATGCAGTTCCATGTAAATAAATCAAACTTGTATTTCTAACAAACTCAGACCAATTTATTTGTCATCTCTCAGGTAAATATTTGTGATGCCCGATGCCTTAAAGGGACACTACAGCTAATTGAAGTGGTCTGGGTGCATTGTACCTTTTGCCCTTAGAGTCTCCCAGACAGCCACTATAAGGCTTCCTGGATCGAAAACAGACCTTTGGTCCAGTATTTGACACTGGACGTCCTCAAGCTTTGCTTGAGTACATCCAGCGTCAGGTTTTTCCCCATAGGAAAACATTGATTCAATGCTCTCCTATGGGGAGGTCTAGTGCGCCAAAATCATATGCAGTGCATACGCATTAGTGCCCGCTCGTTGTGGGAAGGAGGAGGGGGCAGATTGTCGACCCAGCTCTGAGGGACAACAGTACTGGGATCAGGTAAGTAAATAAAGTGTTTTTAACTCTTTATTTAATGCTATAGTATCCCTTTAATAATAATGTTGGGTTTATTCTCTAAACATAGAATTAGCAAGGACATTCTAATTTGCAACTAACATAGCCGAGTTGTAAAAGGATTTGAAAGGGATATTTTTTTCATCTCTGCTATTTTGATCTAAACTTTGCAACTCCCTGTTTGATGAATACATGTTAACCCCTTAAGACCGGAGGGCGTACTATTACGCCCTATTTTAGGCAGCTCTAAACGCCGCCGGGCGTAATAGTACGCCCTCCGGTCTTTCCTTACTTACCCGGTCGCCATTCCTGGGCTACTATAAAGTCCCAAAGGCAACGTAACCAATCTGGCGAATTTCAATTTCAAATGTAACATGCTATATTTGACTCTGTAACTTCCCAAGACGCCATAAAACCTGAACATAGGGGGTGCTGTTTTACACGTGAGACTTTGCTGAATACAAATATGTGTATTTTATTGCAGTAAAAGCAAACAGTATTATGACATTGACAGTTAAAATGTCATGTAGAACTAAAAAAATCAAATACAATCTTATTTTCTCCCATTTTTTTCATATTAAATTATGTTTCATAGCTAAATATTTGCTATTAAATGAAAGCCCTGTTTCCCCTGAATAAAATGGTATCTAATAAGGGTGGGTGCATTTACTATGAAAGAGGTGAATTACGGTTGGACAGACATGTAGCGCAAATGCCAGGTTTTGTTTACATTTTGTTTCGTTCACAACGTGTACATTTGGCTCCGTCCTTAAGGGGTTAATGTGTCTGCATGATAACAGCAACACAGTACTGGAGTGCATAATGAATAGTTTAATGTAAAGAAGAAGTAATACATGTCATTAAAGTAGAAGTGCTTTTATTAGGAGGATTACACAACTGAAAACCCAGACAGTATTGTTATTTTACCAAAATAATTAAAGGTATTATTAAAATAACTCTTACTTGCTTAGTGTTTACATACAAACCACAAAATCTTTCATCAAGTTTAATGCATAGCCCTAGGGAACAAAGCTACTTTGCACCATGTTTGCCATAGTGAAGTGAATCGAGACTGCATTGCCAACTATACTAAATAACCTGGTTTGCTTGATGTATACTAGTTTGCTGGATTGTGTTAATAAAACCGTACATTCGTACACAAACACTAACACAAAAAAATTGGGGATTTATGCGGTTCATCTGTATTGCTTTTTTCTTTGATTTGAGAATTAACGCACGTAAATGAGAAAAAAAAAACAATTCTTTTGAGAACAAGCATTATATTCTTCTGAGGTGACTTTGAATTGCTCAGACTCTTATAAGATTGATTACTCTGTCAGCCTGATGTTTTTTCATCTTCATTCTACCACCATTTGCCTTCCTTTGATAGATTTTCAAACACAATTGCTAGGTACAAGACAGGCTGATAGGGATTTACTAACAATAAATTTCAAATTCATGTCAACCTGATTTAGGAAATAAACTTTGAGAAGCGCAAGAATTGTTGATTGAATATTTAAGCTGTTTGAAAAATAGGATATTTGTAAGTTGCAGTATTTATTGCTGTCTTTATTTATTAATAATAAGGATAAAAAAGACATGGATTTAAGGTGTACTATTTCAACAGTTTTTTATATTCTGAACTTGATGAGCTGGAGTCTTTTTAAACCTAGATAACTGGTAAAAAGGCAATTTCTAATGTATTGTATTGCATTAGAGGTCCTTAAAACATTAAAGGGACACAATAGTCAGCAGAGCAACCACAACTTCATGTAGGTGTTCTGGTGCCTTCTGCATGGTTTTTAATGTAAACACTGCCTTTCCAGAGAAAAGGCAATGTTTACATTGGTGCCTAAACGGCACTATTGACAGTCAGGGCCGGACTGGGGATACGAAGCAGCCCTGGAAAAAAATCTATGCCAGCCCCATAAGTCATTGTGCTATGTAGGGTGTTATATATTAAAGGACCACTATAGTTCCCTGAGGGTGCCCCCACCCTCAGGGTCCCCCTCCCGCCCGGCTCTGGAAGGGTGAAAGGGGTAAAAACTTACCTTTTTCCAGCGCTGGGCAGGGAGCTCTCCTCCTCCGATCCTCCTTCTCTCCTCCCCGTCGGC
This sequence comes from Pelobates cultripes, assembly GCA_933207985.1. Taxonomy (NCBI): domain Eukaryota; kingdom Metazoa; phylum Chordata; class Amphibia; order Anura; family Pelobatidae; genus Pelobates; species Pelobates cultripes. The sequence continues at coordinate 192,348,720 of OW240913.1, forward strand.
TGAATGCGCACGCGCGGCAAGAGCTGCGCGCGCATTCAGCCGGTCACATAGGAAAGCATTATCAATGCTTTCCTATGGACGCTGGCGTGCTCTCACTGTGAAAATCACAGTGAGAAGCACGCAAGCGCCTCTAGTGGCTGTCAATAGAGGAAATAGGGGAAGGCTTAACCCATTCATAAACATAGCACTCTGAAACTGCTATGTTTATGAAAAAATGGGTTAACCCTAACTGGACCAGGCACCCAGACCACTTCATTAAGCTGAAGTGGTGTGGGTGCCTAAAGTGGTCCTTTAATGTATGTGTGTATATATATATATATTTTATTGATACATTTCTTCTTCTAATTCAAAATATTAGTCCTTTCAGGGTAATTAAATTATACAGTAAAGCATACTCACACACAGACACAGACAATCTTACTGATGCACACAAATAGGCTCATTGACAGACAATCTCAATGACACACACAGACAAGGTTACTGGCAGACACACAAATTTAGTACAGACAAACTCTGATACACACAAGCTTACTACAGACAAGCTCACTGTCACACACACACGCTCACTACAGACAAGCTCACTGATGCGCACACACTCTCCCTACAGACAAGCCCATTGACACACACATGCTCCCTACAGAAGAGCTTACTAACAGATTCACTACAGACAAGCTCACTGACACACACATGCTCACTACAGACAAGCTCACTGACACACACGCTCACTACAGACAAGCTCACTGACACACGCTCACTACAGACAAGCTCACTGACACACGCTCACTACAGACAAGCTCACTGACACACACGCTCACTACAGACAAGCTCACTGATGCGCACACACTCTCCCCACAGACAAGCCCATTGACACACACATGCTCCCTACAGAAGAGCTCACTAACACAGATTCACTACAGACAAGCTCACTGACACACCCATGCTCACTACAGACAAGCTCACTGACACACACGCTCACTACAGACAAGCTCACTGACACATATGGTCACTACAGACAAGCTCACTGACACACACGCTCACTACAGACAAGCTCACTGATACATATGGTCACTACAGACAAGCTCACTGACACACACGCTCACTACAGACAAGCTCACTGACACATATGGTCACTACAGACAAGTTCACTGACACATATGGTCACTACAGACAAGCTCACTGACACACACGCTCACTACAGACAAGTTCACTGACACACACGCTCACTACAGACAAGCCCACGATCACACCCATGCTCCTTACAGACAAGAGCTCACTAACACACACATATGATCCCTACAGACAAGCTCACTGACACACATACAAGCTCACTCACTAGCAGGCACACACACAAACTCACTAGCAGGCACACACACACACAGAGGCTCCCTCACTAGCAGGTGCGCACACACACACAGAGGCAAACAGTCACTGACACCGAGGCAAACATCCACACATACAGACAGGCAGACAGCCACACACACACAGGCAGACAGTCACACACACACACACACACAGGCACACAGCCACACACACAGTCACACACACACACACAGTCACACACACAGACAGTCACACACACAGTCACACACAGACAGTAACATACACAGGCAGACAGACACACACACAGAGGCAGTTACACACAAAGGCAGTCACACGCACAGTCACACGCACACACAGACAGTCACACACAAACACACACTAACAGTCACACACTCACAGTCACACACAAACACACACACAGACAGTCACACACACACAGGCAGTCACAGTTACACACACACAGACAGTCACAGTCACACACACAGATAGTCACACACACAGACAGTCACACACAGACAGTCACACACACAGTCACATTCACACACAGTCACACACACACAGATAGTCACAGTCACACACACACAGTCACACACTCACAGATAGTCACACACAGTCACACACACACAGTCACACACTCACAGACAGTCACACACTCACAGACAGTCACACACTCACACAGACACACTGACCTCCTCCTTACCTCCTGCTTGGAGTTCCTGGAGGCTTGTTGTTGGGGAAGCAGGGACTCCTTCCTGCTTCCCATGCTGCAATTAGCCGGGCCCCGCCGCACAGTAAGCTCCGCCTCCGCCGCACGCTAAGCCCCGCCTCCGCCGCACAGTAAGCTCCGCCCCCGCCGCAATTTTTTTTTTTTTTTTTAAATGATCCCGGGCGGCCATGTGTGAGCTGTGCCGGCCGCCTGGCTCCCCCTGCTCTCATGGGGCTCTGTGCGGCCGCACAGCTCACACATAGCCGGCCGAGATCACAGGAGCTGTCAGACCGGCCCCAGGTGCCGCGGCCCACCGGGAAATTTCCCGGTATCCCGGTGGGCCAGTCCGGCCCTGTTGACAGTATAGTGTCAGGAACACACATTGGTAATCCTGAAACTATAGTGTTCCTTTAAAAAAGAGCACTAGGCAGAAGTCAAACACATGCACGAAAAATAAAGTTGCATTTGCATGTTAAGGTGCCTTACCATAGGCATTCCTTTGATTAAGTACCTAAATTATTAAAACACATAAGGTTAGCTGCCCTTTTTACATTTTCAAAAAAGCCTACACCTGTTTTATGAATCTATAAGAAAGATAAACTTACATTTTTACGATTACATTATATTTCTTTGATTTAAGAACAGAAATCAATCATGTCTCAGTGCAAGGCAATACAATCCATAACTTGGATCGTGTAACCTTTTTGTACATTTGTACTTGTCTCAGTATAGAAAATGCATGACATAATTTATATTAATTTATTTCTGATTATTTAATTTAGGTTAAGGTGTTGCCCAAATTTGGTAAGCCAGTCGTAACCAGCACCAACCGTAATAAACAAATTTATTAAGTACATTGTTAGCAACTGGTTTTGCACATTTTTGTATGTTAGAATATAGAAAGTGAAGCAGAGTAATTCAATTGAGTCATAGTAATTTAATTTTATTTGGCTGGCTGAATGATAGAGACAATGATTTATTTTTAGTGAATTATTCTTGTGCATGTGTTAAATATACATATAGTATTTGGCATTAAATTATCATATACAGAATAAATAATAGTTCATTATAGTTAGTTTTTTTTTTTGTTATGCTGCAGACATGGCATTGCAAGGTCAAAAAGAGAAAATGAATAAACATGTCAAATTGAGACATGGGGTGAACTAATTGAGTTTTAATATATTAGTTTGAACATTATAAATGCAGACATATTTCTCCTTTTGTCTAATGGCCGCAAATTCTTGAATGGGTAAGGAAAAGGAAATCTGCTCTATATAATGACTCAGGCAAGGTAGAGGCATTGTTGCAATAACCATACATAGAGAAAGTATTTGATATTTGGGAATCAGCCAAATGGCAAAATATAAGCTCAGGGAATGGTAGCTATCTGACATTGTGTCAGGATTACTGTTTGATCCAGCACGTAGAACTGTACAGCATGACAAATAAGTAACGTATTACCGGTCCTTAGAATGGCCAGATTTAACGTACAAAGAATAGTCAAAAATACTAGCCGAGGTCAGGGAACACAGAAAGGGACACAGCGATGAGGAAAGCCAGGAGTCAGGATACCAGAATATAGAGAAGTCAATAAACAAAGCCAAAGTCAAAACCAGGTAGAAAACTATAAACAGGAACGCGCTCTCAGACAACCACAAGGGAAACCACGACAGGGCACTGAGCAGGCTGAGAACTGGGCCTAAATACCCCTCCTTTAGTTCTGATAGGCTGTAACCGGCTTTTGACCCCAAAGTCAGTTACCAGGTTTCATTTGCATAATTGCTGCTCAGCATTAACCCTTCTGTGCATTAGGTTGCTGCTCGGCACAACTTTTCCTGTGTGGACAGTAAATGTCATTAACCACATTTCTATAAGCGGATGAATATGTGACACATTGTTACTATAAAGGGATATCATACATCACCTACAGTCCTCCAAAACCCAGGAATAAGGAGACGGGATAGAAGGAAAGCAATATAACTATATATATTACATTTATAGGTGCCACAATAAACAGTAAGACTTCTAAGCGTAAGAGTTGCCAACTATAAAACAACAACTAGGCACTTGAGGTTATCCGGTTAAATAACTGTTACAGGCAGTGTTAAAATGTTGCCTTGCAGCTCGGTCATGAGCCTTTGTTATGAGCACTTATATGATATCGTATAGAAACAAAAACATATGAGCATGAAAAACTGACCATCAGAAGACATAAGTATCCAACAATTTAATGTGCCAATCTAAAGTTTTCCTGTATACAGTACTTCTCAATGCACTTTATGGATTCACACACACACCACAGTGGTATGTTGCACACTCGGCATTTTTGATTTTTTGACACTTATGTCTTCTGATGGTCAGTTTTTCATGCTCATGTTTTTGTTTCTATACCTTCTGACCTGACCTTTTTGTGGCGACACTATATTAATAAACAACAACAACAAATTCTGTAAATGCAATATATGGAGTGCGGTATCGTATTGATTTCCTAGGTATTTATTGCGAGGTCTCTGGAGGTTGACCTTGATATTTGCGCCATTTGTTTGAAAGACTTCAAGCACACAATAAAATATTTTCCCAAAAAAGAAATGTTGAATGGCACAAAGGAACAATATTTGATATTACTAAGTTATGAGGAACTACCTGTTCTATGGTAATGGAAGTTTAAGTAGGAAGACCCAAAAATTGAGGGAAATGTGTAGAATCTGGGATAGAGGTTAATTTGATTTGATGTCCCCCATGGTCAGCCAGCAGAGAATGGTGGTTTCACAAGTGGCAAGAGATTGCACCCCACAGAGGCTACAAGTAATGTGTGGATGTCTGGTGAAAGGAGAAGAGTTTTGAACTTTAGGGGAGTATTACTCATCACTGCAACTATGAATGCAGTGCCATTTTAACTCCCTGAAGTAAAAAATGAGAGCATAATTGCCATGCACAGTGCCCTGGGCAATTTTGGTAGATGACATAGCCCATCAAGTTGTTAGTCCCTAGAATGTTTTGGAAGTAAAATGTGGCAATCATTCTCTAAATGTATTGGGGAAGTTAACTATCATCAATAACATCCGTGACTTCTCACTTAGAAATCCCTTCTCCTACCTGCATCATCCAGGGCATCAAGATATGCAGCTTTCATAGGTCTGCTACCTACCTGAGATGATGCAGGGACAAGGTATTAAGATTTCTCTAAGCTTTTGCCCATTCTCAGTTTTTTTTTTTTTTTTTTGCTGTAATGCATTAAGTGTCCCCTAATTAAAAAAAAGTAAGCCAGACGTGGATTCCATGCTCGGTGTGTTCACCCTAGAGAAGGGGTGCCCAAAAGGTAGATCCCCAGATGTTGCAGAACTACGACTTCCATGGTGCTATGCATGCTTTCATGTAAGTTGTAATTTTAAAAAACGTCTGGGATCTACCTTTTGGGGCACACGTGCCCTATAGGGTTAGCAACTTCACCTCACTGATGAGACTCAATGAAAGCTTAAGTGATTGTCTGGGCTTACTGTACCTCTTGTGCAGGTAGAATGTGCAAGCATTTCAGCTCTGGACTGCCCTTGTGGGTGTTCTTCCTGAGTGCAAACTAATTGAAGGTAAAGCTATTGAGTTTTCTTTAAGCTTTTGCCAATTCTCATCGTTCTCATATCCTCTTTTTTTACTAGGTTGCATTAATGCTTATTCAAGTGTGATCCTGTTGGCATTTCAATTTCTGTTCAACCTCTTTTCTAATACAGTTCCATATTCTGTTTCTGGTTTGTTCGTGATCAACTGCTGCTTTTTTTTTTCTTTGTTGACCCAGTTCTGCTCTTATGCCTCACAACCACCAGTAAATCCAACTGTCCACTTAAATTATGGACAGTCACCTAATGGATTAAAAAGGTGGATACAAATTGGGGTTTGTTGGGTCAAGAGCCCATTTCTAGTGCCAGTGCAAGAATGACTGTATATTTTTAAGAAGAAATAATGCACTGTGCATCATTTGTACAGACTAGAATTAATATTGAATGTTTGATGCTGTATATTAGCTGTTCTATTTTCACTGCAAGGAAATCAAAACCTAAAAAGAAAGAATTGCAAGATGTGTTGTGTGAGGCTAGCTCCATAGATCATTTGTAATCAGTCTGCACTGTTTTGACTAAGCACATCATACAGTAATTTGACTTTGTTTTGGTTGAATGGTGCTGCCTAGTAAAATTTCATGTGGCTGTGATTCTCCAAAAGCACGTTTTTCACATAGAGGTCATAAAAAGTCAATTGTATACTAATTATTTCCTTTTATTTGTTTGACTTCCCCTGTGAACCAACAAACAAGAAGATCCCTGACCTAAGATGGTTTATCTACAAGCATCGCAATATGCTGGTGGAATACAGCAGGGGTCACTGGATCATGATCGCATGAGTCTATTTGCATCAAAGCAATGTTTGGTATCCACTTTTTATTTTATAGTTAACATAAAAAGGAAAATCACATACAGAAATGAACTTCCAGATTGTACTTACAATTATTTTGTAAACCTGTAACACAGGAGCTTACAATGTGTCATTTGCATCCAAAAATGCCATGCAAAACATGCTCAAGCAGAGAGTGCCCTTTTAACCCCTTAAGGACGGAAGACATTTTTTCGCATTTTTGCTTATAATGATTTTTACAGATCAAACAGATTCACATTTTAGTCTGGATTGTTAAATGCCTCATATGTCTAGGATCTAAATTAATTTAGTTAGCGCTAACCCTATACCAACCGCCAACGCAATACAAACCCCAACCCTATGCTCATACCAATTCTTACTGTGTAGCTGCCCTAACCTTTTCCCTAACATTAATACTGCACTATCTCTAACCATAAATCAGCATTGACTCCAGCACTGCATTAACCCTAACCTTACCTAACCCAAACCCTGACTCTACAACTAACCCTACCATAACTCTAATCCTACTTGTAACTCTAGCCATAACCCTAAGGAAACCCTCTGCTTATTTCAGTAATACAATCAGGTGGTTTTTCTTGTTAAAACAGTAGGAAGCTTTATGTTACTGCTATCTACTGGCTATTTTCAACATTCCAGGCATATCCAGGCATGGCAATTACACTTTATATGGGGACTGGGCTAGGAGATCCTTTTAGGAGTCTGTTCAGGCTTTTGGGTCTCCCTTGAATACATGCCAGCTTAGATTCACCGTGGCTGAGCACGATCTGTTTAGCCGCGCCATTTTAATGCATTTAAATGCATGTATTCAGCATTCACTAAAAGTGGCCCCAGCTGACGAAAGGGAGCCCCAGGTATGAATTAATACATGGGTCTCCCTGGGTTGAGCAGGATTTAACCCTGCTCACACCACATGGCAAAAATAGGCATTTAAATGGCTGTAGCAACTCTCACTTTGAACGCTGCATACAGCACATGTATTAGTCTGTGGTCACTAAACTTGGTCGCATCAGACAAAGGGGAGCCCCAGGTATCTATTGATTCCTAGATTTTCTGTTTTAGTGTTTGCAGATGACACAAAACTTTGTAAAGTAATAAAATGTGAGCAAGGGGGGAACTGCAGAGGGATTTAGATAGATTGGGGAACAGGGCACTAAAATGGCAGATGTAATTTAATGTAGAGAAATGCAAAGTTATGCACTTCGGAGTCAAGAATGCACAAGCAACTTACACCCTAAATGGTAGTGAATTAGGGATAACCACACACAAATTTGCAATGTCAATCTGCCCTTGCTAAGGCCAGTAAGCATTTGTCATGTATAAATAGGGGCATAAATTCTTGGCATGAAAATATAGTTTTGCCTCTTTATAAATCGCTGGTAAGACTACACCTTATATATGCTGTGCAATTTTGGCCAACTGTTGTAAAGGATATTATGACACTAGAAAAAGTGCAGAAACAAGCTACACAATTGATCAAAGGAATTAGCATTTTAGTTATGGAGAAAGGTAAATACATTTACATTTCTTCAGTTTGGAAAAACGGTGCCTCAGAGGGGATATGATAACGTTATACAAATATATTCGTGGCCAGAACAAACCATTATCTGGAAATCTATTCATAAACAGGGCTATACATAGGACACGAGGTCACACATTTAGGCTGGAGGAAAGGAGATTTCATCTAAGACAAAGAAAAGGTTTTTTTTACAGTAAGAACTGTAAGGGTGTGGAATTCTCTGCCTGAAGAGGTGGTTTTATCAGAGTCCATACAGATGTTTAAACAGCAATTAGATAAATACTTCCAAAAACACAACATACAGGGATATAATTTCCAATTAGTAGTGAAATAGCTGCTTGATCCAAGGAGATATGACTGGCATTTTTCAACTTTGAAGTATCTCTGAGCTTTGAAGTATATCAGCACTGATATATATATATATATATATATATATACATATATATATATATATATATATATACACACACACACACTGAACTAAATTATAAACACAACACTTTTGTTTTTGCCCTCATTTTTCATGAGCTGAACTCAAAGAGCGAAGGCTTTTTCTATGTACACAAAAGGCCTAATTCTCTCAAATATTGTTCACAAATCTGTCTAAATCTGTGTTAGTGAGCACTTCTCCTTTGCCGAGATAATCCATCCACCTCACAGGTGTGGCATATCAAGATGCTGATTAGACAGCAGGATTATTGCAAAGGTGTGCCTTAGGCTGGCCACAATAAAAGGCCACTCTAAAATGTGCAGTTTTTATCACATAGCACAATGTCATATATATATATATATATATATAATTGTTGTCAGAAGGTGGCTAAAGTCACTATGAGAGTATCCATACTTGGGTGGAAGAATTTGACATTAAGTGTTTTTTTTTCTACTTCTTTCCAACAAACACTCTACTGACCTCAATTCAATATGAAAAGCAGTCCAAAAGTTGGCATTGCCTTTAATTCCTTAGACTTTCCATGCATTAAATGCACTACATGTCAGACTAACAACTTCAAAATATATCTAGAAGTGAATTAGAGGTTGTCTGTGTAATGTTTTAAAATTCTGAATATTGCCGTCCTTGATAATGGCCGCATCTGGCCAATAGTTTATAAGTAACTGGCTGGTTGACAGCTGGCTATGTTAAAGGTAAATTGATTTATGTACGGGTTTCTGAAACCATTTCCCAGCTGGCATGCCTGGCAGGAGCATGTCCTGAAGCTAAGGTAGAATACCTGCGTGTTCAATATCCTTTTACCTGCCCTTGTGTTATTTTCAGTTTCACCACAAAAATCTCACCTAGTTTGTTCCCATGATCTCAGACTTAGTCTTGTTTAAGGTTGTTTGGAAGACAGTTTCAAAAGCCTTCTGGGGATTACGGGAGCAGTATTAATTGTCATTTGTAAGATTGGTTGATTGTGATTACTTACCACATTATTCTAACTAAATATTTTTTCATACTGTTCCAAATGCTATGATAGTAATTTCTGTGATTGTTTTTTTTAAAGATTTGCTTAGTACGACAAAGGCATTATGTTTAAATCTCAAGATTAGAATTGTCCTGATGTTTTTAGGATTGCTTTGTTTTTGTAAAGGTTTCAATCCAAATGTGTAAGCAAATAATGCATTGAAACATTATTTATTGAGTCACTGAAAGATAGCTGAATAAAAGAAACGACAAAGCTCTTAAAAAATAGTTTTTTTTCTTTTCTTCATGGCAGTTTTTGATAGAGCTATGCATTTTGAGAACTGACAGAGAAATCACTCAAAACTAGGTTTTTTAATTAAAATTCTAGGAAGAACAATTAATCCGCTGGAGATTTTTATAACTATGAAGCCATAGGTATAATGGATCATCACTGTTTACAAGCCAAAAAATAAATTTCTTTTTGACATTTAAAGTAAGAAAGAACTTTTAGCCAAGTTCTTATTTATCTGATGTTGGATAAATTAAAAGGATTAAATGTCACTTGATGGCAAGAGCGGTCTTGACAATTCAAGGGCTCATGTTTTAATAATGGAGGTTGAATTTAGTAAATGTCTGATGAGATGAGAGCACGATAACATGGACTTTCCATCACAGATATGTCAATGGGATTTTTGTAGAACTGAAGTGCGAAGACGATCTAATGAACATGCTTTAAGAGATTCAATTACATAAAATGCTTCTGAAAGGTAGTGACTGTACTACATCATTAAATTTTCTCAGCCCTGATCATTTCGCAACAGAACAATTGCTCCGATCCTGTGAAAGAAAAACAATAATACCAAAACTCAGGTGGTAGTAGTGCCCAAAGGGATATTTTTCCTGTTATTTCCCATGAGTGCTATGATTTTGCTTTTCCCCCCGTCTATTTTGTACTCATTCGAGTAGGTATTGGTATTGCTTGTAATACGATCTACAGTAGTATGTTATATTTTCAACTCAATCTTTTTTATAAAGCTTGACAAATTTGTCTTCGTATTTAACATAATGCAGGGGTCAGATTATCGTGTTCTGTTTCATTTGACAGATTCGCATTTGTGTTGCTTGTTGATTTGCTGCATTTTTATTTTGTTCTTCTGTTTTGTGCTAGCTGGTTATAATGAATATAATCTCTGAGGGTGTAAAGTGGGAACTGATTGAGATGTCAAGTTCATCTTCTATTGTTTCACTGAAACATCATACCATAAACCTATGAAACCAGTTCTATATTTAATGTCTCTCCTTTCATTTGCTCTTATAGGTGTCACTGGTTTTATTGCTTTCTTGGTAGCTTATTGCCTGGCGTTTTTTTTCTCGCTAAAAGTGTACCCATTACAGGGCTGTACAAACCATGCTCTAAAATTGATTGCCTTCAAGGCAACAGACACATTGAAATAAACTGAAAATGTCTCACAGTGATTAGAGGTCAAAGCAGTGTCATAAAGCAGGTGCCAAAACATACCACTAGCTACTATTTAATACATTTCTTTGTGTGCTGGTGAGAATTCTAAATTGGGAAGGAAATGTGGCCTGGGCGCCGAGCTAGGAATCACAGGGCCCCAGAGCAAGAATCAAAGAAGGCCCCTGTCACGGGTTCGTGAGTCCATTGCTGTTATTCCTTCAATCGTCCACTAGTCCTAATTCCAGATGTGCCTAATATAGTGAAAGTATTCACTTTGTGTAGCGTTTCCCCAATATAATGGACGCAACCTGTCGTATTGGGTAAAAGCAGCAATCTGAACTTTATTCGGCCACACTCTGCTTCTTATGCAGTGCCCCTAGCATGGGGTTTCTAATACAAAATCACAGGGGTTTCCTTCCCACAAGCCATTGTGTTTGAGAGATAATGGAGCTGCAATTAGGCTAATCCAATTATCTCTCAAATAGGAAAACTTACATACAATTTTTACATATCACAAAAATACCTGACAACAGCATCAGAACCACACAAAAATTAAATTCCTGAATAGCCCCGATCTGAGCGCACAACATATACAAAAAGCACTCAGATTGGTTCAGTAAAATGAAAGTTATGTTCGTGCATATATGAACTAGCTGCCTGATAGAGGTGGCATTATCAATTTCAAAATGGGTTAATTTAAATGTATGGGAAGTCAGAGCTTACAACCTAAATTCCTCTTTGAAGGTGGGACCCCAGCAGTGCTACTCTGTAAGGTGTGAGAAGTCACACATAAGTGGCCTGGAAGACTGGTTTCAGTATAAACTAACTCTTTCATTTGCCATATGTCTTGATTCCCTCTTAGATAAGGAGTCATTTGATATGAACAAGCCTTGTGTTCCAATATCATATTCAAAAGAGACATTAATACCTATCCACAGATTAAAGGACCACTATAGTGCCAGGAAAACAAACTTGTGGGGGTGGGGGTTTTCCTGACCCTAGCATGCAGGCTCTACTTACCTGTTAACGGTGAGCAGATGACCAAGCTAATGAACCCGCTAAAAGAAACTCGTCCCTACACAGCAGCCAAGATGGTGGACGCCAAGCGACACACCCTGCCACGAGGCCTGATAGACACCACACTGATCCGTCTGGACGCCATCTTTGCGGCCTTCTGGAGCAAACTAAAGGAGAGGCAATGGAAAGTGAGCTTGTCGCAAACCTCACCCCTTGAAACAGAGCACAGCATGCCTATCACCCCGCCTCGAAAGAGAAATGGAGGGACAGCCAGTCCTCCACCCACGCGCCTGACCCTTACAAAGCTCAAGACCCGCTCCCGCTTCCCCGGTAAGGGGTTCCGAGGGAGCCAATCCCAAGTCTCAGCGCACACACATGGAAGAAGACAAACAGCGGCTACCCCACGACCACAATAGCCCGCGACCAGGAGTGCTCGAGGAGGGGGAGCCGCTCAAGGGCCCCCAAAGCAGTGGGAGGCCGATGGAAAGGTCAACAGCGGACCAGCGTGAGAAGAACATGTAAACCAGGCAGGAGAATCTCTTACCAGACGGCAAAGCACACCGGAGGGCGGGATACATCCCTCCACCTGACTTACCATCAAGGTATCCTCTTACCGGGACTTACCTCACTGAGCAGGCTGAGCCACTATCCTTGGCCCGCCAGCCAGACTTCCAGAGCAGGCGTTGGCTGATCGGAACGAACTGACTCAGAGGCGGACTATGCTCCTGCAAGCCCAAACGCAGTGATAAAGCACGAGACCGCTACATAATTCATACCCATAGTAATGTTTATTTGCTCCAGTGCCTATTTGCTCTGCCATCACTTAATGTTTAGACCACTGTCTAGCCATTGCATGCCTATGTGTTGCGCAGCTGAGAGCTGTGCCTTTACATTAACCTGCCTATTACTTAAAAATGTGAAGCTAACTAGTGCATATATTCAGCATGTTTTCTTCCAAGCATGTCCTAATTGTGCAGACATGTGTACCTAACATTTTTTTTATTTATTTTTTTATTGCCATACAGCAGTTTAAAGAAGTGCTGGGCTATAGATAAAAACTTGTCTTACTAGATAATCTACCTCCTGATGCCCACAGCAATTTGTAACAAGCCTACTGTATCTAACCGCATAGTTTAAAGTGACTCTATAGTCACCTGAACAACTTTAGCTTAATGAAGCAGTTTTGGTGTATAGAACATGCCCCTGCAGCCTCACTGCTTGATCCTCTGCCATTTAGGAGTTAAATCCCTTTGTTTATGAACCCTAGTCACACCTCCCTGCATGTGACTTGCACAGCCTTCCATAAACACTTCCTGTAAAGAGAGCCCTATTTAGGCTTTCTTTGTTGCAAGTTCTGTTTAATTAGGACTTTCTTATCCCCTGCTATGTTAATAGCTTACTAGACCCTGCAAGAGCATCCTGTATGTTATTAAAGTTCAATTTAGAGATTGAGATACAATTACTGTATTTTCTGCCGTATAAGATGACTTTTTAACCCTGGAAAATCTTCTCCAAAGTGGGGGGTCGTCTTATACGCCGGGTATAGGGTCTATATGGCTGCCAGGGGCGCCCTGCGCCCCCATCGCCGGCCCTTCTAATGCTGCAGCCGCCTGAGCGCTGCCTCTCTTCTCACCTCCCCTTCCCTGTTCAGAGTGGGTGGCCGAGCTCCTCTTCGTCCTGTCAGTCCGGCCGGGTACCGCGCGGTACAGGAGATTCAGTTACCTGTTCCCGGCCGGACTGAAAGGAAGTGAGCGCACTGAGTGCTCCCACTCTGCACAGGGAAGGGGAGGTGAGAAGAATGTAGGGAGGATTGGGGGGGGGGAGTAAAAAGAATGGAGAGGGGGAGTAAAAAGAATGGAGGGGGGGGAGTAAAAAGAATATATCGCAATTAGCGTCCTGTGTGCTAGACCAGCAGGCATGGATTATATGCCCAAACAGCCTGGCACATACCTGGGCTTTAAATGCTATTTCAGATTATCATTATTGAATGTCTTGCTGTGTAGCTCTGTCTGCTCACTGTACATCATGGCTAATTTTTATTTGGTGTACATTGGAAGAGGGGTAGTCTCAAACTCTATATTTTAACTGGAAAAGTTGGGGGGGGTCTTATACGCCCAGTCGTCTTATACGCTGGAAAATACGGTATTTAAGGTAAATTACATCTGTTTGAAAGTGAAACCAGTTTTTTTTTTTTTCATGCAGGTTCTGTCAATCATAGCCAGGGGAGGTGTGGCTAGGGCTGCATAAACAGAAACAAAGTGATTTAACTCCTAAATGAAGCTTGTCCATGATGCTGTGATTTAACTCCTAACTGAAAGCTTGCTTGTAATTTTCATAAATACACATCCAAAATAAAGATTTTCAATATAATAAAATATGGGGTTTGGCAACAGGTTGAATGTTTTACCATGCTTGGGACCAATTCCCTAAGTATGGCTAACAGGCTGGCTTCAAAGCCAGCACATTGGTGTCAGTGCATCCCATACTTCCGCAGTACGCACTTGCTGAGGGAGAAACACAGTGACAAGAAGGGACTGATGTGATGGGAAGGGACAACCCAGGTCCCGAGCACGCAGCCCAGACACTCCATCTACAATAAGAGAAATAAGAGAGAGAGTCCAGGCACCCCATCCACTAAAAGGCAGAACAAGTGATCACTGTGACCTACACGAAAGAGCAGCTATCCAGATCCACACGGGAACGCACAAGTACTCACCTGCAGGCTTAGACAAGCCATTACATTTCGCAACTCTACCACATCCAGAACTTTCTTCAATAACAAGAGTGGTGAGATCTACCCAATACCATTCACTAGTGGATGCTTGTTTTTGCTACTTTTTTTTTTTTTTTTTAAATTCTTTATTTTTGTAGTGCATAAGCTGATAACATGTTGCCGCGAGGTACCCCAAAGGCATTCCTCCAATGCAAAATAGACATTTGAAACATAGAGGTACATACAAAATCAAGCACAATTTTTATATTTAGAGATAGTTTAGGTAATAAACAGTAGAGGGTCTAACAGCTGAGTCTGTCTCATAACTAACGGAGTATCACTGATATGTCTAGGCAGCTAGTTTTAAGCATCATAGAGTGGTATTCGATCTGTGATATACTGGCTTAGTCTAGCTTTTATGTCAGATAACAGGCAGGATTGTTACACTGGCCCTGGCTATCTACACTAATGTTCTCTTACTGTATTAATCGCAGTAGCAGGGGTTATAAAAATGAAAATAAACAGTAAAATTAAGATTAAGCACTAGCAATGTACTTTTCAGGACTGTTACGAGTACCCTAGGGGTTGCATGCTAGGGGTGGTAGAGTCCTCTGTATAGCTGTGCGTTTAACCAATTCCCCTTTGGGGCCAAACTGCATTTTGCCCCAAGAGTCCCGCACTATTCCTTTTGCCCTTGTACTGCCAGTACCAAAATCCTGAACATCGCTGCATCTTGGCTGTTGTCGGGTAGCGAGGCTCTCTTCCTGGGCCTTGTCCCCTGTGTCGCCTTTGTGCCTGTAGTTGGTGCTGTGGTGTGTGCCGTCTCCGCCAGGATGTATTGGGAGCATGTGGTCGGTATGAGCCGGGCTGGCGTGTGGTGGAGCTGCGGTAGGGTTGGCGAGTAGGTCTGCGTGCTCGGGTGAGTGTGGGTCTGGGGCGGCTATGCGTGCGCCAGTTCACCTTCTGGGAGTTGGGTAGCGTCGACTGCTTTGTGAGGGTAGGAGGCTTTGGTGCTGCTCGCAAATGCAGCTTACCCACCAGCTTCCTCCAGAATGCCTCGAAGTGGTTGCGGATTCGTCTGAGGATATCTCGTGATGCGTCTGTCGGGATATCAGCGCTTGCCTCTCCCGCCATTATAGGTATGTCTCTGCTGTCCTGTCTTGGCGCGTTTTTGCTTCTCCGTTTGCCCGGGGTAGCCACCACTGGATGGACCGGGATTACCCCCGCCGGTCGGGGGGGAGGTACAGGGCTTTCTTGTGCTGTGGGCAGCCGCGATGTGCCTCAGGGCTGAGGGAGCGGCCGCCTCCCCCGCCCGTCGCGCACCAGGCCGCAGTGTCTGTTGTGGTTCCTGCTGGTCCCAATCGGGTCGCCCGGCGTCCCATCATGTGCCCCCTGTTGTGGGTGGCAGGAGGGTGCCTGGGGTTTCCGCTTGTGTCACCTGTCGGGGCCTTATTTTTCCTTGTTTCTCCAAGTTTGTGCGGGAGCTCGTGGAGAACACGTCTCTCCGCCATGCTGGTCAGGCCCCGCCCCGTTTTTGCTACTTTTAGTGTACAAACTGGGACTGTATAGACATTTTTATTTTTTTTGTCATTATTTTTTACTTTTACTTGTTTTTTTTCATTTTTTCAATTTTGAATTTTTTTCTCAACATTTTTTCTTTTTTTCTTTTCTGCCAAGTAGACAACAATTGTTGATTATATACAGGGCTCTCATTCATATAGTGTTTATTCACACTATTAATACTGACACAAAGTCAGTTTTTGATTGGGGATATTTTATTTATCTTGTGTTGTTTAGGCATTTCACCTAAGGTGTTACATGGTTGTGGTCACATAGGTACAATATAAGAAGTAATTTGTAATATTTTATATCTTGCCTTATTTGTATACTCCTCTATCATATGTTCTATTATTCCTTGCACTTTTGCACCCCCTGCCTCCCCTCTCGCTCGCACCCTCACCCCCTCCACCCGATAAATAAAGGGTTAAAAGCAGGCCCAGACTGGCAATCGTCACACCGGGCCGCGGTGACCATGGGCCGAGACCGGCAGGGGAGGTCACAGGACATCCCCTACTGTTCTATGGAGGGCCGGCACTATCCGAGCGCTGGCCCCGCTGTTTTCAATGATGGGCCGGATCTCCCTCACAGGCCCCCTTGAATAGACCTGCGGCTGGGGAGGGAGAGGAGGACCGGTGGAGATCTATCTTGCAGCTCCGCCGGGTTCCTCTCGCGAGATCCGGAGTTCACTAACCACTAGGACCACCAGGGATGGTGTTGGAGTGCTAGTGCCGGTCCCCCCCCTCTCTCCCAGGCTAGAGGTAAGAAGGAAGGGGGGGATATAATGCCTACTTAAAAAAAATAAAAAAATTTTACCCCCTCCCCCCAAACACTCAATCCCTTCTAACATTCACACATAGCACACACAGCCCTCTCACACACAGCACTCTCCCACCCATCACACACAGCACTCTCACACAAATCACACACAGCCCTCTCACACATAGCACACACAGCCCTCTCACACACAATACTTTCACCACCTACTGCACCACCTACACACACACATACTACATTCCTAAAATACACACTCTGGATCCCTTATAAAAACACTAGATTAATTGTAAACAAACACATACTACACCCCTAAACACACACTCTCTACAACCCCTACAAACACTACATCACCTATATACACACACACACACTATAGCCTGCACACACATATGCACACACTTTCTACATCCCTTATACACACATTCTCTACAGCCCTTAGCCACATATGCATTACATTACACCAAAAACACAACACGACTAAAACCGACCTTATTACACAATACCACACCACAATCAGCTAACTCTACACACACGCAATCCCACAAGCAGGCTCCAAACACATGCACAATACTCTGGCCCTTTTGTCTCCTGTTATCCATTTATAGAGACACCAGAGACAAGTTGCAAGGAAACAGAGTGCAAGCATGTTATTAAATTTGCTTGCACTGTGCTGAACAAATACAAGATTTTTTTCTCATGCTAGAGCTCTTTAGCAGAGTTCTGCGCATGGTCTGCCCTGGAAGAGCATTGAACCAACATGCTCACTTTGAAAGGGGGCGTGTTTGTCATTGGTGATGACGAAACACACCCTCTCTGCCCCGCCCCCTACTTAGTGGGCCGCTGTGATAAAAAAATACCAGGGCCAAATTTTTCTCCCAGTCCGGCCCTGGTTAAAAGTTATTTACTTACCTTTTCCCAGTGCCCATGTCCCCTGACGCTGTGCAGACTCTCCGCCCCCTTTTCCATCCCGCAACGAACCGGGTCTAATGCACTTGCGCGGCAAATGTTGTGCGTGCATTAGACTTCCCTATAGGAAAGCATTGAATCAATGCTTTCCTATAGGGAAAAATATGATGCTGAAGGTCCTAATGCAGAGCGTGAGGACGTCCAGTGTCAAATACCAGACTGAAGGTCCATTTCAATTCAGGAAGCGCCTCCAGTGGCTGTCTGGTAGACAGGAACTGAGGGCAGACTTAGAGCTGCACTGTAAACATTTTAGTTTCTATGGAACTGCAATGTTTTAGGGACAGTGCACCCAGACCGCTTAAATGAGCTCAAGTGTTTTGGGTGCCTACAGTGTACCTTTAATATAGCCAAGTAGAGACATTTGTGGGTTTTTTGGGAAGTGTAGGTAAAGATGTGAGTGGGGGGTTATGGATATTTACAGTAATTTTTTTTATGTAATAGAAATAATTAGAGATGAATTTAAGACACAACATTGAACACATTTTGACATCCTAATATTGTTTCTGGTAAATTTGAATTGCATAGATCAAAAATATATTTTAACGGAGTTTTAACACTTTATAAGAGAAATGCTTTATTTTTTGTGTTGTAATTGAAATGTTTGATAAAGTGGATAATTTGCTTTGTAGTATTGTTTTTGTATGTAATAAAAAAAGATTCAAGTCCAGCAAGTACTTTTATGTTGTTAAACCAAAAGAAGGCAAAACAAAAAACCCACAAAAAAGGGAAAAAATTTCTTCATATTTTTCTTTGGATCTACAAGAATGAATATTAATTATATTCTTGAATAATTGTGTTTTTTTTTTCCTCAAGAAAAAATATCTAGGTCTCTTTAAAATGAATAAACAAATCTACAGAATCTGATAACACAACATCTTTGGGCAGAAAAGGCCACACTCTTACTGTAAAAAAACCCCAAACCTTTCCTCTGCTGTAAGTGAAAACACAGTCTCAGTGGGTGCCCTCTTGGTAATTGTATATTCCTACTAATTTACAGATTAGCACATAGCACTTTGTACTGACCCTGTATGCACGGGGTGTAGTCCATTATTCTGCTGATGCTGAGGGTATTCTCAGTATTCTCTGCCCTAACAGGCCTGTCTTTAAATCACAGGCTATGTGTCTATGGTAGTTATTGGTACTTATTTATAGTCTATATTTTTTACATTTGTTATGGATTTTAGTAGATACTGTAAAGGCAAATCTTGACTGATTATACATTTTAATAAATCCATCACTATAAACACCATAACCACTTTACATTATTGCAACAATTGTGATGCAGAGAGCACCCTGCACGTACTTGCATCTTAGGACCAAATGGTACAATTTGCTTGTTTAAATCTAGTCCAGGGGTAGGCAACCTTCTGCTCTCCAGGTGTTGTTGACGTCAACCTCCATAATGCTCTTAAATCCATAAAGGATCATGGGAGGTGTAGTCCAAAACATCTGGAGTGCCAAAGGATGCCTTCGTCTGGCTCTAGTTCATAAAGAATTTATACCGACATATAAAGTGCCTTTAATTCAGTGGGATTCAGTTTTAGAATAACATTCTTGAAGAACAGTTTATTATGACCATAGACCATCAATGGACCTTAAAGGGTTCAGTACAAACTGAATGTGATCAAATGGAATGTGTAATATTAAATGACAGTAAAGGAATACATTGTTACTGTTTGACCTTGCTCAGTGCAGTAGTGCCAGTTACAGTTTATACCATATCTGTTTATAATCCACTGGGATAATCGGATTGAACTTTATTAAAGTTTGCTTGCAGCAGATTAAAGTGTCTCACATACGTAGTTTATGATGTACGCCACCATGTACTATGCTATAGCAATCTTGACAACTTGAAACTCATCAGTCGTGAACAAGCGATAAAAATCTTTACACATTTTAATGCCACTCCTGCCTTCTGTACTTCCTTACGCTGCATTTGACCCCATATTTAACCCCAGTTTCTCATTAACATTGCCCTTATTAAAACTTGTTGTATAAGCTCTGAAATGTTGCAACCTTTTTGTATAAATGCCACAAAAGCACCCTTATAAATGCTAAAATGGTTGAGCATGTTAGAGTATTCCATCTTTCAAACAAGCCTATATTCTCTTGTTAACTGATTTTTTACAGTCATCATTATTTTAATCTACTACCCTTGGACAGACTAATTATTTATCTGGCCGTCTTATTTTCCCATATAATGTTCTCTTTCAAATTATTATCATTTGAAGTCTTAATTCATTTGCCTAAAGCTTCAATTTTTTTTTATTTTTTTTAAAGTTAACAGTCTCATCTCATTTCTTTTGCATAATAGCTGCCATTAGATGTTCTGGGTAATGACCAAAATGACAAAAAAAGATTTAGATTTTCCATCTTCACTTTGCTTCGAGTTAGAATATGTGAGATATTGCATTTTGTCCTTTTCAAAGTCAGAGCAAAAAGTTTTTACTTTAATATAAAGTGGGTGTGCCAGTTTCCCAGATCTCACATCGTGTTATTCAGATTATTTAATCAAATAAAAGATCACACTCGAAATAAGAAAAAGTAGTCTCTACTTTACTTTGTTTATAAATAGTTGTTTAAAGGGGGAAATTTAAAAAGAGAAATAGGACAGCAAATTATTCATTTAAAACCTGTCACGTATTCATCCGCTTATAGAAAAGTGGTTAATGACATTTACTGTCCACACAGGAAAAGTTGTGCCGAGCAGCAACCTAATCCACAGAAGGGTTAATGCTGAGCAGCAATTATGCAAATGAAACCT
The DNA here is from genome assembly GCA_933207985.1 of Pelobates cultripes. Classification (NCBI taxonomy): domain Eukaryota; kingdom Metazoa; phylum Chordata; class Amphibia; order Anura; family Pelobatidae; genus Pelobates; species Pelobates cultripes. The sequence goes on from OW240913.1 coordinate 192,369,339, forward strand.
GGTAACTGACTTTGGGGTCAAAGGCCGGTTACAGCCTATCAGGAAGAAAGGAGGGGTATTTAGGCCCAGTTCTCAGCCTGCTCAGTGCCCTGTCTGGTTTCCCTTGTGGTTGTCTGAGAGCGCGTTCCTGTTTATAGTTTTCTACCTGGTTTTTGACTTTGGCTTTGTTTATTGACTTCTCTATATTCTGGTATCCTGACTCCTGGCTTTCCTCATCGCTGTGTCCCTTTCTGTGTTCCCTGACCTCGGCTAGTATTTTTGACTATTCTTTGTACGTTAAATCCGGCCATTCTAAGGACCGGTAATACGTTACTTATTTGTCATCCGTGCTGTGCAGTTCTGCGTGCTGGATCAAACAGTAATCCTGACAAAACCAACCAAAACCTGCAAAGTGACCGTATTGTTTAACAGAGGTTAGAATAAAATACACTAATGCCAGGGCATCCTTGGATTATATAGTGATCCAGTCTGGCTCGGGTGTATATGGTTCTACAGTATAGACAAACTGCATTTTTGCCATGACTGAATTTCCACTTGCAAATTGCAAATGGGTGATTGGAAATGTTGAGCACCGCACAGACTATTTATTCCGTTTGCTTTGTCTCCAGACCTGAAAGTGTTCCATCTCTGATTGTCACCTTAGTTACAAATATCATGTAATATTTTGCATAGTCCCTTTAAGACTTCCATGACAGTAAAATAGCATATTAGTTTGCTTCGCAGCCTAATGTGCTATAAAAAAGGCATTGTAGGAAATGAACACTAAGGTTGCACCAGTGCTTAGTCTTTGCACTTGCATTTACAAACCATATGGCGGAAATGCATTTGCAGTGTTGCTGGCATCTTTCACTCTTTCTTGTCTACACATTTTGAATACTAATATAAAAGAAACAGATTTACGCAGATGGTGTTACACAAAATGACCATAGAAAATATGCCACAACCAAGAAATGTTTTTGCTTTTAGGAAGGCAACAGTGGGAAAACAGAGAGAAATAAACAAATAGTTCAATAAAGAAAAGGAACGTGTAGAAGTGCAAATAAGAATTCATTAGAGCTCATGTTTTAAAGATAAACAGTGACTGGTATATTCCTGGTAGCATTGTAATCTGAGGTGTGGTAGTATCGCCTATGTTCCGGTCTGTGACTCACAAGCTAGGGTTTAGTGGTATGCATTACGCTATCATATATAACTAATGAGCTGCCCTCTTTTGGAGATAATTTGTTACGCTACCGCTATATTTATGGTGTATGAAAATGGAGGAACTGAGAGCCATTAAAGAACTCTTCTAGGGGCAGTATCTAGGCATACACTAACATTTCAACACAATGGCAATCCTCTGTATTTACGACCGCCTTCCAACAACAATTCTTAGGTCCAGCACAGAAAAATGATGGCCAGACTCTGGCATTTCCTCTCTCAGAGACATACCTTCCAGGTGTGCTTCGGCTGCCTTGTTGACTTCTGGGTTTATATTTATTTGGCACACCTTTTATTTTTTATACTACACAGACTTTAGAAGGATGGTGTCACGATACCTTACCTAGGTCCCATGTGCACCCGGGGAGGTTCTCCGGCTGCAACTGTAGTATGCTCTTGCTTTTAGCTGAGAACAACCTTTGGCACTCCAGATGTTGTGGACTACATCTCCCATAATGCTCTTACACCCATAATGCTGGCATCATGTGAGGTGTAGTCCAAAATATCTGGAGTGCCGAAGGTTGCCTATGCCTGGCTTAGAAGCTAGGGTCTGATGATATGCAACATGTTCTTGTCTATTACTTGCAAGCTGATAGTATCTATTATGTTTTTGTATGCAACACATGAACTAGACATTATTATACTTTTTTATATCAATAAATCATTCTGTTATTTCTTTATTTTACATTTTTATCTTAGGATGGCTAATATGCAACCACATCTCATATTAATGTTTCTAAAGTAGATATGAAAGTTAATCAAAAGTGTGAAGTAAACATGATTTACATAAAATCATCTGAATTATCTTTGAGCACCATTGAAGCAGATGGACCATGTCATCACAGTAGACGAGCAGCTGGAGTATGTTTCCTTGGCACACAAAAACAGGGATCTGATCAAAAGTAAGACATGTTCAACAAATGCTCAGGGCTTGCCAGTTTTGGCAACTTAATCTTTTACAGGGAAAAGTTCCAATAAAGCCATATTTTACTTCAACTTAAAAACCTACGGCATTGTTATATTAACTTTAAGAGTTTGAATTATCTGCATAAATAGTGGTTCTTAACCCCATGATTATGATCCATATTTCAATTCCAATGCTCAGTGGGCTCCTGGTGGTTTGAACAGGCACATTATACAATAAATTGCTTTCCACAACGGTACTGCCATCCTACCTGCAGCGGTTACCCAATTTGATATTGGGGAGAATATTTTGCTAATACATTTTATTAATGAATCTCTGAACGTATTACCTAATTAAAGAATTGATATCCAGTATTTAATTTATGTCCCTTTCAAACACTAGTTAAGAATCATTGGCAAAATCGCTGGGTAAGTAAATGACCTCATTAAGGTAGTGTTTCCTGTATGATTATTATTCACCTTCTTTCTGAGACCTATGTTTTTCTGTTCCATCAAGTCTCTAATAGCCTTGAAAAGTGCTATGCCTGAAGAGAATGAGACATGATAGCTTGCTATCGCCACCTCTACAGAGCTAGGCAGTACAGTGCAGGGCCAGCTCGTTGTCTGAGAGTATTGGGTGTTCAATCTAAGCCAATGGGAGCAGCCCTGCACCTCCAGAATTAGCTCAATGACAGAATGTAAATTAAAGATTACTATATATTTCTTCCAATTAATTAAGACAAATATATGTAAGGGAACCACATAACAAAGAATATGTTTTGAACCCCCCAAAAAATAGCAATAATTAGCGCACTAATACACACTAATGTATACATGTGTGTGACAGCTCAGGCAAAGGAGGCTTGATGTGCCTAAAATATTCAAATAAAACAACAAGAAATACAATTAATTTGTGAGTGTGTGCAAGAATGTGTAAATCTCTTAGTGTGTCTGTCGGTGTGTGTATGTCTGTCAGAGAGTGTCTTTCAAATCAGTGAGTGTGTGTGGCGGTGTATTTGTCTGTCAGTGTGTATGCATATCTCTGTCAATGAGTGTTTCAAATCAGTGAGATTGTGTCTGTCGTTGAGTGTGTTTCAGTGTGTTTTCCAGTGAATGTGCGACACATCATTATTAAAACATTTTTTTTAACAAGGACAAAACTAATAAATGTGAAAGACTATTTGAAAGATAGGTCTCTGAGAAATATACAGCAATATTTATATATACATAAATATATATTTTTTTTTACTTCAGGAGGCCAAATAGAATGTGAATGCTGCTTACAAAATACAAGTAAGCTAGTGAATCATTGCTATGAACATTACACATCATTTGTAGACATTTCTCTCAGTTAACAAAAAGCAAATTCTTCTATAATTATATTTTTCTGTAAAGAAACTGCCTTATTGTATGTAAACATATAATAGTAAGAGTTATAATTGGTTATTCAGAAGGGTTTCGTCTTGAAAGAAAAAAATATATATGTTTTTTTTAAAATAGCTCCATTTTAATATTGAACTATTTCATTTCACTAACTGTGTTCATTCTTTTCCATCAAATAAGCCAGTATTGTTCATTGAAGCTATCTAGCTATTTTATTATTGAATTTAATTTAGCAGCCATCCACTTAAATATCCTTAGATTTAAAAAAAAGTTTTTATTTTTTTTTTTGCTTTTCAAAGTCATTCTCTGTTTGCTACTCTAAAACTCTCACATATTTTTGATATTAAGCATTCAATGATTTCTGCATTCAATGTTTGGCCTTCTATTTTATGCGTACATAGAATCAAAGAGGCTGTGAACAGCCCGAATGTAGATTAATTATTTCAGTTACATTATGTATGGTAGGAATGTTCTAATGAAAAATGATACATTTCTGTAGTGGAAACATCACTTACAAAATAAGGCTCAAGAGGATAGAATTTGGGATTCTGACAGTTGGGCAAACGTCTTGAGATTATATAGCATTCTCTTTGACATAAGTATTCAGATGTAATTTTTTGATACATTCTTTATGTAATAAAATATTGCACTGGAGGGGGCGGGGCCTGGGCTTCATGGCGGCTGGACGTGCCTTGTGTGAGCTCCGAGCTAACTAGTTTCTTCCAGCCTGAGTAACCGCACACCAGCCAACAGGGACCCCCACAAACGTCTGACCTAAGTCATACCTACCTCAGGAACCAGCCTAAGTGCCCCGGGTCTGCCGCCCGCAGGTACACGGAGTGCCTGTCGAGGGTGACGGGAGTGAGGCCTAGCAGTATCGCTGGATGGGTGAGATGGCCGATCTCCCGCTCTGTGCGACCTAGTGCCCTCCCAAGCTTGCAACACAGCCCTGATCCCCTATACCGGTGGGGGTTATCCCGGTCCGCTTACTCACACAGAGCGCTCACCCTCGGGACCCTCCAGGGCGTAGCCCCAACCGACGGATGCCACGAGGCCCAAGCAAAATGGCAGACAGCAGTACACAGGGCCTGGCCCTGCTGAGCCAACGGCATCCGACCCACTCACCTCTGGCGTCCGCGGATGCACTGGATGCCGCTTTTGAGATCTTCTGGGCGATGGGAGGCCCGCTTGAGAATGGTGGCTCTGGCTGCTCGAACGGCACGGGAGACTCGGAAACGGCATGCAGAGGAGTTGCAGAGGCCCCGACCGGGCAAGACGACTCCAAGCATAGCAACAACCAACCACGCACACCCACCTGGACAAATACCCACCAGGAGTAAGGTAGCAGCACAACACCCCCGCGGGCAGACAACCGCTACACACCGTCATCGTAGATTGCCTCCAAAAAGCGGTCGGAGAGCCTTGTACCGCTCCCCACACAAGAGGAAAGGGGACGCTCTGCACCTGCAGACATGCAAGGAAAAGCATGGAGAATCAATCCAGTCTAACACCCATCACAAAAGACTGGCAAACGCATATAAATGCCTACCCAAAGATCCATCGTACAACAGCAAGCTACCGAAGCGACACCTACAGAACAGGTTAAATGTTCTTGTACCCTCAGTCATAAATTTTAATGCTGTAGCCAGGCAGATATCCCAAAACACCTGCCTTATGCTGCTACAGATATATATTAACTAAGGATAGGCATGATAGATCACCCAGAATACTGAAACCTGTTATAATTACTTGTTAGTTTACTAGCTCTGACCCACGTTATTACAGTACTTGAAGCCAGGGATATTCTTGAATACCTAACTAACCTGAATCTACTAATGCCTTAACGCTGAGTTCAACATTACACTGTTAGACTAGTCGGGCCTAGCAACTTTTACGTAATCTATGTCAGGAAAATTCAGCCTGGTGCACTAGGATTTTAGCGAGTTAATTTGTATTTAGGCAACCAAGCACTAAATTAATCAATCAGTATGTCGAATCGTATAAGCCTGCTTAATGTTTCATCTACAATTTATCACATATTCTGATTTTCAAGAAAAAAAATGTGCAATGTTTTTCAGTGCCTCACCAATGTCATACAATGTGTAAATATTTGCTTGCACCAGCTACTGTGGCAGTGCAAACATGATTGTTCCCACTATGCACAAATAAAATAAAGAATTAAAAATATATATTATATTGCACTGGACATTTTATCAAATGGAATAAGTGTTACTACATTGGTCTGTTATATGCCAGAGACATATTTGGGAATACTGATGCAACTCCTGATTAGTCTTGAAGCTATTAAAAGTCGTCATGTTCTAAGACATAATTTTACCTTACAGATAAATGTAATGGCTGGACCATAGTATTTCTAAAAAAAACTGACTTTTTTTTTTTAAAGCACATCATAAATATGCCAAGTTGTGGTAACTGTTCTTCCTCCTTTAATGCAGCCGGTTTTCACGGTACCTACATCCGTGGTGCTTCCTTGGCATACCTGGCTGTGTATCCATCCTGCGGCAATTTTGATGCCAATAGACTGCAGCATTCCTGTGTCTGTTTTGATACAAGATCCAGCTCCAATAATGACGTTATTTTTGAAGCTACTCTTTACCATATTGATACCTTTATAGATGCTAGTAACCTATATTAGAAGCATGCCAGTTTCCATCACGTCATTCCAATGTCAATTTGTTCTAACGCGGAAAAGTAAAGTCAGCTGATAAAGAATATTTTGTACTTGTATAAACCCATCTTCTCCTTGTCTTAATGCTTTTGTGCTTCAGAGTGCATCACTTACTGAGTTTGTGTTCCTGGTTTTGACTTTAGCTTTTCCTGACTACTCTGATATCCATTATCCCAACCTTTAGCTCTGGTTCCTCAAAGTTGTCTCTCTGTACTCCTGATCATGGCTAGTAAGACTACATTGTTGCTTTTTAAGCCTGTTAAGTGTTAAGCCTGGCAACCCAAAGAACCACCCAAAATAATGCTCTATATCTTTTCTTGATATCCAATAGTGATCTGTATACAAGCAATAATATTACCTAAGCACCAGTTGACAGGTTCTATGTATGATATGGATGTACTTCAGGTTTGTACCTTGGATAATCCATCTCCTTATCTCCCTCAGTATTGTTAGGAGAAGACTTCTTTAAAGTGGAGACTCCTGCAAACAGTAGCGTTCAATTGGAAGTATCTACATATACATTCTGATGCTGCTATGAAATTGGAGTTTTCTTTACTATGCTGCAAATATATACTGTATATATTTATATATAGTAATATAGCGTACATTATGTATTTATATATTGATGGGATCTTATGCAGTTGTTCATGTTAAAGTTTGACTGTGACCCTGATATAGTGCCCACCGTTCGCTAGACCACCTACTAGATGCACTACCCACCACAAAACACTCTCTGTATCTAGAGCAAATACAGTCATGTTGTGATCCGTACGCAATATTGGTTTTATTTAACTCCTCTCCAACAACTCTACATTCTATTGAATGCTTTTAATATCTCAAATATACATATATATTTTATTTTTCTAACTTTTTTTCATAATAAACCATTTTCTCAAAGGTACTCAACCACCCTCTACACAATTCACACTTTATCATTAAAATGTATAACTTTGTGACTGAGTGAACTATAGTGAATTTTTTTGTTTTTGTTTTTGCATTGTATTCCAAGATCATCCCATTCGTGATTCGTTTTTCATCAAAATTAGTACACTGCGGGCCATGGATAAAAATGTCACACAGGGCCCATTTTAGGTGTCCTGTGCTAAAATTAAGAGATGCCTTTTCCCAGTGTCTGCCCTCTTTTATTTATTTTTTAATATCATCATTTAATGTTAGTTGTAAAAGTTACTTATGACATACAAAATAAACAATCTCTCTTAGACACACTTAGTTGAGAATATTACAGTTTCTTAAGTGATTTTAAAAGAATACTCAGCGCAGTATGTGAGGGTTTCTATGTGGAATATTGTGAATGGATATGTGTGTGTTTCCCTACTTGATACCCACCGTTTACTATCCTCACACGTGTGCATGCTTGTGTGTGTGTGTTGTGCAGTGTGCCTATAGAGGATCCAGTATTCATGAGGGAAGCAGTGTGTGTGAATGTGTTGGGGCCTGTATTGTGTCTGTGTGTGTGTGTGTGTGTGAGAGGTGCAACTGAATAAATATATATATATTTGTGTTTGGGTCCATTTCAGTAATGGTATGAAATAGCAAATTAAGTACATTACCATAATAAGCAAAAGGTGTGCCGATACCGACGTGTGTGGTAGGCCTGTAAATAAGTGGCCAAAAAGGAATGCCAATCTTTTAATACCAAAGATATTTATTACGAAAACACATGATATGATACTGGCATATTTATGATGACATCCTAACAAATGCTTTCTTAATTCTTGTATAGACTGCGGTATAAACACCACATAAGTTGATTACCTCTTGTAGTTTGTACAGATTTGAGTACCGTAGGCAATGCTTAGAATTGTGTTGCCCTGTGACCGTGAATTCTCTGGGTCGGAGGAAGCAGTAGTAAACCAAGTATATATCGTTTTTAAGAACGGTGTTCGTATGCGGTTTGAAAAGGTGTGGTATCTAGTAAGCCTGAAATACGTTTGAAGAAATGTATATTGATAGGCCACGTTCGTTGTGAGTAAATCCGTGGGATTTGAGTATACCCTTAAGGAGGGTTTTGATGTGGTAGAATGTGAGGAGTCCTTGTTTGTTGGGATGAGCTGAAGACGTGGTGTTGAATGCCTGGGAGATATAACTTAAATTGTGTTGTGACATTTTTTTATTTTTGATGTGGCAAAAAATATATTTATTTAAAAAAAATAATAAATGTAAAAATACGTTTTATATGCCCCCCTCCCTTCTTCTTAACTTTGGGCAGGGAGGGGGGACACTGAGAACCTCTTCTGGTCTGGTGGTCTCTAGACCTTCACCTCAACCTTGTGCAGGCTGAGACAACTTGTGAGCTTCATCAGTTCAATGCTTCAAACCGCGTGAGGAATATTCTCCACCCGTGTGAGGTGCTGTTTGCAGCCAGCCTTACCCAACTGATCTCCCCACCGGGCCGGCCATCAATATAAGAAGCGGGGCTGTTACTCGCTTTGCATGGGCCAGCATGGGGATCACATGATCTCCCACTGCTGGCATTGGCCCTCTGTGAATTTGCCCCATGACCAGTCCGGGTCTTCTCCTTAACTATCAGTATTCTCCATTAATCTCCTTCTACCGTGTTTTGTTTGGAAGCCAAGCATTGATTGGTAGCCAATGGTAGCAGTGTTATACATTACTCATGTCTGTAATTCTGGTGTAGATACTGTGTGTGAGATAGGGCATGGGGTTATTGCGTGGGTTATGTCCAAACCTTTCCTGTCATACACAACATCTGCAATAAAGAATTAATTGCATGCATAATCCTGCTCAACCTTGCTACACAATCAGTGGAAAGTTTGAGTTCCACCATACCATAGCTAAAAGTTGCAGCTTTTACTGGTTTCAACCAAATAGCTGGCAACATTGTAGCGGAGAGCTGGTATTACACAGCCTATCTCCACTTTGGATCCCAGTGAGGCTCAGGAACAAGCAATTATAAATCCATAGGGCAAAGTATCCAGCAGGCAAAATAACACAGCAGTATCCCAACAGCACTCCCAATAACTGGACGACACACAGTATCAGGAGCAGAACTAAAGATTTATTCATACAGTGGCCTTATAAAGCATGCTCCCATGCAAGGGAGGGATTTCCATTCATTAGTACAGTAGCCAATCCTGTTCTGGTAACCTCCCACACATCTCCTCCCCTCAGCCTGCATCATAATCCCCTTATCCAGGACACCAATTCCCCCCGTTTCTGTATGTACCCCTAAACCTAGGGGTACCACTTTAAATAATACATCCCCTGGTAGCCCTGATCTGGGTGAACAACATATCCAAAAATCACCCAGATCAGACCAGGGGTTCGGGAAATTTATGGAGGGAATAAAATGACCGACCGCGGTGGAAAGATTGGCCGAATTGGGTTCCATGCGATGGGGCCCTGCGGTCGGTCCTAGACCAAGGGAATAAATTACATGAAAGCCTCCAGTTACAGAGACTAGGGAGGGTTCGCCAGAATCCCCTCGTTCGGTTGTTTCTGTCTACCGAACGAGGGGCCGTTCGGTAGTTTGGAACCGAACGGACCGGGCTTGTGGAGGTCTCAGCGGTGTTCACCTAGTCGAGTGTCCGATTTGAGTTCCAGACACTCGACGGCAAAACACCGCTGTCTCTCTGTACATACATTAGCAAGTCATTGGAATGAAAGCATCGTTCAAGCAACAGCAATATTTATATAAACATTTTAAAGAGGTCGTTTAGAAGGTTTGGCAAATACCATTTTATTTTTGAAACATGTATCTTCTCTATCAAAGTTTAAATGTAATCTATTTGTATTTACAGTGCAAGGTCTGCAAATAGTTTCACTTTGCCTTGGTTCTTAGCCAAAATATGTAATCAGCACTAAACTCTTCAGGGGAATAACACAAGATAAGCATTGTATATAACCTCAGCTGAATGCAAACATACATCTTTGTTTTCTTGTCAAAAGATTTTAATTAAATATCCTTTGACAGGAAAAATAGCATGAGTATAATCTAAACTAGTTAATCATTTCCAGTCACTATAGCCCATTTGTAAGCTTGCATTCCTAGTTAGCTCACAAAGGATTAGGCTCTCTCGGATAATGCATATTACAGACAGTATTGTGACATGACAAACAATATGATAGCATCTCACAATCCTAGCCAGAAAAACGCAACAGGATCTATGATTACTATTATTAAGGCATTTTAAAAAGCAGCTTAATTCAAAGCCCTCTGAAAACTCATTATCCGGTAAAAAGCATAATCGCAAATAAAATTAAGAAAAGAGATTAGAATCAAAGTTTTTATTAACATATTTTAACCATGGTTAATACTTACATAAACCATTCAGTATATTTGTTGTCAGATAGCAATTTAAACCGAACCTGTCATAAATTTTTTTACTTTAACTGAAATCTTCTATAAGCAATGAATATATCATAAGCTAGAGGAGTTAGCACAGTATATTCACCTTGTTTGCTGTCCTAGAAAGTGAGCGAATCACATGTAGGAGAGTCATCCTGCTCCACCTGTCAGTCAATCGTTGGCATAGAGTGCTATGCTGACTCAATGGCGAAGAACTGATTGACAGGTTGACAAGAGGCCTATTTTAAAATATTTTTTTCTTCCAGTCTATTAATTTGCTAGCAATTCTGTTAGCAAAATACATTAAATTTAATTATTTTTGTAATCTAATGAACTTGTGTATGCCATGACAAGTACACGTTAAGGCAGCTTTAATAATAGGCACATCTGCATGTCATTAACTTGCCATGACCAATGGTGAGCTATACTTGTAGGGGAGTTATTTTTTTATTTTATTTTTTTGTTATTGTTTTTTTTCACTATTTGTAAACATTCAATAGTATGGTCTGCTGTGATCTAGAATTGCTGGAATCTCAACCAACCAAAAATAGGAACAAGTTTAATTTTGGCAAAGAAGAAGCAGCAAGCATTCGTAAATTACAAGAAATGTATAATATCATCATTAAAGAGGCCGATAAGGGAGGTGCAATTGTCATACTGACTAAAAAGTATTATTTGAAAGAGGCCAACAGAATCTTGGGTGATGAGAACACATGTCTGAAATTAGAACAGGACCTTACAATAGAATTTACCATGAGCTAGAAACACTTAAATCTTGCATTTCAAAAAATATATAATATCTAAAAAGAATGTTGAGTATATTTTTAACAAATTCCCAGTAATTTTGATTTCCAATTTTTTGCCAAAGTTGCACAAAAATCCTATAGAACCCCCGGGAAGGCCCATTATTAGTGGTATTAACTCAATAACTGCACATCTGTCTGAGTTTATTGATTATCACTCGCAAAAATATGCCCAAGGGGCACCCTCCTACATAGGAGATCCTCCCATATTTTGGAGCTAATGGGAAATAGACTATATATATGGGTGACAATTGATGTTACATTGTTGTACACTATCATTGAACATGATCTAGGTATTGCAGCGGTGGAAAAAAATCATAAAGGAAGATACTTGCACACCAAGCACTTTAAGATAATTTTTATTGGATGGTATACATTTCAGTTTGCATCACAGTTACTTTCTGTTGAATTACATTTTCTAACTACAACAAACGGGTACAGCCATGGGGACCAGGTTTGCCCCAGCTATGCCAACATATACATGAGAGATTGGGAAGCCAATTTCATGTGGAGGGGGCAGGGTTGGGTTGCAATCCTGGTCCTCTGGAAATGATTTATAGACAACATACTGTTAATTTGAAAGGGAACTCAAAGTGAGCGAGAAAAGTTTTTAGAATACATCAATATTAATCACTATGGTTTAAAATTCACTCACACATATGACACCAAATGTATTCATTTTTTGGACATCACATTCTACATTGAAGGTGGTGAGGTTCAATCAAAACACTATTTCAAAGAAACTGAAGGGAATAACTTTATAGACAAAACAAGTTTTTTGGCTGAACTCTATACCCAAGAGTCATCTGATTCGCATTAGAAGAAACTGCTCTAAGGATATAGACTATCAAGACCAGGCAAAACATTTGTGCAATAAATTGATGTAAAAAAGGCTCTAGAAATAGAATAAAAAAGAACTGGAAAACTGAATAGGAAAGAGTTAATAAGAAGAAGCAAAAGAGGCAAAGAACAAAAAGATGATTATAAATATGCTTTTATTACTCAATATAATACACAATAAACATTGGGATATTTTATTAAGGGACCCGATTTTAGGTAAAGTACTTCCAAAAAAGGCACCCATGATTTTTAAAAAGGCAAGGAACCTAAAAAAGTATGTTGGCCCCCAGTTACGCTCTGAAAAATATACATAAAATCACTTTAACTAGTGGAACTAGGGGTTTTAATTCGTGCAATAAATGCAAACCTTGTATGACATAAAGATTATTAAGAACAAACATTTTTAAAAGTTTGGTCACAGGGAGGGAATTCACTATTAAATCAAAGATACTGTTATGTCACAAGTGGTTTAAATGTGGAACACAACTGCAGATTATAAATTTCCTTATTTTTATTATAGAGAGTGAAATGAGAATCCTTTAATTAATAAGGTTACTATAGCTTTAAGGCAGCATGGCTTTTGCAGGTTGTTAGTCGAAGACATAAAGCATTAATAATTGTAATAGTATTTTAGTAGTAGCAGATTTTAGCAAGCAGGTAACAGTTCATTAGCAAAGTAAGAATTCAGAGATAGTATCAAATTGTATACTTTTGATTGTTGGGAGTTGACCTCCAAAGACAGGTTAGTTTGAGTCCACAGGATGATTAAACATCAAACAGTCCGGTTTCCAATAATTAGAAAGAGAGCAGGTAAATCCAATACACGGTCCGTGGTCAAAGGGAGATGAGAAGGCAGGAATCCGTTTAAACAGTCCAAGGTTCGGCACACAGTATTAACGGAGAAGAGCTTAGCCGGCAATGTGATTGCGGAAGTAACAACCAGAAATCACTAAGCAATTTTGAATCTGGCGCGGTCTCTCTATAAGGCTTGAGAGAGCCACGTCAGAGAGGGGGCGGGGACGGTACCGCATACTGGAAATGCCGGACCGGAGCTGAAAAGATAAGTCCTGACACATACATTGTGAAACTATATAAAGAGCATCTACAGTAAAAGAAAAATGAAACTCATAGAGTAGTAAAGTTAATTACACCAATATACTAGTGTTTAAGGTTGCACTCACAAAAGTATATTGATATGCATAAGGATTAAGGATGGTATGGAATCCACAACATGAAAATGGGCATGTAGGAGAGAATAAAATAAATACACAATAAGTGCAGACTGTTAAACACTTACTTTTGCGCTTAAGTAACACTTACAGACTTGAAGTGATATATAAGCATATCATATCCAACAGGTGTAATCCCCAGTGAGCATCCACAGGTTTTCGCTGTGAAGGATAAGGAGTCCTACTTCTTATGTTGTCAAAACAATTTATTGTATATAAAAATAAATCAACAAAATAAATAAACCGAATTCCTACAGAGGCCCAACCCTTCCACGTTTCGTCCGCCAAAAGTTCAGACTTCCTCAGGGGTAATAGTAACAGTCCAATCTCCGGTGTGGTATAATTCATTATGTACCATCCGGCACTTTTTTAAATGAGAAGACGCCACTCCCGTGGTTGTTAGCCTATTGTGTCGAGTGGTCCCAGCTGTACCTTGTAATCGCCGAATGTGCTTCAAGTCTCACTTCCGTGTTCCGTCTGGCCCTATACACATGTGCGCATCAGGCATCTGTATTCCATTAACCCGAAGGTCGGAAAAGCGCTTGCGTTCCACTGTAAGCGCTACGTGTCATTTCTTCTTTTTATCATCTTTATAGAGTTTTGTTTTTACATACAAAATCATGATATATGTATTTTTTAAAAAAATTTTGTTTTATGTATTACTTGCAAGTTATATTGGGACTCTATAAAGATGGTAAAAGGAAGAAATGACACGTAGCGCTTATGTTTTTCTTTTACTGTAGATGCTGTTTATATAGTTTGTATTGTGAAGACTGGGAGGATACCTGTTATCGTTTGTACAGTTCAAAAGAAAATTGTATAGGTAAAATTATTTTATACATTCACATTGTGTGTCTTTCCACGTGATTTGAAGGGTGATAAAATTATATTTTCTAAATTGTGAAAAGAAAAATTTAATATACTTACTCCACTGTCCTTGTGGGAAGCAGTATGTGGGTCGAACTTGTAGAGCGCTAAAAGAGCGTATTTTAGAACACAAAAATACCATTAATAAAAAATTTAATAAACATATAGTCCCCATGCACTGTAACGCATGTGCTAGATTTAGTTGGAAAGATTTTTATTATGTTGGTCTGGAAAAAATAGAAAATTAGCACAATATGAAACTTATTGGGTTAACACGTTAAAAACCCTCCAACCAGGGGGACTAAATGTGGACATAGATCTTTGGTGCTTTTTAGAGTAGTTATTTTTCTTTCCCTTTCTTCTTTTGTTTTAGCTTTTTTATCTTCATTTGTTAAGGAACTGTTTTTGTATGTTATAAAATTTTATGATCCTTTTTATATAATCATGTATGGAACAATTCTGTATGGAAATTTTTTTAATCATTCTTTTTTATATAACAATTTTTTTGATAAAATGTTTGATATTTTTGCTCTAACTGCATAGCGAATAGAAGTATTGAGTACTCAATTATCAATATTGATCTATCCCTAACAGGATTTTTCATCAATTGATATATTTAAAAATGTGGTGTTTAATAAAGTATTTCTTATGTAAACTGTCATTAGCAGTCATTAACTTTTCCCCTCCCCCCTTCCAACATGTTTCGCCCACCCATCCACTCATTTCAAGAACACTTTCTTAAATATATCTGACTCCCCTGAAGTGGAATGCATGGTGGAACACATGCGCCACCATGAGACTCTGGCGGGCATAATGACGATGCTGAAACGCATGCGTGGAACGCCGGATGGATAGAGCAAGGAAGTAATCATGTAAAGATAGAGAGCAGCCGGAGAAAAACGAAGGAACCTGTAGGAATAAGATTTGGACTGATTGTGGGGTGTATATATGTAGGAGGGAGGGGAGGGAGATTTTTATGCACTTTGTATCTATCTTCAATTGAGAAGTCCCTGAGTGGTATTAAACGCGTAGTACTGATTTTATCTTGTGAATCTCTTGATGCTGGTTGTCATTTACTTCTGTGTAAGTAAATACATTTTGCATTGTGCACTTTATTCATACAGTTATTTTACTTGGCTACACTTTATTTATTTTACATGAGTGAGACCTACATCAATAAAATCCAGGAATTGAGAAGATATATATCCAAAGATTTCTGAAGGCTCTTTCTTTGGCTCCAAAGTGTGAGTGGCCAATGGGCAACTAAATATACACCAAATTGTGTTACACAGTGTTGCACTATCTTGTATCATTCTTGTCTCCCCTAACTGGACAAACCCTATACATTGCATTTATACTGATTGAAGATTTGAGGAGATATTCGGGCAACTCCATTGCTAGAAGGGAAGTTAAGTGTTTTAATACATGCACTTTAGCTCACTTATGCAGTTCATTATCTCAGAAAAATTAGTGCAATGACACTTATATGCATTTTATTTTATTTAAGCACTTTGTCTGATATTGTGAAAGATTCTGCTTTTTTTTCGTTGCCTAATTGAGATTTCACATGTTGAACAATACAAATTATTTAGGGCCCTGGTTCCCCTTAGATCGCTTAGCAAAGCAGGTTTTACTCCCATTTTTCTCACCGTGGCTGGCCCTGAATTCATGGCTGAGATGATAAATCTTGATGATCTCAGCCAAGTGATTCTATTGCACTGTCAGAGGTCTTACCTTGAGGAGGAGTCCGACGTGCAGAGATAAAGCAGCCTTTGCAATTTAACAGAAACAAAGGAGACTCAAGGTAGAAATCTCCACGGTTGTGAAATAGTGCACTGGGGCCGTAAAGACACAGTGCTTCCAGAAACATAGTACAGGTAAGGATAATCCAAAAGAGTAGTCGTGGTCGTAATCAAAAGTCAGGACAGACGGAAGACGGGCAGAGACTCAAACCAGGAGTCAGACTGACAGCGCGTTTCCACAAAGAGGAACAAAACGACCTGACAGTGAGGCTCAAGCAAGGCAGGGTTTAACCCCTTAAAGACACATGACATGTGTGACATGTCATGATTCCCTTTTATTCCAGAAGTTTGGTCCTTAAGGGGTTAAATAGGTGGATAATAGCCACTTAATCTGGAAACCAGGAATAGGTGTGCAGTGGTCCAGGAGTAGAGACTCAGACAACAGAATACAAGGAGAAACAGAAAACAACAAAAGATGCGTTGTGTTAAAGGTAAGGTCGCGGATTGAGATGCAGAGGACCCAGGTTCAATCCCAGCCAGGCCCCAGAACACAAGTCCACATATGGCATGATGAAGATCATGACATGCACACACACAGGAAAACACCCTGCTGCGCCATTCAGCATATCCCCATAGAGATGCATTGGATTTATTCATCTCTATGTGGATCATTCAGGCCTCCAGGCAGAGCATGGAGACACTAAACATAGGCCGTCTGAGTGACAGCCACTAGAGGTGTTACTATGCGGCATTGAAAAGGCAGCATTTAATCAATTTTGTAGCTTGTCTCTGCACTTTTTCTAGTGCCATGATATCCTTCTTTAGAACAGGTGCCCAAAATTGCACAACATATTCAAGGTGTGGTCTTACCATTGATGTATAAAGAGGCAAAATTATATTTTTATCCTGAGAATTTATGCCCCTATTTATACATGACAAAACCTTACTGGCCTTAGCAACTGCAGATTGACATTGCATATTGCTGCCTAATTTGTTGTCTATAACAATTCCCAAATCCTTCTCGTGTGTGGTTATCTCTAATTCACTACCATTTAGGGTGTAAGTTAATTGTGCATTCTTGACCCCAAAGTGCATAACTTTGCATTTCTCTACATTAAAGTCCATCTGCCATTTTAGTGCCCAGTCCCCCAATCTATCCAAATCACTCTGCAGCACAGAAATATATCCTGCTCACATTTTATAACTTTCAAAGTTTTGTGTCATCTGCAAACACTGAAACATGACTTTCAATGCCCATCTCAAGATCATTTATAAATATGTTACATAGAAGCGGTCCCAAAACAGAATCCTAAGGGACACCACTTACCACTTTTGTCCAGCCTGAAAATTTACCATTAATGACAACTCGTTGTACTCTCTTAAGCCAATGTTCTACCCAAAAACAAGAATAATCATCTCTAGACCAATTTATTTTACTTTGAACCTATTGTGAGGTAAATTGATCTTTTTCACTGCATGTATATTGCAAGATCATCTAATTTAATTGTTCAGCAGCAGCATACCAAAGAAAGCCATATATTGTAGAGGAAAACAGCTATATAGCTCGTCAAGACCAATATAGAACACTTACTTTAGATCAGTTCTCAGAGGAGAGTCAATGGGGCAAGATGTAGAGATTACCTGATTGTGATTGAGTATGAAATAACAGTAGCTGTAGACCTAAGAGAAAAGAAAGTGTTCAAAGGAAGCTTACTATTATAATTTTGAAATGGATGAATGATTCTCTATACAAAACTTACCTTTGTAGAAATTACAGCCATCATGTATTTATTGTTGAAATCTTCCTTGTCAGTTGCATTTTTATATAGTGTATATATTTTCCTTGCTTCCTCTTCCTATTTCCAAATTCTCTTAACCCTCTGTTCTGTTTTTCTTTATTCATAATTGACACTGCATGTATAGGCATTTAACGAGCTGTTTACAGTTAAGGACAGTTCCATTTTAACCAAATCCTTAATGAAGTGAATATAAAACACATTGCCTGTGCAGGACCCTCCCACAATGCCCTATGTGTAGTTGGCATCTTGCCTGAGTGCCACAGAGATTTTTTGAATACAATTTTTTTAATCTGATTTTGGATAAAAGTGTCTTTAATACAAACGAGACTAAAGAATGTCATATTTTTTTTTTTATTTTTTTTTTTATTTTTTTATTTTTTTTTTGAAGGCTTTATAAATTCTTTATTTTTCTTGTGCATAAGAAAACATAACAGATGGGCCTGTATTGCCACGACAGCTAGTACAGGCATTTCAAAAGCAGACAGTGTCATAGCAGAGTAATACAGCACATTTTTATATTTATGAGAGTAAACAGGCTAGGAATACTTGAGCAGGACTATAATCGTGTAATTAGTCTACGTATGCGAGCTTGTGTATTAGTAATGGGATTAGTTATGTTTTACCGTAGTTTTGCTTATACAAAATGTCATGTGTACAAAGTAATTACAGGTTGGATATTTAACCATAAAACATGCGTGGTATAGATACAGGTGCATGAGGTGTAACGTTGCTGAGTAACTAGCTGAGAAGCCTGGCTGTCTCATCGGGTTGTGCCTATGCGGCTATTCAATAGTTGCCCTCTAAATATACTTAGTTGAAGATTTACGCCTAATATGGTTAGTCGTGGTATTTAAGCAGGTCTCTAATGAGAATAGGTACAAGATTACGTGTGAACATGCTATGTGTCATATGTTAGGCAGAGGTCTAACGTACGGATGGACCTGGAGCACAGAGGTAGCACAAATAATTAAAGCATAAACAAATCAGAAATAAACCATAGACAGAAATGTTCGGATGCCTTTGATTGCATTCACGTGGGGAAGTACTGTGAGGCTGGCATTCGTGAGTGCGAGTCACATCCGTGACGGTTGCCGCTTATGATCAGGACTCCAATAATGGTGCGGCTGTAAGAAGCTTGTCAGCGCTCAGCCAATGCCCGAAGTAGGAAATCGAAAGTCTTGCACGTCGGGTGCTAGGGAGGCTGCAGCATTCAAGCGGTTTAGTTGGGCATCCCTCACGCCCCAGGCCGGTTGGTAGGCCAGCATCCTCTTGCCACGGTCGTGTGGGCTCCTAGGGTTCCAGACCTCCCCTGCATGGGGTAGACGGGAGGTCGTGGTGGTATTCCGCTGCCGGTTGCGGGCGATCTTCCGTCTGCGTGGGTGATGCTGTGGGGCTGTACCCGTTACGGCCCTTGGCCTAGGTGATCGCTGACTGATAGGCTTGTGTATGTTTAATATGCGGGGGATCAGAGGGGGCCAACTCACCGCCCTACCGTGAACCTCCCCGTGTTGAATAGCTGCTGCAGCTTGACGGGCTTCCAGCTTAGCCCAGAAACAGTCGAACATGTCATCCAGTTTCTTCTGCGTTATTTGCGCGGGAGTTAGCAGTGCCGTCTCAGACTGCGTGATGGCTGGTTCACGCTGGATATGACAGGCCGCCATTTTGTGAGCTTTGCTTGGTTGTAGTTTTGTGGGGCTGTTTCGTGCTTGAGACTAGCCAGGTCGGACCGGGATGACCCCCGCCGGTCCAAAGGGGGGGGAAACAGGGCTGAGAGAGGAGCTTGGGGTTGCACAGCTGCACACCGAGCGGGGGATCGGCCGCTTCCCCCGTCCGACGGCCGTACTAGGCCTCACTCCTCCGACCTCTGTCGGCCGTGAAGTGTACCCGCGGGCGACAGGCCCGGGGTTCCTCTGCTGGCTCCCGAGGTAGGTAAGTCTCTTTTCGTGGCGTTGTGGCCGGCTGGCTGGCTGGCTGGCTAGATTCAGGCTTAGTCGAGGCATTGAGCTCGGAGCTCACACGAAGTGCGTCCAGCCGCCATGATGTCCAGGCCCCGCCAGAATGTCATATTTTGTAGGCAGTCATAGTGAAGGAGAGAGCAGTAAGGGTTACACTGTACCACTGATGTATAACAAGATGCTTAAAAATATTTAGTTAACTAGGAGTCCAGCCCCTAGCGACTTGGAAATACAATTTGATGCATGCATTTTACTTTGAAAAAAGGTTTTTGTCTCTCCCCCCTTTTGATTTGTTTTCACTTAGTAGTACTCACTTAGTAGTACCAAGGATTAATTTCTGCAACCAGGAGCCTACATGGAAATCAGAAAGATGACATAAAATGCCATAGTGTCAATAATATGACAAATTATGACTGTGTACATTAGTTATGTTTTTGCTAGTTTTTTTTTAATTTTATTTGAGCCTCTTTAAAGGGACACTGTAGGCACCCAGACCACTTCAGTTCATTGAGGAACTCCTGGGTGCTTAGATGACTTTTGGTCGTCTAAATGACGCTGGACATCATTGCTTTATGCATGTGGTTTTCCAGCATCGCTAGAATCCCCATAGGAAAGCATTAAATAATGCTTTCCTATGGGGAAATGCTAATGCTAGTGCGGTCATTGCCGTGCATGCACGTAAGGTCTCCCCTGGCAGCTGACATCATCAAGAGAGGAGCGTGGGCAGAGCCTGACCCAGCACCGAGGGTCATCGGCGCTGGATTCAGGTAAGTGACTGACGGAGCTTTAACCCCTTCAGCGCTGCGGAAGGGAGGGTGCGAGGGAGGGGGCACTGTAATTAGCTATAGTGCCAGGAAAACTGCTTTGTTTTCCTGGCACTATAGAATCCCTTTAAAGCCATTCGGGACATATTTTGCCAACTTTGCTACTAGACAATATTAATTTTAACACGCTGCAAGTTGCAAAATTCCACTTGTTCTCTAAGTGATGCCTTTTGGAAATCAAGTTTCCGAGACAACAGTAAACCCTTAAAAAAAAACAAAAAACTGTGCTTAGATGGAAAAGCCTGCAGAGGGACAGGCTATAGACCCCAGAAACACTATATTAAACTGTAGCAGTTTTGGTGACTATAGTGTCCCTTTAAGGAAAATAGGAAATGCACACATTTGTTTGTTTTTTTTTATAATGCATTATATGTAGGCTTAACATTTTTTAACACTATTTTACAAAGCAACATAAAAACTTAACTACAAGTCTGAAAAATATTTACAAATATGCATTCATCTTAGACCGTTCTGCTCCTATTAATTCAGCATCTGCCAAAACACAGAGCATTACATCTAACCGTTGGTACCAGGTTATTCAAAAGAAATATGCAAGTGGCTTTGTTTTCAAAAAAATTTTGAAAACTAGAATAATGGGTTGAAAATGCTTCCAGCTAATCAGACACAAAGCCAATTATTTCTGTAAGAAATTTGGAATCGTTGGACATTATGAATGTCAGCCTGTCTTCCTTTTTAACTGTGTAGTCTTTAGTGTGACACGCCAAACATTCCTGTTTAATCTTAATGCATTTGTTCTCATTATTACTTTCCTGCTGGATAGCTTACCTTTTTACTCTGACACATAGACAAGATCGTCTGAATAATTTATAAGTTATTTTTAAAGTACTATGTGCCTGAACCCCTGTAGTGTGTTGCAGCTTATAATTGTGTAACTCAGTGTGCGACGCCAATTTGGTAGTAATTTACTAAATTAGAAGAGACGTTCCGAATTGTATCATTGGCTACAAACTTTCTTAGTTGACTAGTTCATGCTGACAATTGTATATACGTGCGTAGTACTGAATAACAATTACTTTTAAAATGTAATTCTTCTGGTGTGCATTGGTTCATTCAGCTCACAGCCACTGGTATGTGTGAATCACTTTTTCTCAATTTTGCGTTGTTTTGTTTTTTTACAATATGTCAAGACTTTTATTTCACAGTGGTAAACCAGATTGTTATGGGGTATGGTGACACTTATGAAAACTAATGATATCCCAAAGGATATAAACTGATCAAAGGAAAAAGGGATAAAAGCAAAAGTGAATGGAGAGCTAGATGAAAGGAAATAACCCCCCACTCCCCTCCCCCAAAAAAACAAAACAGAACAAGAAGTAAATGAAAAGGGAATAAAATAATCACTTTGATATTATATCTATCAAATACAGTTGTCCAATAGTGATAGTAGTTGTAGTTTATCCAAGTCCACTTAGATTAAGTGTAACCGTGGCATCCATATCTTCCAAAGGAGGTGTGATCATGAAAAGACACCCCTTCCAATTCCATAATGTCCCACATTTTAGTCTTAGTTTTTAAGAATGTTAGAAGTGACGATTTCCATTTTTTTGCCAAGCAGCTCTTTTAACTACCACCATTAATTCAGCTTAAGAGAGAACTGAATTCAAATGGTGGTAGCTGTGGCTTCATAGTGTATCTGCCATTTAAATCAGGCAGACTGGGACATGTATGTGCCTGTTCTGCTTGTGATTAGGAGCTCTGTAGTGCTCTGTGGTAAACCGTTTAATATTCCCTTTTCAAACAACAAACAACCGTACAAATGATGTCACCAACCATGCACTATACTGATGAATAATTGAGAGACAGCGAGGAAATAAAGTGATGACTTAGCACACGTACACCAATCATCAAAACCATTTAAATGCCTAAACCAGAAGTGTTCACAGTTGCTATGTGGTACAACAACAATCTATGTTACTGTACTAAATAGTGAAATAGTGTAACATAGCATAAAACGTGCTTGTAGCTATATACCGTAAAAAAAAAAGTCCTTGAATAGCCGCCTTACCGTCGAAACGCGCGTCGCGGTTTTTCCAATCCCTCCCAGCATTATACCCTCTGCACTTGCAGTGATTAATTTTGGACTTTTCTATTTCGATTTTATAGATACATAGTTTTTGGGTAGTTTGGGAGGGAAATTAAGGATTTAGCCGCATACATTACCTGTGGTTAGTCCGTTCTCAGCGCTCTCAGGGTATTTTGGGAGGTGAATTAAGGATCTAGTCGCATATATTATCTGTGGTTATTACGCTCTCAGCGCTCTCATTTTCCTTTTTCCTCTCTTCATTTTCTATAGTTAGCCCTTCTACCTGGTAGGTGCCCTCGAAGGCACAGCAATATCTTTATCTCTCTTCTTTCTATATTTACACTGGGACAAACTACCCACAGAAGGTGCTTTCTTAGATATATACCTAGACTACAGTCTGTATCTAATAGCAATACCAGACAATATATCTTCGTTTTGTCACATAATTTCGAACCTGTATTTATACTAA
Source organism: Pelobates cultripes (assembly GCA_933207985.1). Taxonomy (NCBI): domain Eukaryota; kingdom Metazoa; phylum Chordata; class Amphibia; order Anura; family Pelobatidae; genus Pelobates; species Pelobates cultripes. The sequence continues at coordinate 192,392,416 of OW240913.1, forward strand.
ATTGTAACAGAGTACTCTTTAGAAACTGCAGCTGTAGACAGTCTCTATTTTAGAGTTTGACAAACTTTTAGAGAATACTCTTTACAAATAGTGACAGGAGACAAACTATTACAGCAGTGAGTCTCTGTATAGAGCTGGACACTTTGGTCCATTTAGACATTTAAAACAACATCCCCAACTATTTAGATGCTGTTTTTTAGGTTTTAAATCTTACATTTCTGCATATTGTCTTCTCATGCCTCTATACATATGTATCTAGACGTATTGAGAGAAAATGTATGAAATGATCACTTTGTATTTCATTCACTATTAAAAGTTACGTTTTACAGTATTTTTTAAAGGCAGTGTTCCTTCTCCTCTTGTCTTTCAACCAAAATTGCTTAGGGTTAACCCCTTCACTGGCCTGATACTTTACCTTCATACCAGGCTTTCACTTTGTTAAACTTTCACATGTAACAAATGACTCATTTGTCCTTTTTCCTAACTGAGACCCCTTTCCTTCATTTTCATCTGTAAATACTGAACAAAAATATTCATTGAGGCAGTCAGCTAGACCTTTATCCTTTTCTAGATACCTTCCTCCTTTTGTTTAGTTTTTTTTTAAAATTTTAATTCTTTATTGTATTTGTGCATAGTGAGAACAAACATGTCTGCACTGCCACGACAGCTGGTGCAGACAAATACGGAGGCACATAATAACATGGTTTGACATGGAGAAACATTGCACACATTTTGTTTGTTTTTTGATAATCAGTATATGTAACAATTGGAATGTGGAGCAAGTGTAACGATACTACATCCTGATAGATTAATTTAATGCTTGGGTGTGTAATTACTTGTTAACTTGCTAAATTAATAGTATGGGTTGATACATCCTAGTGAGATTCATGCTGCGAGGGCAAGCTGCACGGGTAGTATGTCTGCCGAGCAGGGGCGTACCTAGAGTATTTGGCACCCGGGGCGGATCCTGTGCTTGGCACCCCCCCAAAAAAAAAAAAACCCTGTATTTTAACCTGTAATTTTAAAGGTTCTCTTTTTTTTTTTTTTTTTACAATTTGTAAACTTTGCAAAACCGCTGTCAGCCCCTCCTACAAAACCCTTGTCCTGTCCTGCCCCTCCTACAAAACCCTTGTCCGATTTACATTAAAAGGCCTGCAAGGACAGGCTATAGACACCAGAACCACTACATTAAGCTGAAGTGGTTCTGGGGACTATAGTGTTTCTTTAATGTGAGGTAAATTAGAGATTAGTGCCACAAATAATATACTAGATTGCTTACTTACAACCAGATGAGGATGATGATGGGCTCTAGCTGCAGTCTGGCTCCACTGGTCTGGTGCAGAACAGGCTCTCTGGAGGCGGTTTGTAACTGTGGTCACAAAAATCAATGTTCTGGGAGAACGGGAAGCAGCTCCATTTTTTGGGGGTCCTTTACACAGCTCAAGGTCTGGGTCCCAGGGTCCACCTTCATGTTCCACCAATGAGTTTGTTCACAGGGGGTGGAGTGTGTAGGGGATGTCCTGATATGTGTGTAAGGAATGCATTGTGTGAAATTGTGTTTGTATGTGTAAGGGCTGCAAGGTGTGTTTCTGTGTATGTATGATGCATAAGGGATGCATTGAAGTGTGTGTAAGGGGTGCATTGTGTGTTTCTGTGTGTGTAAGGGATGCATTGCTTGTGTATGTGTGTCTGTGTGTAATGCATTGTGTGTTTTTCTGTGTGCAAGGGGTGCATTGTGTGTATGTGATGAATGTCAATCTCTCCTCCCGCTCCAATTTCCTTCTCCTCCTCCCAATTTCTCTTTCTCACCCCCCTCCTAATTTCTCTAATTTCTCTTTCCCCCCTCCTAATATCTCTTCCCCCCTCCTAATTTCAATTTCTCTCCCCCCCAATTTCTCTTTCCCCCTCCTAATATCTCTCCCTCCCTCCTAATTTCTCTTCCCCCTCCTAATTTCTCTCTCACCCCCCTCCTTTCTCACCCTCCTTTCTCACCCCCTCCTTTCTCACCCCCCTCTCCTTTCTCTTTCTCTCCCCTCTTTCTCCCCCTTTCTCTTTCTCACCTCTCTTCTCCTCTCACCCCCCTCCTTTCTCATCCCCCTTTCTCCTCTTTCTCACCCCTCTCTAACCCCCCTTTTCTCCTTTTCACCCCCTCTCCTCTTTCACCCCCCCTCCTTTTCACCCCCCCTTCTCCTCTTTTTCACCCCCTTTCTCCTTTTCACCCCCCTCTCTCCTCTTTTTCACCCCCCCCTCCTTTCACCCCTTTCTCCTCTTTCACCCCCCCCTCCTCACCCCCCTCCTTTCCCCCTCTCCTTTCTCACCCCCCCCACCTTTGCTGTAGCGTGGCCAAGCCCAGTATAGTCGGTGGGTACAGGGACAGCTGCTCTGTACCCGTCGGACCATGCTGCCGGGCTCGGCCACGCTACAGCAAAGGAAGCTGACAGGAGGGAGCGCTGAGCGCTCCATACCCACCGCCCTTCCCTGTCTCGGGGGCAGCAGTTCTGTGAATAGTCGGAGGTGAGGCATTTCCTCGGCAGGTACATCCTCTGTGATGCCCCTTATTTTCACGTTCAGTCTGTGCCTTTTATCTTCTATAGTGGCAAAGCATTGGCCATAGGTTTTGTGTTGTTGCCGTAACTGAGCAATCTCCCGTTGGAGTGAGGTAAGTTGTGTAGCGTGTTCCCCCGGTGGTTCCCTCCAGGGTTCCCAGCCTTCCCGACAGGCCTCTTATGTCTTCGCAGATCTTTGCAGTGTCCGCCAGGATAGTGTTCTGGAGTGTCGTCAGCAGTGTTGAGAGGATCTCGGTGGTATCCGGAGAGGAGTCAGGCCCCTTGGGGACCGGTTTAGTGGGTTGTGCCACAGGGGTTTCGTCCTCGTCCTCCTCATCGTAGAAGTCATCTGATATGTCTGAGAAGTTCTCGGGGTAGGTGGCCATCTTGGGCCTTACCACGCTGCTGGCCTGGCGCAGGAGGTCGCCGATATGCAGGCCCTGGCGTGGCTTGTCCGGCTCTAGTTTCTTGGTTTTCCGTCCCATTGCTATGGATGGGTGTCAGGAGGTTATGCTGGAGCAGGTGTGGAGGGATTTTGTGTCCCAAAAAAGGTAGAAATAGCGTTGGTAGTTAGGAGTTCTCATGAAGCGTGTCTGCTCGGCTCAGTAGCTAGGCTCCGCCCCCCTAACAGAACGCGCTCTCGCGTTACAAGAAACCACGACAGGGCAAGGAAATGATGTAAGAGGGAGGTATAAATATGGCTTGGTGAGAGCTGATAGGATAGTGAATAGAATAAGGCAACATATAAGAAGAGTACCAGTTCACAGGAAAAAATTGTACTATCGCTTTAAGAGTCCAGAGACAAGCCACACACCCCCTGAAACAGCACTTGCTTCGGAGAATCCATTCCTTTACTGGTCCTTGGTCTGGATGTGAGTGGTTTTTGAGGGGGCCGTATAGGTATGTCCCAGTACTGTAAGATCTTGCGTCCTCCTTCCACCTTCTTGATCATGTGTATGGTCCCATTCTTCAGTACCAGTAGTTTGGTTGGGAATCCCCATCTGTACGGCACTTTTTGAGCCCGAGTTCCCGTCTCTGAAATAGTGTGGTCGGGCAGAGGTCTGCATAGAGTTGTAGAGCTTTGTATTCTGCTAGCGGTCCATTCTTGCAGCTGGCTTTCATGATTTGATCTTTAATGTGGAAGTAATGGATCTGCATAAGCACATCTCTCTGCGATGATTCAGGTATGTGTTTTGGCCTCCCCACCCTGTGAATGCGGTCTCCATGTGTGCTGCGCTCTCACCTAGATCAGCCACTTCCTTGGTGAGAGTAGCCACTGTCTCTCTGAATTGTTGCATCAGGGAGTTATTGAGTGCTGCCAGCAAGGACCTGATCTTCATTTCAGTCATTGGACCCTCGCCTCCCCCCCCCTTGAGCCGTGCTCCGGGTCTGAGAGCGGAGCTTCAGCCCCCACTTGTTTGTTGTCAGGCGGTCTTTTGGGCCTGGAGGCTTTCAGCGTGAAGAAGGGCAGTCTTATCTGCTTTTGCCTTCTTTTTCGACACCGTCTGGTCCAGCAGCCTGTCAGCTCACAGTAGGAGGCTCGGGTGCCTTGTTATTCCGCAGTTTTAGTCACTTTTAGTGTCACTGTGTGCTGATCGGGTAGGATCACAAGATTTATGCGTCCATTCCCACTGGCTGTTGGTCATGCCCCCCTATTAAGTTTATTTTAGAAAAACATTTTATTAATTAAAGGGTTCCATTATCCCTAACCTGTTAGTTCAAAGGACTATACTAAAAAATAAAGCCTTATAGAAAACTGTTTTCTCGAAATGCATTAATTATCTCAACTAAGTGTAAGTTTTTCCAACATATGAAAGCCTTACAGCACAATTTATACAGTAAATAACAAAACGGGAAGTTTTCTGTTAGCAAATGTGGAGCACCATATGCGGGTGGTTAAAAACTTTTCTTTGGGCCATGTGTGTATTTCAGAAAGTCTTAAAGGGTAACCAAGTAGGGTAGGAATGTCAAACCTTTGCGGTAAGGATTCATCTAGAAATAATTTTCCAATTAGCAGCGATAGTCCTTTTTTAGCAGTCCAAAATTTGCATTAAAAGTCTGGACAAATGCAGTACGTACGTGAACTCTGTGCCTCACCATACATTTCATGTTTTTGTGTGGGTTGTTGAAAAGCCGTCTTCAGTATTTGGCGTTGATATCCACTTTACGCAAAACTGTGTCTCATAAGGGCAAGTTATTGTTTACTCCTGTAAAACGCAATATTTTTTTACAACACATAGAACTTGGAAATTTGTAGGAATGTTTTTGAAGGCCATCAACTGGACATTGTCAGCATAGAACAATTTATTTCTCTCATATGGAAAGAGAAACCGAGTATTTATCTAATTCTGCTTCCTGTCTTGAGTACCAACAGTTCCAGAAAATCTTTCACCACAATCATATTTCAGAGCAGCAGATGTATGTGTTTGTGTTTGTGTGTGTGTGTATATATATATATATATATAATGAGAGAGAGAGACAGACAGACACTTGGGCTGTTTTTGTTTTTAGTCCATAGGGATCCTCAGTAAGTGTAAAACAAACAAATAAAACCGAAGGATTGTATTGAGTTTTGGCTTCACTCTGCAGAAGCTTTTTTTTAATAGAAAATATATGTTGGAGCTACGTATTAACTAAACAGCAATATTAAATTAAAATGCATTTCAAATACTATGTCTCCTATTCAATATTTTGTTAAAAAACAAAGAAAAACCTCTTCTTTTCTCTGTTGTTGAATTTACTTGAAGGCTTTTCTCATATTGCTAAGTATGTTTTTTTCTCTTTTAGTGTATTATTTGAGAGATGTCTGCAGCATTATGCAAATCCATGACACTGTAATCACTCTACACATCTGGCAAAGTCTAATTGGTACTAATAAGTACTCTTTTACAGATTAACTTCCAAACGTAATAGAAAATTACTTTTATTAGAAATATAATTGAAAAACGCAGCTGATTAGTAATTAGTTCAGAAGTGTAGAAATTTAAATATCCAAAATCTATATTTTAATGATAGGGTGGGATCTGCCATTTTATAAAAGTTACACATTGATAGGATGATCTTAAAGAATGTAATTCAAGAGATGGCAAATGCTCGGTGTCTACCAGCTCGCATGTACTAGTAGGGCAACGTTACTGAAAGCAAAACTGAGCAATCTCTCTTGTCACTCCTTTATTTTTGTCTGTTTTTGCTAGAGTACTAACTTTAAAATGCTCAACAGAGTTATGTGCAAATATTCTATACTTCTGTTTGTAAACTGAAGGGCTCTCCAAGCTAAATTTGTGTTTTTAAACTCCAGTTTGTACTGTGAGATTACAGTACCCATTGTATTAAAGAAACATTGTAGGCACTGTATCTGCTTCATCTCATTATTATTATTATTATTATTATTTATATAGCTCCAGCTAATTTTGCAGCGCTTGCCTTAAACTGGTTAGAGTGCCTGGAGTCACCTGTCAGCGTTAAACAAGTTTTAATGTTTTTATGTTTTAATTCTAAACAAGAGTCCTCGGCAGTCAATCCTATCTGTGCTGCTTTGGCTAATGAGGAAGTATTAACCTGAGTTGCATTGGGCAGCCGTGATTAGCTGAGAAGGTCGACTGACTGCTTTTAGCCTACCAGAGCTCCAACTGACGGTATGAATGGGTATTACAATAAAGAAGTGTGTAATCCCTGCCTTAGGCTTACCTCCAGAAGGGGCTGGACTGTTGGTGGCAAGGGACACTTATTTATTAGCATAATCGAGTCAGGCAGGCTATGAGAACTATCACTTAGGCTTGGGAAACAACAGACATCCCCATGGAAATTGAATGGCTGAAGCCCAAAATCTCTTCTTAAAAACAGACTATACATGAATGAAGGCCACATGACTTTTTTTCACAAAATTGCTAAAATTGTGGCACAGTTACATACTCTTAAAACCTTCTCCAGGCAGGCATTAGTCGTTAGGGACGGGAGTTATATTACATAAAAGATATTGCATATTTTTTTTCTAACATAAAGCAGAAAAGTCTGGTGTTACTTAACTTTGTTATTGAATCTTTTCAAAATAACTCCACCAGGATTTTTATTTATTTATTAAAAACAGCCAATTCTTTTGGAATGCTGAGTCAAGTTATCCAGTGCTTTGCATAAAACTAAAGCTTTTTAATAAAATGACAGCCATACATATAGCCATTTAGAGTTAAATAAATTGCATTTTGTATTATATAATTAACGGTAAAATCAAGAACTGTTCAATAAAAGCTATTGCGTATTGAAAGACATATTTGTATATCTTAAAGAAAATAATACCTCACAAATGATTATTATTTATTTGTGGAGTGCTTTAGTTCTTAATGCAAGGATAAACTGGACAATTACCGCAGAGTCCTGATTTACATGAACTGAATCCTTCCACTCTGTGTATATGATTTATATATATATATATATATATATATATATATATATATATATAAAGAAAGAGCAGCCATCAGTCTTTGGTTCATTATAATTCACACCGCATCCATCACCACTGTAAGAACTAATGAAAATCGCAGGGCTTTGAGGCATTATTTTACGTCTATGAATCTGCACTACACAATGCATTGTTGTACTTAATTCCCATGTGAGGGGGGAAATGAAAGATTTAAATTGGTGCTGCAGTCAATGACTGTGTATTTGGTAACTGTCACAAAAATATATTAAGGTCACAATGTGAAAGACTTTTACATCCATTTATGCCAATTTTATGTGTAAAATGTTGACAGTAAATAAAAGCTCAAAGTGCAAAAGTATTCTGGTAGCTTATAGATTTATTCTATTTTTGGTCAGTATGTATAAAATATATTTAGAGAAACATGTTAACACAAACAAGTGTAGGTGACAATATTAAAAATTTTGAATGTAGATTAAAGTTCCAAAAAATTTCTGTTTTACACTGTCTGTAATACATATGTGTCCTGAAAACCTTGTATACTGCTAAGAGGGGCTATGGGATTAGGGGGGTTCTCAGCTTGTTGCGTTTGTGCCTCTTACTGGCTGTGTGTTGGGAGTTCTTTTTTTACACAGAGGGTTTGAGGAAGGCACAAAAGAGACACAGCAGTTTGGATGGGCTAGGGAAGGGGCAAACAATACATAGGTTTTAATTAAACCCAATAGATTTTAGTTGTGTCAACTAAAATCTACTGGAGATTTAGATGACTATAACTAGACTAAAACAATACAGATAACTAAAATATGACTTAAATTTAAATGTTTTTTTAGTCAAAATACTATGACTATAATTAACACTGGAGCAATGGCCTCCAGATCAGTAATATTCTTTGGTTTTCGTGAAGCTTGATACTTCAATGAATCCATCTCGCCTTCCACACACTGCAGGTTTTCAGTGCTGGAGGATGCAAAGCAGCCCCAGAGCATCACTGAGACCCCACCATGCTTAACTGTAGGCAGGGTGTTCTTTTCAGCATATGAACTCTTCTTCTTCCTGCAGACATACTGCTGATCCATTGGGCCTAAAAGATCCAGTTTTGTTTCATCGCTCCACAGAATAGAATACCAAAACCTCTGTAGCTTATTTATATGATTTTGAGCATATTGTTTGTGTTTATTGATTAGTAGTGGTGTACCTATTGGAGTTCTGTGATGAAAACCTCAGTATAGTACATGCTTTACAGTGCATCATTGAAACCTCAGTGCCTATTACCACCAAGTCTTGCTGCAGGTTTTTTGCAGTCACTCGAGGGTTTTTCACAACCCGCCTTCTCAGAAATCTGGTTGCAGCCATTGATAGCTTCCTTTTTCTGCCTCATCCAGGTAGTTCAAACACTGTTCCTTCAACTTTGAACTTGCAAACTATGCTTCCAACTATGTCTCTGGGAACATTCAGTGCCTTTGCCATCTTTTTGTATCCTGTTTCTTCTTTGTGATCTATTTTCTTAACTTTGTGAATGGCAGGATTACAGTATGATCCAGCACGTAGAATTGTGTAACACAGAGGACTGATAGGTAACGTATACCGGACCATAGAATGGCCGGACTAACGTACAACAGAATAGTCAGGAATAGCCGAGGTCAAGGGATACAGAAAGAGACACAATAAGGAAAAGCCAGGGGTCAGGAATGCCAGAAAACAGGGAAGTCAAAAACATTGCCAAAGTCAAATAACTAGAATTACCAGAATCAATAACGCGCTCTCAGACAACCACAAGGGAAACCACGACAGAGCACTGAGCAGGATGAGAACTGGTCCTAAATACCTCTCCTCTGGATCTGATAGGGTAAATCGGCCTTTGACCCCAAAGGCAGTTACCAGGTTCCCATTTGCATAATTGCACAAACCCTGCGGTGGATTTGATTGCTGCTCGGCACAACTTTTCCTGTGAGGACAGTAATGTTGTTCAGCACAACTTTTCCTGTCTGAACAGTAAATTCCATTAATCACATTTTTATAAGCGGATGAATACGTGACAGTGGACCATTCTTTTGACTTAGCCATTTTTCTAACATGCAGTCAAATGTGACACACTAGCCAGTTCAGGTATTTCAATTGTTCCAGCTAAAGCACACCTGCAGCAACTCTTGGAGAACTTGATTAGTTGCATCAGATGTGCTTGAGACAAGACCTGTTTTGCATATTTGTGCTGTTGCGAGGAATTCTATTCAGAGTGTTGAATCATTTTGAGAGTGGAGAAGTCATTATAAGTTACATTTTCAGTTGAATTTGGGGAAACCATTTGAAGCATATGTTGTATTTGGTTTGGTTTGGTTTGTTAATTGCAAACAGCTAAAAGTCTGTACATTTTGACAATACAGACACTTACCGACCAGGTTCCATTCTTACGACTTGGTTGGTAAGTGAGGATGCACTTTGGTGCATGTGCACCGGTGCAAGCCTACATTCGGGTAAATTTACCCGAACATAGACATACGCACCAGTGCAGGGAATCCCTCTAATCTTTGTTCGGGAAATTTCCCCGAACATAGACCAGCTCTCTAAAGTGGGGAATCCCTTGAATGCCCACGCTAGAGAGCTGGTCGTAAGTGCGAGCCGTTGTAAAACAGGTAGGTCGTAAAGTGAGGACCACCTGTAAACCTAATTTTCAAAGGGGGGGGGGTTAAATCATTTTTATTGCAACTGTATATAGACATATAAATATGCAATATTATTGCAAGAAAATTAGACCGGTATGACTGAGCTCTAAGGTTACAATTTAGCCTAGAAGCTGGAGGTAGATTCTATAATATGACTTTTTTGAAATGATCTCTACTCATTAGTTAAACTTAAACTGAACCAGTGACCAGAACTCAAGCAGGTCGTTAACCCCTTAAGGACCAAACTTCTGAAATAAAAGGGAATCATGACATGTCACACATGTCATGTGTCCATAGGGGTTAAACCAAATCTTCAATTTAAATATGTTGTGGCGTTTAAGAATTTTCCTGCTATCAGTTTCCAGTAATACTAAAGATTTCATGTTGTGGATTTGCCAGACTGATTATAAACTATTTAATGAAGTAAGCAATATGGTTACAGTTTAATGCCATGGGCTGCTGTGTACTGGCACCTCACTTGCATCTCTTAAGCGGACACTGTAGACCCCCAGACGACTTCAGCGCATTGCAGTTGTCTGGGTGCAATTTCTCTGTCCTCCTTAGTCCTGCAATGTAAATCATTGCAGTTTTTCAGAGGGACATCGGGTAAGTGACTAAAGGGTTAGCCCTTTAGCTGCGGGATGTGGTGGGTAATGGGGAACCAGCTGGCTCTATAGTGTTAGGAATTCAACTTTGTATCACTCACTCTATAATATCCCTTTAAATGTGACATAAAGGTTTCCTTACAAACTAAAAATAAGCCTAATACATTTCTTCTCTGAGAAATATTGAAAGAATAATTGTCTAACAGCAGGTTTGAGATTCAATGAATATATAAATATTTTTGTGTTTCTTACATCTCCCTGCCAAAACAAGTCAGTGAGAAGATTTTATTCATAGGCTTTTGAAACTGTTTAGCATTTGATTTCTTCCCATCATTTAGCTTGTGTGCAGATTATACCGTAAATGAAGGCTACACTGAGCTAATTCATTGTCTGATCCCCTTAGTGTAACCCACAGTGTACTGAGAATAGGGACGTTTCCAATACCCATTTAATTTCAGAAGGCATATGGCAGGCTTCAAGCCTGCCTTTAAACCTTCCTCCTGTTTTTTATTAACTCACAGAAATTAGCTTGGTGAACCCATGTATCTGGTTTAAACAAAGAGCCATAAAACAACCACACTTTACAGGTGGGCAGATTCACCTCCTTACATGTGCAGCCATTATGCTTTCTATGATCTAAATGTGTCTGATAACATCTTGGGTTAGATATTTTATTTTTCTAAATTTCTAAAGAATGCTATGTTGCTATGAGGCGTGTCATGAGGCTGGTCCCATGTGACCCTCCACAGACATTAGTGTTGTACTCTTGAACATGCTCCAGAGTACAGCACTAACATGGGCTTCTGGTAGATGAAGTTCCAGGAGCTTGTGGGGGATAGAAATAGGGGTGGGGGGAACCTGTGGGGGACAGAAATTGGTAAGTATAACTCAGCATTTCTGCTTTCTCCTGGCTCCTGCACTTCTTCACCCCAAGCAGTGAAGTCACCACCGGAGGTTCTTTGCAAAATATGCAAAAACACTAAAAGGGGACAGAACTGCTTTTAGAATATCAATAACTAAAATGTTTTTTTTTTTTAAATGTAATCAGTACCTAAAAAAATTACTCCTTTTATATGCTTTCTTATTTCGTAGTACATATACTCTGTTTTGTATTTAAAAGTTCAGATATATGTGCAAATTTGATTGTACTAGCTTTTTTTACAATAAGTGTATAGAAAATTCAGTGCTTCAGAATATTAGAGCAATTGTAAAAACGAATGCTCCTGGCGTAAATGGTGTACAATTCTAGGATTTCACTTCCCAATAGTAGCAATGAGAAACAAATGTACAGCATTTCAGAACCAAAAGAAATTAGTATAGAATTATAGCCATGGTTAGTGACATCACTCCCCCACCAATCATCTGTTAGTGTACGCTATGAAGAAGTGTCCACATGCCATCATCCTCCTTTGCAGACTAAACATCTTTAGTGGAAAAAAAAGGTAAATGTCCATCGGAACTGCAACAGCTGAACATGTGTTTTAGTCTATATAACAAATTCCATTTGCGTTGAGAAATATCCAGACTGAAAAGAAAAAATGGACTAGTAATGACTTGAACATATCCTGAATAAAACATTCAAGCAGGAGTAGAATTCATAAATCATATCACAATAAAATAAACATAGTGAAATAAATACACTGGAGACCAGTACAAGGGAGGGAAAATCATAAAAAGGAAAATGTTTGAACATCGAAAACAAAAATGCTGCTTCCCTAAAATAATCGTGTAACTCACACATATAATCAAGTAATAAATATAGACAATAAATTAAAATGAGTCACAAATTTAAAAAGCTCTTAATACAATTAAAAATAAAATTAAAAAAAATAATCTTAAAGGGACACTATAGTCACCCAGACCACTTCAGCTCAATGAAGTGGTCTGGGTGCCAGGTCCCTCAGGTTTTAACCCTTCAGTTGCAAACATAGCAGTTTCAGAGAAACTGCTATATTTACATTTGGGATTAATCCAGCCTCTAGTGGCTGTCTTCCGGACAGCCACTAGAGGCGCATCTGTGACATTTCGCCTCCATTACGCAGAGCGTCCATTGGCCATCGGCTCCCCTGACATTGGATGGGGGAGGAGAGGTCACCAGCGCCGAAGGGAGCCTGGCGCTGGATTAAGGTAAGTGGCAGAATGGGTTTTAACCGCTTTGTTTTCCTGACACTATAGTGATCCTTTAAAATAAACTCCATGTAGAGTACAACTGCATAAATGACTGCATACAACTTCAGGTCTATATATGTGCTTATTAGTAACATAAAATAACAAGTGAACAGCAACAATGTATTTCTAGTAATAACAATATAAATGCTTAGTAAGTCATAGAAACATAGAATGTGACGGCAGATAAGAACCATTCGGCCCATCTAGTCTGCCCAATTTTCTAAATAATTTCATTAGTCCCTGGCCTTATTTTATAGCTAGGATAGCCTTATGCCTATCCCATGCATGCTTAAATTCCCTCACTGTGTCAACCTCTACCACTTCAGCTGGAAGGCTATTCAATGCATCCACTACCCTCTCAGTACAGTAATACTTCCTGATATTATTTTTAAACCTTTGCTCCTCTAATGTAAGACTATGTCCTCTTGTTGTGATAGTTTTTTTTTCTTTTAAATATAGTCTCCTCCTTTACTGTGTTGATTCCCTTTATGTATTTAAATGCTTCTATCATATCCCCCCTGTCTCATCGTTCCTCCAAGCTATACATGTTAAGATCCTTTAACCTTTCCTTGTAAAAGTCAAGACAGTTCTGGGGAGAACTGATCCAGTTTAGTGCAATGACTAGCGCTATTATCAATACTCTTGTATGAAACTCTCCACCAAAAAGTTCACCTTTTTAACACTTTTAATAAAAGTTTTCAGGACTTGAACCACTTCTTTTGTGGCTATCTTGACTTTTTAGGATGTACTCCATCTCTCTTTCCTTCAATATCAATTATTAATTCATTTTCTGGTACTAAATTTTATAATTTAAAAAGTGGAGACCATAAACCACAACTGTACATACTTATGTTCTGGTATACCTTTATCATGATATATGTGAGTATATCTTTGTCATGACCATGCACCCTAAAAAAAGGCTGGCACTCATCTGTCTCCTAGGTGCTGGTGTTGAGGCAACCCACCAAAATACGCTTTAAATCAAATACAAAATAGTCAAAATAATACCTCACTCAAAAAAATATATTAAGCAAAATTACAGAATGCCTGATGCACTTGTGTTTGAGGTAACATTTGATTTGTGTTTCTTATAGGGGAAACATGCAAAGGTTTAGTCCAGGGCAACTCCATTGAAATACTTATTTACAAAACAACCATACTCCCCATGGATAGGGTGACCAAACCAATTTTCAGTAACTTAAAAATACTTTTTTTTTAATTAATATTTTTATTTGCATTTTTCTCTTTTTTTACATTTTGTTTCTTTTTGTATTATTTTGAGTTTTTTATGTAGTTGCTCTTGTGCGTATAGTCAGTCCCTTCAGGCTTTTGCAGTAAACAATGTCTTTTTAGAGAAAAGGCAGTGTACATTATAGCCTATGGACACCTCTAGTGGCCCCTCTCCGATGGCTATTCGAGGTGCTTCCTAGGGCAGTGCAGCAGTGACATTCAGTTTATCCACCCTCTGCATGGAGACAGTGATTTTTCCTCATAGAGATGCATTGATTCAGTGCATCTGTATGGGGAGACGATGGTTGACCTGGGCTGCATCTGGCTCCACCCCCTGGCCCTCCTCCTTGGCTGAGGTCATCAGAATTGACAATCTCAGCCAATCAAATACTTTCCTAGGGGAAATCATTGTGATTGGCTGAGATCAATACCTCTGATGATGTCAGCCAAGGAGTCAGTTTAGAGGCAGAGCCAGTACCAGCAGACTGGAATAAAGGTAAGATTTTACTATATTTAGAGGAACCAGGGGGGGGGAGGGGGGGAGACACTATAGTGATTTTAACACTATAAGGTCAGGAATACATGTTTATGTTGGTGACCCTATAGTGTTCATTCAAGAGTCACTACATATGGGCCTCTTATCAGCCAGCTGGCTACTTTACAAATTCAGTACTGAACTACATATTTTTTTTTTTACTTCCTGATATTTATATGTTTATATTTTTTAACTTTCTGTTATGAACTGTTATTTCTTTAAAAAAAAATTTTTATTCTATTTTTGTGGGTAAGCATAAACATCACATTACAACATGTGAAGAAAGAGTTTTCATCATAGAGTATACAATTCAGCAAAGTCAACAACACATGCATTATCTACACCCTATTTTATATTTTTCAAGCTTAGATTCCTCATGTCTAAACAAACAGGGGACTATGGACTGGAGGTTGCTAGCTAATAGTGCATACACCCTCAATTTTAACCTATACAGTCCTGTTTGAGAGTAAATTAGCTTAAGGCGCGTGAGGGTTAAGTAAGAAGGTTTGCCATGAATCTAGTGCTCTTGAAGCGTTTAGCCTGTATAAGGTAGTGCTGACTAGGCTGGCTGAACGTACAGTACAACGGTTGTACATTTGATGTGGGAAGAAGCACGTGGAGATAAATGGGGGGTAATAACTGGGCATGGTGACTGGTTGTCAGCTTACGGAGCCAGAGGAAAGGTAGCGATACAAGTTAAACGTCAAACTGTAACTTTTTGAAATTAAATATAATCAAACTAAACAATGAGTGGTTGCACGAGCAGCTGTAGTTGCTGGTTTCATGTGGGTGCATCAGATGTTCCTGATCTTGCACCCCTAGGCACAAAGGGATTGATGTTTGTGACAGTCCATCCTGGACTCCCCCTCCTCCCCCTTCCTCCTCTCCCCCGTATGAACTATTATTTCAACAAATCAACATTCATATGGAGATATCCAAAGTACTGTTTGTGGACACACTAAGAAATTCCCACTTTATAAATGTGGTTCTGGACATCTGTATTCTTTACTAAATTGCTCAAAGAGGAATTTCTTTTCAACACTGATTTTTATGTACTACAAATTAGCATGGAACAGTACTAGGGCTGCATGCTAAGGCTGTTTTCAATTACCTATGTTCTTAGTAGGGATGCACCAAAGTTTCATCCGAAAACTCGTCAAATTTGCCTAAATTAAAAATTATATATATAATATATTATATTTGAATTGCATTAAAAATTCAGATGATTATATATCACAATGAAAGATAGTAATAATAACATGAAAAGTCAAGAATACTGCACTTGGGATGGGGGAAGAACACTATGGAACAGGGGAGGGGGGAAAAACACTATGAGACAGGGGAGGGGGGAAGAACACTATGAGACAGGGAGGGCACTATGGGACAAGGGGGACACACTGTGGGACAGGGGGTACTATGGGTACCTTGGGGACAGGAGGGAAAGAACACTATAGGACACAGGGGAGGGAAAGAACACACTATGGGACGGGGAGGGAAAAGGACAGTGATGGGAGGGTGGGAAAGAACACTATGGGACAGGGAAGGGGAAAGAACACTATGGGACAGGAGGGGAACACTATATAGGACAGGACGGGGAGGGGAAAGAACACTATGGGATCTGGGAGGGAAAGGAACACTATGGACGGGGAGGGGGAAAGAACACTATGGACGGGGAGGGGAGAAAGAACACTATGGGGCGGGGGAGGGAAAAGAACACTCATGGACAAGGAGGGGAAAGAACACCATAGGGACAGGGGGGGGGAAAGAACACCATGGGACAGGAAAGAACACTATGGGACAGGGGGGGAAAAAGAACACCATAGGACAGGGGAGGGGAAAGAACACTATAGGACATGGGGAGGAAAAGAAACACTATGGGACAAGGGAGAAAAACACACTATGGGACAGGGGAGGAAAAAACACCATAGGACAAGGGAGGGAAAGAGCACTATATATAGGAGGGGGGAAAGAACACTATGGGACAAGGGAGGGGAGACAGGGAGGAAAAGAACACTATGGGACAGGGGAGGGAAAGAACACTATATATGGGACATATAGGACAGGGAGGGGAGAACACTATGGACAGGGAGGGGAAAGAACACTATGGGACAGCACTATGGGACATGGGGGAAAAGAACACTATAGGACAGGGAGGGAAAAAGAACACTATGGGACAGGAAGGGGGGAAAGAACACTATGGGACAAGGGGCTACATCATGGGACAGGGGGGGAAAGAACACTATGGGACAAGGAGGGGGAAAGAAGCACTATGGGACAGGGGAGGGAGGAAAAAAGAACACTATGGGGACGGGGGAGGAAGGGAAAAGAACACACTATGGATGGGAGGAAGAGGGAAAGAACACTGGGACAGGGGAGGGAGGGAAAAGAACACTATGGACAGGGAGGAGGGGAAAAGATGGGAGGGGGAGGAGGGGGAAAAGAACACTATGGGACTGGGGAGGAGGGAGAAAAGAACACTAAGGGACAGGGGAGAGGGGGCACTATGGGACAGAGGAGGAGGGGGGAAAAGAACACTATGGGACAGGGGAGAGGGGATACTATGGGCCAGGGGAGGAGGGGGAAAGAACACTATGGGACAGGGGAGGAGGGGGAAAGAACACTGGGACAGGGGAGGAGAGAAAAAAACACTATGGGACGGGGGGGACACTATGGAACAGGGGAGGAACACTGGAACTGGGGAGGAGGAGGGAAAGAACACTAGGGGACTGGGGAGGAGGGAGGAAAGAACACTAAAAATGAGGGAGGGTAGAGGAACACTAGAGGGGGGAGAGAGGAACATTAAGTGGGGGGGGGGACCACTAAAAGAGAAGGGAGGAGGGAAGTTTTTCATATTAGATTAATTAAGTTCATTAAAAAGTCTAATATTAATAAAATTATAGGACAAAACTTTTTTTTTAAATCATTTGGGGAAAAAAGTAATTTTCGGTTTTCGGCCAAGGGCATCCTGAATTTTTGGTTTTGGCCCAGAATTTTCATTTCGGTCCATCCCTAGTTATTAGCCTCTTTTTATGTATTGCACTTTATTACTGTTTTATGTTGGTATATAGCGATTTGTAAATGCATTCACTTTATTTAGCATTTGCACTTTTTGACTATATCTATTTATGCAACTGTATGCTTTTTTGCCATATCTGCCTATGCAATTATAAGCTTAGGTCTTATAATAAAGGTAATTTTTAAATTCTTCTATAGTTTTGCTTATTATATTTTTTGAGTGCAGTATTATTTTTAACACTAATATTTTGGTGTAAGAAGGGTTAAATCACTGCTCACACCAAGGAGATACAGGTATAACTTGATACCGGGGGCTTCCTGGTTTGGCAGGTCAGCTGTGTGAGCTCAAAATAATGCATACATCCCTTAAATCTCTTTAAATCATCGTGGCTGAGCAATCATGTCTAGCCACAATGATTCTCTAGCTCCCAGTGCTCAAAGAGAGACCCACCAGGGTCTTCCTGCATGCCCTATTGTTGACTATGATTGATGCTGAACTTTGCTAACTGCCCAATACCGATCACAATGTAATCAGCAGAGTCGTCATGCTGGAGCTGCAACGTGAGAGGGAGATCTCCCTATCATGCTGCAAATAGCCAGTAGATGGTGATCACTGTCTACTCTACTGCTTTAGCAGGAAAATCCCTTTGCAGATTTATAAGTAGAGTTAGAGGTAGTTTTCAGATAGGGTTAGAGTTCGCATTAAGGTTATGGTAGAGTCACTGTAAACATAGGGCTATGGGTACTGAGTAGGTTTCTTATATTGTTATTTTTGGTTAGAATTTGAACAATTATCTCTTTTCTTACGGGGATAAAGTAGCCTCTTTGACAAAGTCAGAAATTTTGATCCGTAAATATGATCTTGTGTTGAGTGCGAATTACAGCCTTTCCTAGTGTTCAAGCCATCTTTCTGAGATTTTGTATTATTTTTGGGTACATATCTAGTATATTGCATATCTTGTTAGGGTAATTTTGGCAACATTGTTCCTAACTGCCCTATCTAAGGGATGCCTCGCCCTGTACTCAAGGTATTTATTGAAGTGATTCAGCAGACAGAAGATTGCTGACTGTGGATATTGCAATGTCTCAGGATAAAAACAAGGTTACACCTTTTCATCTGTAAGGTCGGTTTTCCATTTGTCTTTTTTACTGTAGGTTTCTTCAATGCATCGTCTAAGTCTGAACATTGAAAAAAAACAAAAACATCATTATCTTTCTCTGTTTGGAAATCTGAGCCCATGCTATTTACAAACATAACTCCTCTGACCATTTCCACATCCTTGCTGCTTCTGCCTGTTTGCATGAGTGTTGCACTTTCCTTGATAGTGTCCTTTGGAGACCACAGGAGACAAATGCTTTAGCTTATTCAAAGCTTTCTTTACAAAAACTGCTTATAGACTATTTTGGGTTGCTATCTGACCAAGCAATTGCATTTCAAGAGTTTTCTTTTTATTTAGCATGCACAATAAATTTTGATAAGGTATTAGTCATTGCTCTCATTGCTCATAAAAAATGGTCCGAATTAAACATAGAAGCAATAGTGAATAAATGCATCTGATAAGTAGTAGAATTAAAATGTGGATCAACTTATTCTTCTGTACGATTAAATGTTAAATCAATATTGTGCAATCTTGCAGGATCATTAGAAGGATTTTAACTTATCCTTAATTTCTGCCATGCCTGACAGCCCAGTTATTACAGGATAGGATAAAATCTTGGATCAATAACAAATTTAGGGAATGGCAAAATATGCCAAAATTACAAACTAATGTTATAATTAATAATTATATGGAACAAAATGATGACTAATGTCATAGGATTTCATATTTAATTAGACTTAGAAATTAATTAAGATCAAAAATTTCGAAACTTTGCTTAAATGTGAAAAAAACAAATTTGCTGGATTTAAATAACCCAAATATTAATAGAAAAATAGTCCCAATGCCTACAGGCATAGAAAGGATAGAGAGTAAAAAATATTTGTCAACGTTTCAAAAACACACCAAAAATTTAGGTTGGTGTGCTCTGATACAGGTTTGCCAGTCACCATGAAAAATAAATTAAACACTACCCAGCAACAGCAATTCCTTTTGTGTGAAATGTATGAACTTGCACAAGAAAATGAAGGTAAAAAACAGGATTGACCATGTTCTAGTCTAAAACATAACTCTATACTTAAAGGACCACTCTAGGCACCCAGACCACTTCAGCTTAATGAAGTGGTCTGGGTGCCTGGTCCAGCTAGAGTTAACCCTTTTTTTATAAACATATATGTTTATAAATAGGTTAATCCAGCCTCTAAAGCCTCTAGTGGCTGTCTCATTGACAGCCGCTAGAGGCGTTTGCGTGCTTCTCACTGTGAAAATCACAGCGAGAAGACGCCAGCGTCCATAGGAAAGCATTATGAATGCTTTCCTATGAGACTGGCTGAATGCGCGTGCAGCTCCTGCCGCGCATGCTCATTCAGCCGAAGAGGAGGAGAGGAGGCGGAGAGGAGGAGGACGAGCTCCCCACCCGGCGCTGGAAAAGATTTAACCCTTTCCTCTCCATCTAGCCCGGCGGGAGGGGGAACCTGAGGGTGGGGGCACCCTCAGGGCACTATAGTGCCAGGAAAACGAGTATGTTTTCCTGGCACTATAGTGGTCCTTTAACTCCATTTCAGTTAGCAAAGTGGCCACAGTGTTTAGTGTTTCTCTATACTTCTATCTGGGTACATTGTATTACCTTGTTTACCTACTAAAATGAGGCATCTCTTAGCAGTATTCTATATCTATTGCTTATGACACGATGTTCTGCTGTGTACATGATCTGGTATTGTGTTTTTCTATATGCCTCAATAAAAGTGTGATTTACCAAAAAACAAAAAACAAAACATGATTGACAACAAAACCATAATTCCCATACGTTGCCAAAGTAGATGGCCTCTGTTGTCCAAATCCTGCAAAAAAAAACAATTGCCATTGTGCTCACGCAAAGAGCCAAAGAGAATATAGGCTGCAAAAATAGAAGGGAATTAGAAGAGAAAAAAAAAACCATTGTCACGCTTTAATACGTTTAACTATGATTGTGCTGCAATAATCGAGAAAAAAAAAAAAATGTAACCTGTACCTGTCAAATAGGCATTGAGAGAGAGCAGAGAAAAAGTGGAAAAAATAGTCTCTTTTCCAATGGTTCTGACGTGTGTTGCTGATTTTTCCTTTTTTGTTGCTATTGGATAGTAAAGATCGAGATAATCATAATGAAATCCTTTGTGTCTTCTTATACAATTATTGTCTTATTCTGCTTGTCTTAAAGCCCAATCAAAATATTGAATAATGTTGACTTGCTCATCTTACCTACGACTGAGCTCCAAATTGCTTCTGCACTATAGCTAACACATAAATTACTTGTAAGAAACAGTAGCTCAGTTCTGTGAATATGGATTGCAATGCTTCTTTATTAAACCCTTTTAAAAATGATTTGAAGAGTACAGTTCTGTCACAGTGATTGGCAGGAGAAACACAGAGCAACTCTCACTGTGGGGAATACCAAGACTGATGGTGAATTTCAAATGATAACCCAGGTCTATGCCATTGTTGAAATTCTCATTATGCTTCAGCCTTTCACAGATATAATGTTTTTCTTAGTTGATATGCTCCTGGGTATATTCTGACGAGGGGCACACACAGGTTGGAATATGAGGTGGTTATTAGTTGGAAAAGAAGAGCTTCACGTTGCTTTCGATTCAAAAATGCCAGCATTTCTTTTCCATATAGATGAATATGTAGAAAACGATTCATTAAATAAATGAGTGACATATTAAGCATCTAGAGCATGTGATGATTGCTAAAACAATAGCAAACTGATTATACATGCAGTTAACTCCTTGTAATGTATCAGGCAATCAATACATAATGTAGGCTGACAGGCAGAGAAATGTAGAATTAAATGTCATGCAGCGTAAAGATAAATTGCCTAGTTTTGTAGGAAAATATAAAATATTACCTTAAACACTCCAAATAACATTTACATTGAATCTGCTTTAACCTCAAGGTAAAACGAACAGGGATCTACACAATGTTTATTACCTCCTTCTAAAGTCAATGACTTGAGCTCAATTTAGTTGGGTAACAAGAAAAAGAATCAGCTTTCCTGGCAAAAATGTTTCAATGAATACAGTATATATTGAAAATAACTGTGCTATTTCTGTAGATTAGTAATATTTAGTTTTTATAAGACTGTCTAGAAATTACCAGATTTTACTAATTTCATGACGTAAAGTCATGATTTTATAAAGGACACGCAGGCGAGTATTATGCTTATTCTCTTTCTTTATTCTTCAGCAGCAAAAGAGAGAGATACTGAAAATTTAAATAACAACATAATTTACCCCAAAGGGTTAATCACATATAACACATTAACCAATTAGAGTGTCCCTATCCCAATTATGTCCCATGTGACCTTGAGCCACTCCTCTTTCTTTTGATGTTGTCGATGAACACTTCCTCAAACAGAAAAACGATGTAGTCAATAAATGTGCAGAACCGTGATTTCCAGGAACTTATAGCAACGGGCTCCGGATGAATTAGGCAACCTTCTGCTTGAACTTGTATGGGCAGGCATGGACCAGAATGACAACCCAATTAAGAGGCTAAAAGACAAAGAAATGAATATGGTAAAAAACATTCTTGGATATTATTTCCATATTATATTACAATCTTATCTACCAAAAACCAATTTGTCAGTTCAGTACTAGTCATCAGGTAAAAGAACAAAATCATATAATTACACAACTCGTGCCCCATTACGTGACAGTATATTCAAAGGGAGGGCGCAACTTACCTGGATTGGGTGGGATAATACTCGCCTCTGTGTCCTTTATAAAACCATGACTTTACGTCATGAAATTTGTAAAATCTAGTAATTTTCTTAAAGGACACGGAGGCTCCTATTATGCTAGTTCAAAGCTGCGTGATCACTGAAGTGGAAAAATTAGAAATTGGTCGGAAGTAAAATTCTCGGAACGTAGATTCTCTGGACCAATCAGCTGCAAGGAGGAGGTCTTCTAGTCTACAACCTAGAGAAAAGGCTTTTGATGCCATAGCACCTTTACTGAGTGTGCTCCGTACGTGGAGGTATCAATGCCCGCCGACTCCATGATCCATTTAACCCAGCGATATATGGTAATAGTAGAAACCGGATGGTGAGATTGTCGGAGTGCCAGAAACAGATCTGGATACCGGGAATCACGAATCGAGGCGGTCCTTGCCTCATATTCCTTGAGGCAAGCTACTGGACATAAATTAACGTTATGTGGAAAGGCTGGGTAGAAGACTGATGTAATGGATGTATTTGTACGTCTCAATATGTTGGAGCCACCTTCTGGTGTAAACAAGCGCGTCCTGTGACTTCCAGTGCTCGGACATCTGAGACACGTTTACAGGAGATTAGACACAATAGCGTAACCAACTTAGCAGTGAGCTGCTTGATCGAGAGTTCCTAATTTTTTGGGCAATTTTCAAAAAGTCGAAGAACTAGGCCAACATCCCACAAGGGTGCATATTTAGGTCTTGGTGGGCGTGCAAACTTGATGCCACATAGAAGTCGACACACCACTGAGTGCTTTCCTGCCTGCAGTCCATTCCAGCCTTGATGACCTGCCGAAATCGCTGATCTATATAAGTTGATTGTACAATATGCCAGACCATAGTCGTAAAGTAAAGTAAGGAAACTCAGAACCTGACTCACATTTGCAGATATGGGATCCACGTGTTGTTCCATGCACCAACTATTCCATGCGTTCAGGCATGTAGGTATGACTTCCTTGTTCCTGGGGCCCAAGCTCCTGCCAGGAGATCCAGAGTTGCCTGTGGAACATTTGGGATGTAGCAGGGTCCCCTGAGAGGAGCCATGCCAAGAGCTTGAGATGTCCCTGAAGTAAAAGGGGGTGTGAGTTCCCGTCGGAATCCCGTACGAGGTCGGTTGTCACCGGTAGTAATCTCGGAAGATCTATGGACATTTCCATGAACGTAGGGAACCAGGGCTGAGACGTCCAAAAGGTAGTTATGTGGATCAAGGAGATTCAGTGACGTCTGAGATGCAGTAGAGTTCGTGCGATGAGGGAGAAAGGAGGGAAGGCGTAGTGGCGGGTTTTCGGCCACGGTTGGAGGAAAGTGTCCGTCGCCCAAGCTTCCGGATCCGGCCTCCAGCTCAAAAATTTCAGCAAGTGTGTGTTCAAGCATAATGCAAAGAGATCGATGTCCAGGGGACCCCAAAGTCATTGTAAATGGTTGAAGATGACAGGGTTCATCCGCCAGTCGCTGGCATCTCGTAGGTGTCTGGAATTCCAATTCCATGTGCCGTAGCCACCACTTAAGTTCCTCTTTGGCGGTGCAGTCGATAGGAACAGAGTCAGAGTATGAGTGCCCTGAGCGAAGGTATTTGGCTTTCAGTCGTTGGAGTGCCCTGTAGTGCAGAGGCCCGGGGAATATGGCTTGGATTGACACTGAGAGGAGGCCGACAATCCTGGCCAGTTATCTCAAGGTAAGAATAGGAGGTGCTAACGTCCGCCTGATTTCCTTTTTGATGGATTTGACTTTGGCTGTTGGGAGTAGGAGTGCTCTGTTCACAGCATCTATGGTGAATCCTAGGAATTCTATTGACTGAGAGGGTTTGGTGACCGACTTCTCCCAGTTGATTAGAAAACCCAGGTTTTCTAGTAGAGTCCTCGTCCAGGAGAAATGTTCGTGGAGCAGATGAGGGTCTTGCGCCATTATGAGGATATCATAAATATACATACATATTTTCTTCCACCTTATATGTATGCATATTTATGTTTATTTTGAGATTTAAGGGAAACTCACTAAGGTGTTAGCGTATCAATTATTCATATTACTCACTGGGATTCTGTCACCGTCTATATCGTCCAAGTATATTATGAGTCAAACTCTTCTGCTGCGTAGGAGGGCGACCACTGGTTTCATGAGCTTCGTGAAGCACCATGGTGCCGACAATAGGCCGAATGGTAGGCATTTGAATCGCCATAAGGTCTCTTTCCATTGGAATTGTAGGAAGTTTTGGCATTCTTCAGCCATAGGAACCGTGAGGTACGCATCCTTCAAGTCGAACTAGACCATCCAGTCCCCTGTAAGCAGGAGGTCTCGTAGAGAGTGGATACCTTCCATCTTAAAGTGGTGGTATGTGACAAACATGTTTAGGGGTCGTAGGTTGATGACTGGACGCCTCCGCTCTTTTTGGGAACCAGGAAGAGGTTGCGTAAGAAACCCGGTGTGAGAGGGTGGACTTCTGAAATAGCGCCCTTGGAGGCTAAGGCTTGAACTTCTTGAGATATTAGGTATTGATCGTGAGTGGGAAACACCATGCGGTTGGGGGGTTGTATTTGAACAGGGTAGTGTACAAAATCTATAGAGCACCCCTGAGCAGTTTGAAGGATCCATGCATCTGCAGTGAGCCCGTGCCATGCATTGACAAAATGACAGTCTGCCCCCCACTATAGTTAGTGAAGCCAGATGCCGAGGCATAGAACTTACCATAAGGTCGTCGGCCATAGGAAGAACCTCTGGGTCCCGAGACTGCCATGGTCTGCCCCGGACTGGGAAGAACGATGTGGTAGTTCTGGGTTCAGGTGTTGTAATCCTGGACTGTATGGGGCCTCGATAGCCCCGGTATGAGCCCCGGTATGAGCCCCGGGGTGCTGGGCCGGGCAGACGGCCCCAATATCCGCTGGCCCCGCCAAAAACTCTCTGGTGGAACACTCGTTTCATATTGGCTTAAACTTTACCAAGTGCCGTAAAGGTGCCTACATATGTGCCTAGCTCTTTAACAAAATTATCTAAAAACAGGAGGGCTTTTGCCTGGGATCCAGGCTCAGAAATAGCTAGGTTCACTAGCTTAGTTTCTGTCTTTATCAGGATTGCCTTGCGCCTTTCCGTGGCCACCGCCACATTGGCGTTGCCTAGCAGACATACGGCTTGCTGGATCCACCCCCTGAGGGCCTCTAAATCCACCGGTGTACCGCCTGTTAGAGCGCTTTCTACCACGTCGAACATTTTTGCAATAGGCCCTAGGACATCCAGGACCTTGTCCTGGCATTTCCGCCATGCAAAATCCAGGCCCTTCTTGGCCTTCCAACCTTATTTCCCCAAGAACTGGGTGATTTTTGGGTCTATGTCAGGGGTGGTGCATGCCATATCTGGAATAGTGGGGCATGGGCATTCTGCCCATAGTGTGCTCCGTGCCACCTTGTCAAGTGGTTTCCTAATCCACGTAGTGATATATTTCACTACGTGCTCTAGGGGATAACACTCCGAGGATCTCGGGTGTTGTAAGGTGTCGGGGTCAAATAGTGGCTCACCCTGTGGGTCAACCAGGGCGGAGTCATCTACTCCATCTTTGGAGTCTGTTCCCGCTCCTGTCAAGGAGCTGTGCTCTGGGAAAAAAATGCTGGGATCATAAGAGTACTCCTCATCGGACTCGCTCTGTGCCTCCTCTTGCTCCGACTCATATTCAGGAGGATTCAATGAGGCCTCTAGCCCTTTTCCAATTCCTTACCGATTTTGCCCGGTGGGGGGCTCTTAGTTGTGGTGCAACCACATGATCTGTGACAGGACGTACCCTGTCCGTCTGTAATGTTTTGGAGGCATTTTCGTCCAAGTGGTGGGACTTTTTTGCGGCCTTACGCCCACTAGGGGCCACCGGATTATCCTCTAGAGGTTAGTAGTGGGAGTTGGTGGCAGCTGAGTGGATTTCAGTGCCTTGGTAATGGACAATGAGATATTTTCTGACATGGTCCCCGCAGCGGTAAATATGGCCTGTGTCACGGATCTCGTCATAGCCGCGTCCAGGAGGGAATGTAACTCTTCAGAGTCCATTTGCTCCCGTGGCACTTCCATCGCTGTGGGGTTATTGGATTTTGGAATGGGGTTAGGGGTATTGGTGACATTGGTGGCAGAGCCAGAAATATCAGTCATTTTATTTGCTTGCATGGCGTAGGGGTAAAGGGACCAAATGACAGGCAGATAAATGAAGGGGGGAAAGACCTTCTGGAGGGAAGGGGGGATAGACACATGGACAGGTACAGGAGTGGAAGGGGGGAGAGACACATGGTCAGGTACAGTAGGAGAAGGGGAGAGACTCATGGAGGGGCTAAGAGGGGGGAATGGGACACATGGAGTGGCTGGTAGGGGAAATTGGACACATGGAGGGGCTGGGAGAGGGAAAAGGGACACATGGAGGGGCTAGGAGGGCAAATGGGACACATGGAGGGGCTGGGGGTGGCGGTGAATGAGATACATGAAGCTTCTCAAATGAGCCAGAAACAAGTGAGGTGCTGCCTTCAGCACATGCCAGACCATTGAGGGTGGACCCATTCAACATGTCATTGAGAAAGGAAGATGACTGATGATGATTTGATGAGATTTAAATCCACCCAGCCTCCCTACTCTGTTTGTAATTTATTAGGTTTGCATCTGTGGTTATAGTGAGTTTAGACACTTGTGTAAATATATACAGGGTTAAGAATAATGTTGGAAGTGATTAAGGTAAAGGGAGGTTAAGACTTGAGGGGTATTTAGTGTTAAGAGGATTAAATCCTTAAAATGAATAATAGATGTGGTATAAGGGAATTGTTTAAGATTACTGAGTTTAGGGTTAACTTAAATTTAGTATTAAGATACTTTTTTTCTTTTCTTTTTTTGTTTAGGCTTTTAGTACTTATATTCGACACTGAGGGAAATGTTTCTTTAGATTTTAGGAGTAATTAACATTATAGGGAATAGGGTGTTTAGTGTATATGGAAATTGTAAGGATATTTACAAAGTCCTCACTCTCTTATACATTCTGTAGTCCCCTCACCCTCCTATGATTGATATTAGAGTCGTGTGAGCTGTTATACAGTATGCATCACTCAGTGCTGTCCCTGCTCCTCCTTCAAGGCATTTCCTGTGTGAGAGGCTGTTAGTGGGTTGATGGGAAGTGATGTCGTCTACATCCTATCCAGTCTCAGAAACAGACACTGGAGGAGCAGACACAACACTGAGTTTTACAATAACTGTTCTTGCAACTCTGCTATCAATCATAAGAATCTATTCAACATAGGATGCTGAATAGACTACAGGGGACACTGGTTTCTTGTCTCTCCCCACCATCCATCTTAAATGTCAAAAAAAAATATTATAGGTGCTGAAAACAGTCCCCCTACAGGACATGCACATATAGGCAGGTGCCTCCCCTGCACAATGGGAAATTGTGCTGCTGCTCCAAAGACCCTCATATTAACCTGCCCTGTTCTTTCCCAACCCCACCACCATTCTGCTCCCCAGAATGACCCCATGGACTCTGCCCTTCCTGCTCTCCACAGTGTCCCAAACGCAAAGAGTGACCCCCTACTAACACTCCCAATATTGCTGCTCAATTTTTCAGTTTTGCTCACCAAACAGAAAGATACTCATCTGTAACAGTGTAAGCATGCAGAAGCCAAACACAGAGAGATGGACACATGTATTCAGGAAGTAAGAAGCCTTTATTCACATTACCGATCGGGTCTCAGATAAACTCCTGTTCCAAATGATCTGACAGACCAACACATGGTGTACATTCCTTATATAGCACTATAACTCCTCCCATTAATAGCTACACCAACATATACCTTTAACCAATCAATGAGCAGAATATAGACTTGTACATCTAGTCAAACCACATGGCCCATCCAAGACAAAGGAAATAAGTGCAATTTCAGTTCCTGCATTCCTGCACATGCTCAGTACACTGATGACTCATCCAACTGTTTGTAATCAGATACTAATTAGCATATGCCATGTGGAGATTTTGGCCTACTAAATTTTGACCATGCTGGAATCCCATCACATTCCCCCCTTTGATGCTTCTGATATAACATGCATCACTAATCATAATCTGCCAACACCACTCAAGTAACCATGAACCAGTACAGACCTTGTAATCATTCTAACTTAACTTCGTGCTCTCTCAACATTCCTCATCCCGATTATTCTCTCTGTGGGCTAGGGGTTCATACTTCCAGACAGCCATTACATGGGCAGCTGTCTCTCTTTCTATAGTGCTCTCTATAACACTATGTATAGACCTGACCACTAGTGGGAGTAGACAGGCAGGAGGAGGCACAAGAAATATAATAAATTCTACTCCTTCTTCTAGTGCCTTAATCCCTCCAAGCTGCTCATACCAACTTCCAAACCAACTACTTGTGTTATACCCACTCCAGACCTGAGTAGGTACATGCACAAATTTAACCATGTTACTGGTAAGTTCAGCCACTGCCTGCCCTTCATCATCTATGTGCAGACAACAGTTACTTAAATTAAACTTCCCGCATACACCTCCTTCTACTGCTAGTAAGTAATCAAGGGCTAGCCTATTCTGGTATATGGCTGATCGCATCCGGGTATTCTGCTTTGCTAAGAGGTAGAGTGCTTGCACTGTCTCATTGCTGATAATCTCAACTAACACCTGTAATCTAATAATGCGGTTGAGCATATATATCGGAGTTCTATATCCATAAGTGCCATCTTCTGCCCAAGTAGCAGGTCCATAATAATTAATAATACGTTGAGGGGGCCACTCATCATCTTCCCAACTACCTATATTCAAGGATGCTCTATTCCTTTTATGATTTACATCGTAAACCTTAACTCCCAAGGTCTCTGCTGTCTCAATTGGCAACAAGAAGAAGGATGGCTTGAGCATACCTAATACACATGCCCCTTCCCAATCTTGTGGTAACTCCGAATAAGCTTTCTTACCACAGATCCAGTATAAATTTGCTGGGGCTTTCCAACTAGATGTAGCAGATAAGTCAAACCATACCTCCTTTAAATGAGTGTAATTGGCAAACGGATTAGTAGGCTCCGAGACATTTGAAGCTGACCACCAAGTAGTATTTTTAGAATTAACATTATAGGCTTTTTGTCCCAAGCAAGTTAGCTCACCTACAGACGTGTTATACATTGTCCCTTTCCTGGCTATACAACCATGACCTATAATGGAGGTTTTTAACCGCCATTCCGATTTACTTCTAGTACTTACTTGATGATCAAGGTATCTGTTGTTCATATGTCTCTGAGCCAGGGTACCATATTTCCTTTGCCTCCCATGGCCACTGGTCTCCCATATTAGTACCTCCACAAACATAGCAATTAGTTACATTAAGACTACCCGCAATACTCTCAGCCAAATCAATAAATAGGTTCTTAACATTATGGGGAATTGTATCCTCAACACTCATCTCCTCATAAAAGGAATGGAAAACCTGATGCGTTTGAGTTGCCACTGTCTCAGTTTCAAGACCTACATATATTATTGTTCCTGGATCTATTCCTGTGCCATGTATTTGGAGCCCAAAAATATTTCCAAATTTGTCAATAAAATGCTGGGGATTAGAGATGGTCATATGGACCAGATTACATTCCATAGATTTACAGTATGGTGTGGTAGGCAACCTTTGGATAATCATATCTTGATCCACTGTTTTTCCCCAGGTTGCCCACCCTACACAAGACCAATAGGGACAAGAATTATAATCTCTATTTGGGCAATCAGGATCAGTAGTTTTTTTACTGGGACATAAGTATTTATCATTAAACCCATAAGTTTGTTCCCATTTAAGATTACCACATACATTCCGAGGTTTTCTACTACCAGAAATCGCCTTACATGCATCAAATAGCAGAACACCCGTAGAATGTATGGTATTTATCACAGTCCTATTTAGACTCTCCTGATATTGGCTTGCACACACTATAATCAATATCCAAATATCTACATTTAGATACAGATCCCTTACATTCATACTGTGAGTGCCAGATGAGAGTTTGGGATATTTGGTTACCTGTTTTAGTAGTCTTAATGCAACTATCGCAATTCGGTATGTCTGTACTCCTACCTTCCTGAAAAATCATAAAAATACTAAGACACATAATAAAACACATTATTCCTGAAATCCTAATTTTTCTTCGACCGTGCGATGGCCCCTCAGCTTCCAGATTGTGAGGGCTGCAAGGATGTTGTTCTTCTGATCCTCACTTTCCTTCACAGAGATCCCTTCGAGACACTCTGGCTATGACACGTAGCCAGGTGGTCAGGCTTTATTATGGCCGTCAAAACACCTACTTGATGATCTCTGTAGACGTTTAACTAGAATGTTTCGATATCCCCTTGTACTTTTTCTCAAGACACGTTCAATCCAACTGGGTTATGCGCTTCAACCGGATCTTGCAAGGATTCTCAGGATCTGGAGTAGCTTGCCGAGAGTCTGCCGCTGGTTTAACCTTAACCTGACCAAGAAGGAGGTTTTGCGGTTCTAGGAGCATGTTTTACACATGATACTGGAAAGCCTAAAATTAGCACTGTATAGGTTGATTAACACAAAAAAAAAAGTAAAGCCAAGCAGAGCAATCATGACTTTAAGACTAGGATGACGTAAAGAAACATCAATAAACGTAAAAGTAGAAACCATTAAATAAGGTGTATTGACACTTGAACAATATAATTTAATAAATGTCTTCTTCTTTCTTGGATTATTTATTACTATAATCCTGGTACAATCTCTCTTGCAGTTGTAGAAGTAATATGCCTTAGGAAATTATGATAAATAGAAATTTCTACTGTCAGGCTATCAGATAAAATAATTGTAATAATATCATTATTTAACAAGGAAGGATATACTTAACTTCCTCTAGATATCATGTAAGTCCTGGGGTAGTGAAGTTATTATTACTCAACTAATTGTACTTTTTTTTGTCTACCATGGGAGGAATAAAAGTAGATTTTATCAAAATGCTCATGAATTATTGAGTCAAACGTTATTGGGAACTCTGATTGACTTTGATTGGAAGTTCCAAGGGCACTCTCACATTATGAAGGTAGGAAATATATATTAAGATATTAACTTCCAAAACAAATTGGGAATTGAACTGTTCATCACTACTCCAAATTATCAAAAGATCATCAGTGGAGCATTTAAAAAATCTTTTCCCTAATTTCAGCTGCAGATATTAATAGTATACCCTTCTATGTACAGGTTGATGTAGAAGGGTTCACATTTTACCTGGATAGCAGGCCAACACCTCTGTAAGGTAAGAGCAAAGTTGAAGGAGAACTAATGATGTGTTAATAGCTATTCTAGTGTTTCAGAATACTTGCAAATAAATATAAAAATGTTTAGATTCACACTATACACGTGGTCTAAATAAAAATAACTGATGGACAGAATGCTCACATACATGACACTCTTTAGATCTTCCCAAAATATGTGACCCTAAGTTAGCATAATAATGAGGGACAAACCTGGCCTTTTCACTTTAGTGAGATTAGTAGGTTGTGAGGGGACTTTCCTACCCTTCTCCTTCTATCCTCATTCTGTCTTTACTTAATCCTCTTTTCTCGACTGTTGCTTTGGGTTGTACGCCCAGAGACACTTGAGTCACTTTTTCCTACACACCCAATCCTTCTGAGCTGGGACTGCTTCCATGGGACACTATCATCCAGTTGAACTGTAAATAATTATACATAGTTTTTTGTTTTTTTTACCTTTTTCCATGGAAACGCTCTCCTTGCTTGGTGTGAGACTCTTGAATTGAACATAAGTGTGTAAGTTAGGGAGTATCCTCTCTATTTACCTCCCCCTCCCCCCCAAATTTAGTACACGTGCAGTGTGACATTCAGTAGCCGAATAGCTTAATATGCATGAAAATTTAATGGGAGGATAAGGCTGTCTGTATTGTGAATATGCTCCAAGGAATGTGAAGTAGATTCCAACTACCTGTTGATAGCATTGGTATAGCATTATACATATGCTGTACGTAAATACTTTTCTGTTCTTGCTCCTTACCGTCTATCCCGATGTTGTATCTGTATGTGTGCTGGTTATACAATCCTATTATTGATATAAGAGCCGTGTGAATTGTTATACAGTCTGCATCACTCAGTGCTGTCCTAAAAAAGGTGATTAAACTTTAGGTGTAGAAGAAACTTTTTATCAAATGACTTGTGAAAAACAAGATAGACTACAGCTGGTGCCTCCTTCCTTACAGCATAGCAACTACGGAAAGTTGTAGTGGCTATGGTGCTTGGGGTGGATTCTAGTGATCATCCACCCATTTCTCTACACAGGAAAACATTGTTTTAGCATTGCTGTTTAGCTTTTTTTTTTTACATTTTTGCAATTAAAATAATACCCTGGAATAATATATAATGTAATTATTTAGGGTAAAACATAAATGTATAGGAAGATCACAGAGCAGTTTTAAAAATCAATTTTTTTCTGTGTTATAGATGATCGAAAGATGAAAAATTATCGATCATTTTAGGTTACTGAGAAAGTACGCAATTAAAGCTTAATAACAATTTTAGTATAATTCAACCCTTTAAATACAGAGGGAATAGTCCACATTCTAAGCCAAAACAAATCCCTGAATTTCAGCTGTAGATTTGTTTCACCATACATTAAGGGGTTCTTTTCAAGTACCCCCATACATATTACATATTATTTTTAAAAGACAGAAATGGCTTTCATTTAACGTCCTGTATGTGTAACTAACATCACATTACATGTGAATAAAGTCTTAAAAATGGGGGGAAAGTTTGCGGGGAAAAAAAACTGATTTTTCACATTGCTTCTGATAACTCTTGACACATTTAGTGCAATTTATTAAAAAGAACTCAAAGTAGATTTGTATATCAGTCATGATTCTTAAGTACATAATGTGTTTCAGATCTAAATTAAGTTTTGATCGTTAATACTAACCTTATACCAACCCCAACACTAACACTATACCAACCATACCCCTTACTCAATGCTTACACTAATTCTAACTGTATACCTACCATAAGCTTACCCTTATCCTCAGCCACACACTGTCTTTAACTCTAAAACCGCATTAACCCATACCCAGCATAAACCCTTAATGTATCCTAACTCTACATTAACCCTAACCCTGCAGCTAACCCCAACCCTACACCAACATGGAGTATAACCCTACCCTACCTATACTGCTAAATCCAACCCTACCCTAACCATTACTCCACCACTAACACTAAGGTATCCCATTTCTAATATCACTACTGATATTACAATATTTTTTTCTTTTTTTTTTTTCTTCTTTTTTTTGATTTACACTTAAAAATATTGAATGGAGCCTTGGTTCCCAGTCAGCTGGGGACAAGCTGGGAGACCTTGCCAGGGCCTATTCAGAACCTGGAGGGTCTCCACAGAGCTGCCTACGCCCCAGAAAACCCTAGCCATTAGATCATCCATTAGTTTACTATCCTTGATCCTCGATTCAGGCCCTCCTGGGACAGCCACGCTGTTGCTATCGCTCTGCGCGCGCAACATGATTTTCCACGACTGCTCCTGCAGTGTTACACACATTGATGTATTTTTGTTTGCTTCCCAGATTTCCTGCCACTCAATACCCTCTAGAACCTCCCCCAGGTCTCGTTCCCACTGGTCATTGTAAGTCAGTCTACCCACTCTGTGTTTTCAGAGCATAGGTGGGTGTACAACAATGTAATCAATCCCTTGGGTGCTGTCCCTTCTGAACATAATCTTTCATAAAAGATCATTGTTCCGCAGGCCGCTGCTTTAATTTGAGGTCGATTAGCAAAATCTCTAAGTCTGAGGGTGTTAAGTGAGTGTGTTGCTGAAGATCGTCAAACTGTACTATTTCCCCTCCCTAAAACAGGTTACATATCCCTTGGAGGCCTACCCTTTCGATATTGCGAAACTCCTTTTCTGCCATACCCGGAGGGAAAGCTCTGTTGCGTAATAGCGGCATTAATGGGGATGATGAAGAGGCCAGGCCGTATTTAGTGTTTGTCGCATCCCATATATGTAGTGAGTTGAGTATTGCTGGGCATGTCACATCAAAGGGACTCAATGTCCATTAATTTCCTTTCGTCCGGAGGTGAGTGCCACATAGCCACTTGTGTCAGTTGAGCCGCTAAGTAATAGAAGTAAAGGTTCGGGAGACCTGTCTGGAGATCCTATGTCTCTTGTTCTGCCATATAAAGTTCCCTGTTGCTCGTTGCAGGGGTACCAGTTGTGTGTTAGTGATGCGAATGGGTAATGCCTGAAACAAGAAAAGAATGCGTGGGAGAATATTCATCTTTACGGAGTGAATCCGTCCTATCCACGAGATGGGTTTGTCCGTCCATTTTACCATGTCCCTTACCAGTGTTTGGTACATCGGTAAATAGTTTGCCTTGTGTAGCTTGCCTGGATCCGCTGTCAAGTGTATCCCCAGGTATTTTTAAGATTCTGTTTCCATTTGCACATGGTATGTGTCTCGCAGCCGAACCGCGTTAGCCACCGTCATCCCTAACGGTAGGGCACTAGACTTAGTGATGTTTGCCTTGTATCCCCATATTCCCTTATCACGTCCTTCAGTGCTCCCATTGAGTCCAACACATTTGTAAGGGTCAACAGCACGTCGTCCCCGTATGCCGATACCTTAAACTCACCGCCTCCTACCCTTATTCCCTGAATATTTGGATGTTCCCGAATATTCGGAGGGGTTCCACAGCGAGCATGAAGAGGAGGGCAGAGAGCGGGCATCCCTGTCTGGTGCCATTGTATAGTTGGAATGGGCGCATCTGAGCTCCTGCGATCCGTACCTGTACCCTCACATTGTTGTACATCGCCTTGATCAGTGCCACATACTTCCCCGGGATACCCATATGCATCAACAGGGTGAACAGGTATGGCCACCGGACCCTATCAAAGCCTTCTCGGCATCTACGGAAAAAAACAGCATAGGTGTCCCGATGACCGCCTGTTTCCAGATTAAGTCTATATTCCTCCTGGTATTTTCGAATAGCTGTCTACCGGGAATGAATCCGACCTAGTCAGCGTTAATTAATGAGTTCAGTATAGGGTTTAATCTGTCCGCCTGTATTTTAGACAGTATCTTCATGTCGTGATTAATGAGGGATATGGGTCTGTAATTTTCCGGTTGGAGTGGATCTTTATCGGGTTTGGGCAGCAATACAATCGTGGCCAATGACATATCCGGATCAGGGACAGATGCCCGTGTCAGTCCCGCAAAGAGCTTCACCAACCTCGGTGTAAGCTCCTCTCGGAAAGTTTTATAATATACCCTGTTGAACCCATCAGGTCCGGGTGCCTTGTTCCCACTCAGACCCGAGATGGCTCTATCCACGTCTTATGCATCCTTCATAATTAAACATTTTAGAACTTCTCTTTACCTGACCCTAACCTTGGGCCCCGATAGACACGCCCCCGCCTTTCCCACCCCTTTTTTTGTTGATATATCGGTGCTCAGGTATGCACTAGTGCGTGCTAAGCTGGCCGGGGCGTCATGCTTATAACCCTCTCCCCCGGGGCACCCTCCTATGTCCTGGGTAGGCCCTAGCATCCAGTACTCCTTACTTGCCTACTCCCCACCCTGCATCCGCGGCTACCTTGTATGGGGGCCTACTATTGGTCTCAGATCATGGGGTTAAGGCCCTCTCACATTTTCCGGGCGGCTCCCCCCTTCCGCCATTCCCTCCACTTGTAGTTATATGCTTTTGTGTCCGGCGGCGGCCACGGGTTTCCCAGGATCCCCGCCCCCCAGCCTCCCCCCCCATCCCCTGTGGGCCAAGGATATCTTTTTTTATGTGGCAACAGCTTCTTGATCCTAAAATAGATCTGACTGACAATCCAGAGTCGAGAAGGATTTTTTTCCTAGTTTGTTGCAAAATTGGAAAAGCACTTCAGTTTTTTTGTTATTTTTTGCCTTCTTTAGGATAAACAGATAAAGCAGATGTGAGGCTGGCTGAACTTGATGGTCATGATCCTCTTTCCAGCCTATATAACTATGCAATAAGCAAAAGAAACAAACACATCACACAATAATGACACCGTTTGACATTTGAAGGTCAGTGCATTGATATGCATATATATTTTAATTAGTGTTCTTGTCTCGATAAGCATAATTCTGAGCAGTATTGATTTTAGTTATATGTTTGTTTATAAGGTTGTATAATTTCCCCACTCAAGTGTAACGTGTTACAATGCTATGGAATAATTAACACACTTGCAAATTACCCGTGCAGCTTCAGAGAAGTAAGTGCATCCACAATTAATTCTATGTAAAGGCATCCTCCCCCACTCCAAACCAAAAGTGCTCTTCATTTTTCCACCAGCTCTCGAATCAGAAATCATTTTCAGAAACAACATCTCAAACAGTGGTTTTATGATGCTAATTACCTTATTGAAATTCAGAAAATTGGGTGACTGAGCATATTAATTAATATCATTAATCAGCATTTGCAGAATTTTATATCAGAAATTTAAAAGATTATCTTCTTACTCGTCTTTCTAACATTGAGCCAGACCAACATCATGATCAATGTTCTTTATGAGATCCCAAGTCCATTGGGACAAGAAACAAGTTTATGCTATAAACTGAGAAATATAGACCATAACAAAATAATTAGCAACTGCGATACTAATAAGATTTCAAGGGAAAAATACAGTCTCTTCCTATTATGACAGATGATGAGTAGAGGTAAACACATCCTTAACACAAACTGTATCATTAAATCAACACTTTATAAAAAAAAAAAATATATATATGTATATATATATATATATATATATATATATATATTAAACTGTGTTGTGTTACTTTTTAGTGTTTATTGCTGGGCCTCCTTTTGTTAGAAACAAACAAAACTACACAACAAAAAAAAGTCACCATTAATCCATGACAGGTATAGTCTTCTCGTTGCAGCCCAGTCCTCAATCATGATGATCTTTAGCTCAGTTAAGTATTGTTGTCGACCAATAGTGCGTGCACGGCTTTCACCAATCCCCTGCCATTCCATTGGCTCTCAATGGAGGAAGTTCCCTGTGTCTGACATCCCCTAGAGTCAGGCTTTCAACCAAATGTAGATGTTGCCATTTCTTTACATTGCTTGGGAAAAGACACAACATTTATGTCCCAAAACCACTACAATAAGATGTGTACTTTGTGTTCCACCTGTCTAATGGGGTCCAAGAGTTGGTGGGACAGTAGTTGCCTACTCTCCCGAATTACACATTGTGAAGCGCGATGGGGGGAGGTGGCATGGAAGTCCTAATCTTCGGGCTCACCCAGCACAACTCCCTCGTGAACCCTGTGGTGATACCAGGAGCTGGGATATTTCAGTGAGTGTTTTTGTGTATGTCAGTATCAGTGAGAACATATATGTCTGTCAGTGAGAATGTGTGTTGGTTTTTACAGTGGAAGCAGGGGCGGTGCAGGAGCCAGTGTTGGCCAGTGTTTGCTACTAAGTGGCTACTAAAAAAGACTGGACATACCCTGTTTGTAATACCTTGGGTTGTCTTCTATTGCAAATGGTATGCCATCATAGGGGTAATTTTCATTCTTGGGCTACCATAGGGTCTCAAAGGCACCCTAACCAATCTGGCGAATTTTAATGTGAAAAAAATGAAACGCAAGCCTTATATTTGACGCTGTAACTTTTGAAAACACCATATCATCGTTGTAATACATTTTACTGTTTTTAAACACTAATATTTGTGTTCAGCGAAGTCTCCCGAGTAGAACAGTACCCCCCATGTACAGGTTTTATGGTGTCTTGGAAAGTCACAGGGTTAAATATAGTGCTAGCAAATTAAATTCCCTTTACTTTCGGCATGGGTTGTCAGGCAGGTTCCGCTAATTGTAATTAATTAAGATACTTAATTATGTAAAACTATTACATAAATATATATGTGAATCTATATGTGTATATATATATATATATATAATTTTTTTAAAATATTTGTATTTATATATAGGTATATATATAGTGATATATACGTATATATTTATGTATGTAGATATATATATATTATTTCGTTCTACGTGTATTTTGATATAAATATATATATATATATATATATATATATATATATAAATATCACAATACAGTTAGAACGAAATAACACACATCTATATATTTTTTAATAAGTTTTTTAAAATAATTTTTTAAATTTTATTTTTTTAACGTATATACATATTTAATTTTTTTATATTATATATAAATATATATATATATATATATATATATATATATAACAATAAATATATATATTTAATCAGTATCAGTCTACGTGTAATTTGATATTAATATATATATATATATATATATATATAAAGAATGATAGGAGTTGCACTCCAGCTCTCCTTATTTATTGCCCGGTGCTCGGCTGCACAAATGTATAGCTTTCAAAAAAGAGTCAGCACTCAAGGACTTTCAATATGCTAAAAAATGCAAAAAACCTTTTAATCCAGTTGTTTAAAGAGGTCAACGTTTCAGTCCATCGTCGTGGACTTTCATCAGGCCAACCGGCGGAAACGCAGACCTGGGGCCTACAAACCGGCGGCAGGCCTAGACTGGCAGGCACTGCTAGGTGGCTTTGAGCCTCCAGGGGAACCGGAGGCAGAAGACTTCCCTGCCAATTACTCACCTGTCCCAGCATCAATGGGCAGACGGTCCCAAAAGCCACCCCTAGACTCATCAGCAGGGTCCAGGGACATAGGAGTCCTGCTGCAGCAAAAACCACCTCCTAAAATGGCGGGAGCAGCGGATCACGACCACACTAAGGTACCAGCAGACCCCGCGCCACCTGACTTCCAACCAGAGCATGTGCAGCAGCAAGGGGGGAGTGGGAAACTCAGCTAAATCAGGCCTGGTCACACAACGGGACTTTAATTTAGTCACAGAGATCAAGAGCCTCTTAGCAGTCACTGACAGGGTGAAATCCTCAGAGGACGACATTTCAAACATCAAGCAGGGACTGTCTTCACTACAGGACTCTGTGCAGGCCTTACAAGCCCAGAACCAACCTGTCTCTCTACACTACATAGCCCTGGGTGACAGGTCCTGACGCAACCACCTTCAGAGGATACCTGACACACACACACACCTGAGGAGCTTCCTCCCTACATGAGGCGACTAGTAGCCTCCTTACTGTCACCAACGCATGCTAAATTTTTTTACATTGATGGTATCTACCTCCTACCATCATCGGGCAGAGCAGTCTCCAACATGGTTTGAGTGGTGATAGTGCATTGCTCTACCTCACAAGACAAAATAAACCTGATGACGGCACTCTGAGGCAAGACACCATTAACGTTCGAGGGAGTTAGTCTCTCAATTTACCAAGACCTTACCAGATCCACGCTACAATGGCGCATATCGCTGAACCCTGTCATCAGCCTCTTGAGAGAAGCGGGAATGGAGTATGTAATGGATCGCCTGGCACCCCGACTGGGTACCTCCGTTGGAGGATGCTCCTAGCGCTTCCAGAGGACTCCAAGCACTGCAGCAGATACCATAACCACCGAATTGTAGGAGCATATGCATG
Organism: Pelobates cultripes; assembly: GCA_933207985.1. Lineage (NCBI taxonomy): Eukaryota > Metazoa > Chordata > Amphibia > Anura > Pelobatidae > Pelobates > Pelobates cultripes. Next base: position 192,431,983 of record OW240913.1, read on the forward strand.
CTGTAGACAGTTGAATAGGAACCATACAAATAGGTTTACTCTCCTAGCAGTCAAACTGGAACAGCATACAATAAATCCTCCCCCAATAATGAGACGACACTTCACTTTGAGGCAGTGGCGGATCCAGAGCCTGATCTCGGCAGGGGCACTTGTAGATTATTTAAAGAAATAATCCAAACACAATAACCATTACAGCTCAGTGTAGTGGTTATGGTGTCAATAGTGCCGGGACCCCCTCCCACAGTAAGTAGTCAAACCGTTTAAGAACAGTTTGACAACTTACCTGAGATCTGCTGGGAAATGGGGCTGTAGTAGGGTATAGGAGCAGTGGTGTGTGTGAGTGGTGCAGTGTGTGTGTGTGAGGTTGTAGTGTGTGAGTGAGGGCGGCAGTGTTTGTCAGGGATGCAGTGTGTGTAACAGTTGCAGTGTGCGGGCAGTATGTGTGTATGTGGGGGCAGTGTATGTGTGTATGGGGGGCAGTGTGTGTGTGTATGGGGGGCAGTGTGTGTGTGTATGGGGGCAGTGTGTGGGGACAGTTTGTGTGTATGGGGGGCAGTGTGTGTGTATGGGGGTGTTTGTGTGTGTTTGTGTGAATGGGGGGCAGTTTGTGTGTATGGGGCAGTTTGTGTGTAGTGTGAATGGGGGCAGTTTGTGTATAGGGGTGTGAATGGGGGGCAGTTTGTGTGTATAGGGGGCAGTTTGTGTGTGAATGGGGGGGCAGTTTGTGTGAATGGGGGGGGCAGTATTGGGGGCAATGTGTGTGTGTGTGTGATCAGGGTAGGGTGGCTTTTTTTTATAATATAATATAAAAAAAATATTCTATGCCCCCTACCTTTACTGGGGGGAGGGGGGCATTTCCCTGGTGGTCCGGTGGGGGATTCATTGGTGGTCAGGTGGTGAGAGTGAACTCTAGCCCGCGCTTCCGGGCTAGAGTTCACTCTCGCGAGATTTGGAGCGTTGCCGTGGTAACCGCGGCAACGCTCCAAATCTCGCGAGAGGAGGACCCGGAGGAGCTGCAGCCTGAGCTCCCGGGTCCTCTCTCCTCCCTCTCCCTCCCCTGCCGCCGGCCGCCAGCACAGTGCCTTCGGACCGGGGAGGGAGATCTCTGATCTCCCCTCCGGTCCGCAGGCACATCGCAGGGCTGGCAGGGGAGGGAGAGGGAGACCGTCGGATTTCTCGTGGGGGGCAATTGCCCCGTTGCCCCCCCCCTGGATCCGCCACTGCTTTGAGGGTTAAGCAGGAACTCCCTGTACTGTCACATACAGTCTCTTTTATTCCCAATCCACAAACATAGTACAGCCCACAGGGCGTTACAAAACAACCAATCAATTCGTACAATACACCCAGACACTCCCACACGAAATCCTCCCCTCTGCATGTGATATGATTACTGAACACTATGGGTGTACAGAATACAGTTTTTACACAATATTTATAACTTCTAAAATATACATGTCACAAACATAAAACATACATTTTCAGAATCCATCCATTCAGGGGAACAACATATTAAAAAATGGCACGAATCAGACCAGGGGTTCAAAAGTTAAGGGAAAGTCCTTTGTGACTAAATGAAGCATGGCTTTCCGGACCAAACCAGTTTCAGCGTCTTCTATCCTGGAGATAAGTAATTCAATTATCTCCCAGGACAGACACAAGACTCCATTAAGCACATGGTTGCAAAAAGACACAAAACACTTTAAAATACATAAAGTCACCTTTTATACATAAAACACAGACATGTCACATATCCCCAGATAGCTGGGATCTGAGCGCACAAAACTACCAAATAGCGCTCAGATCCTATTCACACAGTTCAATTGCCATGGAGCCGAAGTCTTTAACTACACGAATGGGCTCCATGGCATAGCTATCTGGGTTAATACCTTCACATAAAGTCTGGTCCATAGTCCAAAGGCAAGAGGCGGGCAAGCAGCCCCCTCCAAGGACACGTGGCGAGGCCGGTTTCGCCACAGAGTACAACTGGAAATCCTCCAGGTTCCTGGTGGTCACACACAAGGGAATTGTTCACAAAATGTCCACAATGGCTGAGTCACCGACCTTCTTTAAGGCCCTGGGCCTCCCTGTTCCTACACAGCCTACAGACCAACGATCTGGCACGGACACCCGGGTCCTCAGGCAGGACCATCCGCATCTCCCGACAGCCTGACTCTGCAACTGGAAGCCTGACTCCGTTGAGAGCTGAATTTCACAGCTGCAACTCGAACATCCATGTTTAGCTAATGTTTGAATTACACCAAGTTTAAATACTCCCACACATTAAAGAGCCTACTGACCAACAATTGTACGCTCTGTCACCAATGGTGTATTTTAGATTTGCTCTAGGCACTACTAAATTTGGGCACCTTCCCCTCTTGTTGCTCAGCTCCCTCACGCACCGCTTAGTGATCCCAGGCCCGGAGTTATGTTATATCTTGACTCCCGACATCACAGAAAGGCGCAAGAGGGAGTAAGAAGAGCTTAGGACAGTGCTCCCTCTCCACCCTTATAGAGTGGGGGTGGGGGAGGAGCGCTAAGGTGGCAATCTGGCCAGCTCTTGGACGTCCCAGAACACAAGGCAAACAAGGCATTTGCCTGGGTGCTAGGGGTGACGTTTCTTTGCCACCCTCCTGAAAGTGCCGCCCTAGGCAAATGCCTTGTTTGCCTTGTGGTAAATACAGCCCTGTCTGGCACCCAGAATGTAGGGGTCTTGCCCGAGTAGTAAGGAGTGTTATACCACTCCACTGTTAGCCCTGATTTTCCCCTCCCCCCTGCAGCCTTCCTTGGTTAGGGGCACACCTAGAAGAAGGCCTTGCTATCACAACCCGCTAGGGTTACACTTAAGATCCACTGTACCCCACGGCCATTCTCCCTAAGCATTTCACCTACTCCTGTTAACGCACCAATGTTGGTTTGCATTCCCCGTGCTAATGCCTAGTTACTGACAAACATATAACCTGTATTAACATATATGTGCATACTTTTACTTTATTTTATGCTTGTAATAAATCCTGCATTGGTGCAATAAAAATAAAAATTTCAATAAAAATATATTGGCAAAAAATAATAATAAGCACATCCAGCCCCAGACTGTTTAGTGTCTGGTGGCATGTCCCTTCATTCCATGAGAATAAACCTACACATATACTACATTGCTAAGCAAAAGGGGGCGTTATAAAGATTACAGTTTCTGGCTCTGAAAGGATTAATTGTGTAATAAAAGTGAATCTGAGTAAATGCTTGAGGAGAGAATAGGTGACATCAGTAGCTTTCTGTCACTTTTGTTAAAAGTAAAGCCAACCACTGTTGGAGTAAATCCAAAGAAATTAGACATCTGGCAACACCAGCATACTGTTGCATAACTTGACAGCACCCCACACATAGATCACAGGGTTCTATCAATAATGGCGTTTTTATTTCTATGTAGAATCATTGCACAGTTCACGTCCTTTAAGATTTTAACCGGTACAGTTGCAAATGAGTTCCATACATTAGGTTGCATGCATGTTTATATATATATATATATATATATATACCTCCATACTAGAACATTAGGTATTAAATTGTAAAAATATGTCTCGTTTTCCATTTTGTGGAAAGCACAGTGCTAAGTTTCCTTTAATGCGATTTTGAAAAATCTAATGCTTGCAAATGTAGTCATTTATTTTGTATCAAATTAGATCTAAGATATTGTAATTTCCCTGCTGAATGATGTAAAACAAATAAGGAAAACTTGATTAACAAGTACATACACACCAGATATCATATTTTACATATATTTAAAAAAACAAAAAAAACATGGTCACTTGAGGATAAATAATGAAGCACGCTAGCTTGCCTTGCAAATATTATGCATGGATTAGAAAATGGCTGCATAACATGTTCCTGATCCAGTGCGCGGATGCTTGTTTCCGTTAAATTGCAGCATACACATTTAGATTACTCATAATTATTTGCAGCTTTGGCATGTCATAACATTGTCATAACAATATAGATGTAAAGAATTATTCAATAATAGATGCACTTGTAGATTTTGATGAACCAAAAAATTTGCACAGTGGTCATTGTCTCCTCAAGTCATTGCTGCTAAAATATTTGGCTTTCAAAGTTCTTAATGTTACTTAACATTTACAGTGAGATAATGATGCCGAAAACATGCACAAAACATAATTTATTTTTTATTTTTAATACACATTCAAAAACTAGTAAAAAAAACAAAACAAAAAACAAAGTGAATGCTTGTTAAAAAATAAAATATCGGAAAAAAACCCCACCATCTTTCAGTTAGTGCATGATGAGATCAAGATCCAATAGAACTGCTTTGAGATATGGAGATCCTACTGATTTGGATCAAACAAACTGTTTGATTATTTGTCTATCTACTCCTTTCTAAATTGATTGTGCGCATGTCTTCTAGAAGTAAATCACACCGGACACATTGCAGGTTTCTGAAGAACTCCAGAGTGGCCTTTATTCCAGAGGGTGCAATTCCCTTTTAAAGCAGAAATACGTCATGTACAGAGTCACAGTTAACATAAAGTATACATTCATCAATTGGTTAACAGTCAAAGGGGTCTTGTCTAAACCCACACTACTGGGCATGACCCCAGCATCATCACATGACATTTATTTGTATCCCAGCCCCATTCCAGCTCCATTTTACTACACGTGGCATGTTTCTATAGAGAGCTTTTAGTTGCACAATGGAAGTGGGAGAGGAGTTAGTAAAGGAAGCTGTTCCTTTAACACAGGAATATGTTACATGAGGCTTGCTCGATGGGAAGGCGGGAGGGTAGCAGGATGGGAGGAATTTACAGAGGAAATAGTTACTGAGCACACAGAGGGGGGAAGGGAAGCTTTTACTCTAGCAGCCAGTTTTACACAGTGAACACAGATACACAGAATAAATAGACATTAGTAAATAGACATTTTATCCATTCAAGTATTTTGTCCATAACACTACTCCATATTGGCAAACATTGGGCATTGGGAGTCTTAAATTAGAAACTCTGATAATTACCTTTGTTAAGGGATCTATGATTATGGACTCATTGGAACCATGCACAACCACCATTGACATGCTGTTGGTTTACTAAGGTCAAGGAGATCAGGGACTTGGGGTTCGTTATGATCATTTCTTCTAAAAGTAGAGGTGCACTGTTTTATCCATGAAACTGTTTTCTGGACCACCTTGTTACATACACTGTATTACCATTTACATTTACCATTTACATTTTTTACGTTTTATTTCTATTATTTGTATATTTTGCATAAAGGAAATATATCTACATATTATTTCTTCAATACAATGAAGGAAAATAGTTACTAGCCCTCCTACTACTCATATAGCACATGTAAAAAAAAAAAAAAAAAACATGAATATACTGTAGATGAAGATTTAACACCCACCCAATTTTAAAAAAAAAGTTACATAGTTACATAGCTGAAAAGAGACTTGCGTCCATCAAGTTCAGCCTACCTCACATTTGTTTTTTGCTGTTGATCCAAAAGAAGGCAAAAAAAAAAAAACAGTTTGAAGCACAATTTTGCAACAAGCTAGGAAACAAATTCCTTCTTGACCCCAGAATGGCAGTCAGATTTATCCTTGGATCAAGCAGTTATTACCCTACATTGAAAGATTATAACCTTGAATATTCTGTTTTTGCAAGTATGCATCTAGTAGCTGTTTGAACATCTGTATGGACTCTGATAAAACCACTTCTTCAGGCTAGGAATTCCACATCCTGATTGTTCTTACAGTAAAAAAACCTTTCCTTTGCCTTAGACGAAATCTTCTTTCTTCCAGTCTAAACGCATGGCCTTGTGTCCTATGTAAAGTCCGGTTTGTGAATAGATTTCCACACAATGGTTTGTATTGGCCCCGAATATATTTGTATAATGTTATCATATCCCCTCTCAGGCAACGTTTTTCTAAACAAAATAGGTTTAAATTTGTTAACCTTTCTTCATAGCTGATATGTTCCATTCCTTTTATTAATTTTGTAGCCCGCCTCTGCACTTTTTCTAGTGCCATAATATCCTTCTTTAGAACAGGTGCCCAAAATTGCACAGCATATTCAATATGGGGTCTTACCAGTGATTTATAAAGAGGCAAAATTATATTCTTGTCCCGAGAATGAATGCCCTTTTTCATGCATGACAATACCTTACTGGCCTTGGCCACTGCTGATTGACATTGCACATTGTTGCATAGTTTGTTGTCTATAACAATTCCCAAGTCCTTTTCATGTGTTGTTATCCCTAATTCGCTTCCATTAAGGGTATACGTTGCTTGTGTATTCTTTACGCCGAAGTGCATAACTTTGCATTTTTCAACATTAAATTTCATCTGCCATTTGAGTGCCCAGTCCCCCAGTCTATCTAATTACCTCTGCAGCAAAGTAATATCTTGCTCACATTGTATTATTTTACAAAGTTTTGTGTCATCTGCCAACACTGAAACGTGACTTTCAATGCTGTCGTCAAGATCATTTATAAACATGTTAAATAGAAGGGGTCCCAGAACAGACCCCTGAGGGACACCACTTGCCACCTCTGTCCAGCTTGAAAATTTACCATTAATGACAACTCTTTGTACTCTGTTTTTAAGCCAATCTACCCAAGAACACACATTTTCATCTAGACAGATTTCCTTGAGTTTGAACACTAATCTATTGTGTGGAACTGTATCAAATGCCTTGGCAAAATCCAAATAGATCACATCCACGGCAACACTCTGATCTATATTTCTACTTGTTAGGTGCAATTCCTGTGAGAAAATAGAATGCTGTATTTTTTTTTTCTTCCATTTTTTTGTTAACTAGTCTATGCCATTATTCTGACCCAGGTCATATCAAATATTTCAATTTTCATGCGTTAGAATAGTTGAATTGGAATTCCGTTTCAGTGTTTAAAATCTACAAAAGGATATTATGAAGTAATTTCCTGAAATATTACATAGACTTTTTATTTCTTAAAATGAGTACTGTTCAGGCATTCATTATCCTGGAATCATGAATCTATCTTGGGATCTACCAAAAATTAGTATGCCTTTAATGAAGCATTTCATATAGTCACACATAGATATTGTTCCAGTAAATACAAATAAACAAGTCCGGCGCTCAAACTCCCATTTTTGCTGTTATCAATGTATTTTTCTTAGCATAGCCATTAAATAACAAATATTGTAAACTCAACAAATGCCCAAGAGCAATACTTGCAAAGGAGTGCTCATCCCTCCAGCTCTTAAAGATAAAAGAGTCACCCAAAACAACATGCAAATTGCTATTCAAGCCAGTGGCAGGCATTTAAATGCAGCATTGTAGTTTCAGGTCAATTTATTTAATGTGCTGTTTGTGTATGTGAAACGGAATAGACTAAACTAGAGCAACAAAAAGGAAGAGAAGATACATTCTTTCAGTTGTCATGGAAAATGTCTTTGTCAAACAAAGCTGTGCCTGACCTTGACCATTATTATTATTTTTTCACCAGATAGGTTGCAAAGGGAAACCTTGAATCAGAAACAGAAAACAAGTCAATGCAACAAACAATTCTAAATATGTAGGTGGGTTTCTCCCTGCATGTAACAAGCACCTGACAGCTGTTGCTAAGCAACGTTATTCATTGCCTTCCTCAGCTATTGATGGCCCAGTTGTTTAGCTCCACAATTCACAGAAACGTGTGTCATAGGTTTGCAGGTTTAATACAGTTGTCTTCTACAATTACTGGATATGTATTCTTTCACACATAGTCAAACTCATAAGAACAAGCAAATAAACAGATAAATTGATGTATGCATTGCTATTAAATAGAAATTCTGCAGTATAATGCTTTCATTATTGTGCACTTAGTGGAGTTATTTCATCAAGTGTTTGATAATCTACAATTTCAGTGGTATCCCCAGCGCCTAACAATGTTACCCCACTTGTCTGTCGGCATTGTATCTAGTCATGTGACGTGTGGAGTCAATTCAATTCATGTGACATTCCGATTTAACAATACTGCTGCCATAACCGTTTTATTTGTTTTTATTTTGATTCTTATATACCTATACCTTTTATGTAATACCTTTATACTACTATATATTTTTCCTTTCTTCATCAAGAAAATCTTGTGATGAACTCTTCCCTTTTCCCACAGTTTGCCCTTAACCAATATGTCTGCAATAGGCTGTCTGGTGACTGACTGTCCTGTCGCAGGCTTCCATCATTGGAGGGGCCCGAACATTGGGTTTTGCCTCAATGATTTCTACTTTGGTAGCGGCTAACAGCTATGAGCCTCTATAGGCCCCCATGAATAATATCCCACTTACAAGTGATGCGTGAACTACAACTCTTTTTTAAATTATTTTTTTGACTGATATATATTTATGTCGGTCATGTAATATCCTCATGTCAAAAAACATTGATCTCCAAATAATGTTTATACATTTAGTTTCAGTCCAAACGGTCATGTACAATTGCGGTCACATGACCTCGACATCATTTTGCTGCAAATTCCCTTGTCCACTAGTAGAGGTAATATTAGTATCACAGCAGGGTAAGGGTTAATTTGGCTTACTTTAAACTAGATGAAAGAGACATCTGTCATCTCACAGGAGAAGGGTCGTAAATTAAGGCCCGTTTTATTGGTCGTCTGTAAACAAAATGAGGTGGAGGGATTTGGTTTCTGGTTCAATATTTGGTTCTGAGGTTTGGTCATCTTATTACCAGGCCTTACCACATAAGCTATGAGTGAGTTGAGAAATAACACCACATAAACAATGTATGTTAAGGGTCATTCCCTTAAAGGTTTGAAAGTGATTTTAGGTGTTATTTTGTTTTGCAAAATATATATCATATTAGGATTCTAAATTTACCACGTTGATACACTGAGATGATGTGACCTGATTACAAAGAGATCAGAAACACCAGAATACACTATTACATTGTGTATATTCATCCAGCTTTCGGAATACATTAAAGTATTGCAAAAAAAACAAAGAATATGAGAACTCGCAGAACGGACAGAAGCTTAGAGAGACTCGATAGCTTGCCCGTCGGTAAATCCCCGCTCAGGTCTCAAAATAGTTTTTGCTCACTTGTGCCATTACAGAGAAAACATATCTGAAGCATATCATACTAATCCCACCCATAAAGTCAGTCCAGAGCCAAAATGCCAGCAAGTGCTCTCTAAACGAGAGATACAGCAACCCCAAAGGATCATTTAGGCCTTCTTTAAGCCTCGTCAGTGAGGTGTAGCGGATATCCATCTAGGCACAGTGAGCACAGGGTCAACGTCTGGATTACCCTTTTAACTTGGGGAGAGCAAAGTTAATGCATTGCAACAAAAGCAAAGAATATGAGAACGCTGAGAACAGACAAAAGCTTAGAGAAACTCAGTAGCGTGCCTTTCAGTAAAAAGTTATGTTATGTGGGTTTTAAATCTAATTTGGTTGGAGTAACCTAAGATGCCCCATTTATAAATTGTTGTGGTGGTGGCAGCTGTTATATTAGTATAGGTGTTTATGGTGTTAAGAGTGATTGGTTATCTATATGTTGGTCCAATGCAGACAGATAATGATTTAACCCTCTTACCCACCCAAGCAAGCCAAGTGCCTAATTGGGGTGCCTGATCGGAGTACTGGTTTTTGTGACAAGGTCATATCTCAACTAAATAGACAAAATACAGAAAGGGAGTAGGAGGGGAGGCTGTGTGGCTTGGCAGACAGTTATCCAGCTTCCCCTTTGTCACACGTACAATGGACCTCCTCATCCTTCCTCTGAATAATAAGCTGCAGCTAATGGTGCAGATATATCACTTTATTATATTTAGTAATGTTCAGATTTATTTTTTTATGATATACTAAGACAGGTGGACTGGCAAAAAAATACCTCGGACTATTAAGAAAGATGGGCAAGGCTGCTACCCAATACTAAAGTGTGTTATATTCATGATATAAGGATATGCATTTGCAACAGGTTACCAATTGTAGCATATTTACATATCATATGCAGGTTAAACCATGCTGTTCTTGATGAGGTTCCGAGAGATGAAATTTCCCACCTCTTCCATCAGTTGTATTTTATTTCACAATAGTATATATAATTTCTTCAGTATTGTCAGATAATTGCCTTGTTCCCAGATAAATGTGAGCTGCAGGTCATCTAGCATGCAGCTTTTGAATGGCTATTTGGTATAAGGAAAATGTTGGTGGCTGGCATTGTTGTTGGTGACTAGAGATGTGGTCATGGTCCTATCACAAAATTGCTGTGTTGTAATTTGAATGCAATAATATACAACTACATGGCATGGTTATAAACGTCCAAGTATGTCTATAACTTTGATAATAAATCTTTTAGCATGTCCATTTTTGTGTTCTCTGGTATTATTGAAGACATAATGTACATTTACTTACATCCCCACAGGTATATATGATAATAATTTGCATAATGTTCAGAGAATACAGCAAAGTACCAGCAATTTATGTTTTGTGAATTATTAAATTATGCTTTTCAAGATACTTCTTAAAAGATGCAAGACCAGGGGAGAGTCTGATGGCAGTAGGCAGTCTATTCCATAGGAAGGGAGCCGCCCGCGAGAAGTCCTGCAAGCGTGAGTTGGCCGTACGGGTGCGAGCAACGGACAGGAAAAGGAGAGACAGAGAAGGAACATACCTATGGATCTGTGAAGAGCTATAAGAGTGGCTAGAATTGTTCAATGCTTTATAGGTATGGATTAGCACTTTTAATTGACTTCTGTAGGATAAAGGAAGCCAATGTAAGGACTGACAGAGGGGTGAGGTGTGAGACGACCGACTAAAGAGGAAAATTTGTCTGGCGGCAGCATTCATTACAGACTGTAGCGGGGAAATACGGCTTTTGGCAAAACCAATTAGGAGAGGGGTACACTAATCCATGCAGGAAATTACTAGAGCATGGACAAGCTCCTTGGTAGCATCTTGCTTAAGAAAGGGGTGGATGCGTGCTATGTTTTTAAGATGGAATCTACAGGATTTGGTGACAAAGGTGAGGCCAAAATCAAGTATGACGCCAAGACAGCACGCTTGCACGGATGGACTTATGTGGATACCACTAACTTGAAGGGGGAGCGAAAAAGGAAGATCAGTATTAGGAGGAGGAGAGACGATGAGCTCAGTTTTAGATACATTGAGTTTCAGAAAGCAGGAGGACATCCAGTCAGAGATGGAAGAAAAGCAAGAAGTGAAACGTTGCAGTACGGCAGGGGAGAGGTCAGGGGAAGAGAGATATATCTCGGTGTCATCAGCGTACAGGTGGTAGTGGAATCCAAAAGAGGTAATACGTTTGCCAAGAGAGGCGGTGTAAAGAGAAAATAGAAGGGGACCAAGGACAGAGCCTTGGGGGACTCCAACCGAGACAGGACACGGGGAGGAAGTATCATTAGAAAAGGTGACACTGAATGAGCGTTGGGAGAGATAAGAGGAAAACCACGAGAGGACAGAGTCACAGAGACCGAGTGATTGAAGAGTTTGAAGAAGGAGAGCATGATCAACGGTGTCAAAGGCAGCAGAGAGGTTAAGAAGAGTTAGTATGGAATAGTGGCCTTTGGATTTAGCTGTGATTAGGTCGTTAGTAACTTTGATAAGAGCAGTCTCAGTAGAGTGGAGAGGGCGGAAGCCAGATTGAAGAGGATCAAGGAGAGAGTTGGAATTGAGACATACGGGTAAAGACAAGTCTTTCCAGAAGCTTTGAGGAAAAAGGGAGCAGGGATATGGGACAATAGTTAGAGGGGGAGGACGGGTCAAGAGATGTTTTTTTTCCAGGATAGATACTACAGTGGTATGTTTAAGGTCAGCAGGGACAACGCCAGAAGAGAGAGAGCAGTTGAAGATGTGTGTGTCACGGGTGGCGGTACGGAAACTGGGACCCCTGAGTGCCTGATGAGAAGTGGAGTCTTCAGCGTGGAAGTGGATTATCAGGGCCTGGTGCAGGGTAACCACACACCCCCTGGTGTTGAGCTCCAGCGTTTGCACGGCCACATACCAGAACCCTGATGCAGCTACAGCAGATCCCAGGAACTAGGAGCTTGATATGCAGATCTCCAAGGAACTGGATTGGGGGGCTCTGCAGCAGACATATATCCAGTACAGAAACAAGGCAAGGCTAGAACAGGCACCAAACATGAAAACAAGACAGAACTAGTAGAACCCAGAACCAGAGAAGGATAGGAAGCTAAACCCAGAACATGTACACAATACATAAGGGAAACATTGACATTACATGGGCAGGACTGGACAGGACTGTACATGGTGGGTTAACAAAATAAAACAAGACAAGATATAATAGGCAAAACAAGAGTAGACAAAACTAAGCACTATATATGAAAAGTATGGGGATTTAGTTAAATTATATGATCATACATTGCATAAGCCTGCCACAACGCCAATGTACCCCATATTCGGCAGGTCCTACACTGCCTAATGTTCGCTAAAAGAACCATACTAAACCACAATAGCACTTACCTGCAAGAAAGGGCAGAAGGCTTGAAACAAAAGGAATGATGGAAAACAAACGGGTGTGGCAACATAAAACAAACATTTAAAGGAAACCTGGACACTGGGAATTCCAGGGACGGATTACAGGAATGAACCCAGAAAAACCCAGCATAAAGAAAACCAGACATAGAATAGAAAACCAAAAAACCAAGAAAAACTAAACAAGAATTGTAAAAAGAGTACTGGATACCAGAAACCAAAGCCAGACATGTCCGCAGAACATGGCATGATGTGACAGTGTGTTAAGGAAGGCACAAGACAAGGGGAGAGAAATCGGATAAGATGAGATGGGACAGGATCGAGCGGGCAAGTGGTGGGACAAGAGGAAAGGAGAAGCGCAGCCACCTCTTGTTTAGTAGCCAGGGAGAACGTCTGAAGGGTCGGAAAGGCTTGATCTACGTGTGGTTGAGAAAGAGAACAGCAAGGTGGGGAGAATTCTCTCCTTAGCTGTTCAATCTTGTCGGTGAAGTAGCATGCAAAGCTTTCGGCTGTAAGGTTAGTTTGGTGGGTGCCACAGCATGGCGAAGAAGATAGTTAAAGGTGTCAAAGAGATGCCTGGGAGTACAGGAGCATGAACTAATGAGAGAGGAAAAGTATGACTGTTTTGCGAGGGCAATCTAAAATGTCTGACTGGGTGTGAGACTTTCTCCAGGAGTGTTCAGCGCAACGGGAGCATCTTTGCAGGTAGTGTGTTGATTTAGTATGCTACGGTTGGGGGAGTGTCTTTGAGGTGCCTGTTTGCAGCAAGGCTGCAGAGTTCAAGGCAGAGGTGAGGGTAGTGTTTTATGTGGATCTGGCAAGTGAGGGACAGAGGGGGGAAGTGATGGATAGCTGTTGTGAATCAGACAGATGCTGCAGGTCAATAGAATTAAGGTATCTCCTGAGTTGAGGGGGGTTAGGCTGAGGTTGCTGGGTGAGGGGGTACTCAAGAGCAAACAGTATGAGGTGGTGATCAGAGAGAGAAATGGAGTGTTGCAGATATTAGATACTGTACATGCATAAGAGAAAATGAGGTTGAGGGTATTGGCAGCTACATGGGTGGGGGACTTAGACCGCTGCCGTAGCCCAAGGGAGGAGGTCATTGAAAGTAGTTTTGAGGCTACTGGGGACAAGAGCAGGTTAATGTAAATGTGTAAATCTCAGAGAATTAGGGATGGAATATTAGAAGAGAGGAAGTAGGGTAGCCAGGCAGCAAAGTGGTCAAGGAAGAGTAGAAGGGAACCAGGGGGATATAAATAACATCATTGTTAGCAGAAAAGGGTTTGAAAAGGCGAATCAAATTAATTTCAAATGATGGGAAAGATGGGTAGAGGTTTGAAGGAGTAGTGAGGTGAGAGGAGAGGAGAAATCCTACACCACCACCGATACATTCAAAGTGTCTTGGCTTGTGGGTATGTTGAAGAGGACAAAATGCAGGGGTAGCAGTGTCAGAGGTAGAGATTCATGTTTTTGTTAAGGCTAGTAAATCTAGGGAACGATAGATGAAGACGTCGTGGACAGCAGTGGATTTTGTAATATTGCAAACAGAGCATGCATTCCAGAGGGCAGTAGCGAAGGAGGATTTAGAGTAAGAGTAACATGAGATGGTTATGAGATTGGTGTGGTTCCCTGAGTTAGTATGTGGTGGGTTTGCCGAGATGGGACCGGGGTTTGGAGAGACATCAGCAGCAGCCAGGAACAGAAGGATAGAAAGGAAGTGAAGGTGGGAGTAGGATTTGAAAGTTTTGTAGGAGGGTATGTATATAGAGGATTTGGAAGGAGTTAGAAGAGATAGGCTGGAAAGGTATATGTAGAGTGCATGGAATGAGGCAATAATGTGATTCTTTGTTGAACTAATTTGCATATGCCCACCCACCTGCAAATTTGTGATTTCTGTGGGAAAATCACATCTTATGGCTTGACTGGTGTGCAAATTTTTGTTTAACATTGTATTGACTATATAATATATACACACACACACATATTCAAAAAGAAAAGGAAGACAGAGGATATGAATATATGCTCACCCTGCCTTTCTGATAATAAATAACATTTTAGTTTTCCTCTTATTTAATAATTCCACCATTTAGACAAAATCATAAAGCAAGGATGCCAAGTTAAGCCCCTAATAAAAAGATTCTGGCATGCGAAATGGAGTATACTTCAATTAATTAGATGTGCAAATCACTTGAATAAACACGTGATGAAGATGTTGTTCGTCATAGCAGAATTAAATGCCACTTGCAAGTTTATTTTCAATTTCAGAATTGATGTGCCTGCACAAACATATTCTTCATTATCTGGTTCAAGACTCTAATGCTTTGAGGGTTTGCTGGCTTGCAAACTGTTTATCACAAGCCAAAAAAACAGAGACCAGATTGAGCTTGATGCATCTTTTGATTCTGGATATCAGTGTTGGCTAATGGCATAACATGCAGAGTAGAGTTCAGATTTGTTTAAAGTTTGCAGATGCCCCTTCTTAATTTGGATTGCACAACATATTTTGGAGATCAAGTGTTAGATTTTCATGTAGTGTAAGTATACACAGGAACACAGTGCAGCGACAGGCACCTAAACCTCAATCGTGTATTGTGAGCCAAAATTCATATAATAAACCCACTCCCACTTGCGCTTTATTTCAAAAGGATGTATTAAGAAAGCATACTGTTTATTTATATATATATATATATATATATATATCTTATAGACTGTAAGATTGTTTGAGCAGGGTCCTCTTCAACCTATTGTTTCTATAAGTTTTCTTGTAATTGTTCTATTTGTAGTTAAATCCCCCTCTTATAATATTGTAAAGGGCTACATAATATGTTGGTGCTATATAAATGACAGTTATAATAATCATGCATCTTAAAATTGTATGGTGGCCATCGATGTATGTACATAACACACAAATACTTGTCATCATATCACTGGTCTTGAAGGTTAGACCTTTTATTTTATAATTAAAGGTACTAATAATGACAACTGTAATGACAACTTTCAAAGTGCATTCAAAAATAGCTGACATCAGAACTATTACACATTTGGAATAATGACACCTTGTGGACTCTATGTAGTATTACTGTATGCATGATCTTTCCCGCTTCGCTGCCTGCACAGAAGTAGGGAAGTCTAGAAAGACCATCACTAATCTATAAGGGAGATTCAAAACCTGGCGAAGCATTTAGTAAAATGAGTTCTGAAGGATTTTCCAGCAAGAGAATGCTATTAATGCATTAAAGAGTGTCAGGACCTTACCTTGAGATGGGAGTCAACACACAGAGTTAAAGCACCCTTTGCAATTATACACAGGCCAAGGGGACTCAAGGTAGAAATCCCCAAGGCTGTGAACCAGTGCACTGGGGCTGATTATAACCAGTGCTTCCAGGAGCGAGGTACAGACAAGGGATATCCAATAAACGTAGTCAGGGACGGAACCAAAGGTATATCCCTTGTCTGTACAAGCAGCAGACAGGCAAGAGCGAAGGACGAGCAGAGGATCAAAACCGGAGTCAGATGAAAAGCAAACAGGAACCAACAGGAACAAAACGATCTGACAATGATCAATAGCCAAGGCGGGGTTTATATAGGCTGGTATCAGCAGACATCAGGAACAGGTGTGCAAGTCCAGGCTTACCGGCTCAGGCTACTGGATATCAGGAACAAGCAGATGTAGCCAAAGATGCGTGGAGCCAAGGATAAGGTCACTGGCTGGAATGCAGGAGACTCAGGTTTGAACGCAGCCAGGACCAAAACACGCAATAATTGCGGAAGGTATGATGACAGTCGTGACAAAGGGACACTATAGTCACCAAACAACTACAGCTTAATGTAGTTGTTCTGTTGAGTATAATCATTGCCTTCATGCATTTTTATGAAAACACTGCCTTTTCAGAGACAAGGCAGTGTTTACATTGCCCCTAGGGACACCACCAAGTGGCCACTGGAGGTGCTTCCTGGCTCAGTGCTGCATAGTAGGCAGCTCTGCCGTTCAGCATCTCCACATTCTGCACGGGGACTCTGAATTTTCCTCATATAGATGCATTAATTCAATGCATCTCTATGAGGAGGTGCTGATTGGCAAAAACAATGTTTGGCCCCGCCCCCTTACCGATTTCAGTCAATCCAATGCTTTCCCATTGGCTAAAAATCGGCAATTCCCAGTCTCTCTGTGTCACCAACTGGGCACTAGCGGACCTGCGCAGCGCTGGAAATAAGGTGAGTTTTAATTGCTTTTAACCCCTTAAGGACCAAACTTCTGGAATAAAAGGGAATCATGACATGTCAGACATGTCATGTGTCCTTAAGGGGATAAGGGGCCTGGGGGGGAGGGGGGGGAGGTTAAACGTTATAGTGTCAGAAATACATGTTTGTGTTCCTGACCCTATAGTGTTCCTTTAAATGTATTGTATATCAGGCCAATAAGCAGTAAATGCATAAACCTTGTATATCAAGCCAATGAGTAAGAAAAATCATAAACTTGATATATAATGCCAATGAAAAGTAAATACATAAACCTTGTATATCATGCCTTGAATATCAATTTCACAAAATGTGTGCCTCCTAAAAGCCTGCCAGTGCCATCTCTACCATCAGTCTCTCTGTGCCATCTCTCTGCCTCCCAGAATTCATTCCTCTGCCCCAGGTGCCATTGCTCTGACCACAGCAACTCTGTGCCATTGCTCTGCTCCCAACAGCTTTCTTAGGAACCCTGATTACATCCATGGCAACTTTGTCAGGCAACCTGATTGCATGCCCAGCACTTGAGCTGCACCCAGATGGCATTCTCAGCACTTGCATTGCAAATATATGCCTGGCATCGCCTGCACTTACCACAGGACCCGGATGGCATCTTCAGGACATCCATGATATATTTTGGGAGGCAGTGTGGTGCCTCCCTGTTTGTCTGCCTACCTCTAGCACTCTCTGTACCTTTGTTGTAGTCAGAGGACTCAGGTCACTTGACTCACAACCTCTGACTTCCTGAGACACACTGGGAGTGTATGAACATATACTTCTCTGCCGTCCCCTCCCTGCATCGGCTGGTTGCCAGTTGCAAAATATACCAACAATGCTAGTGGCATATCCTAATGCCGGCAGGGTGGCAACCCAGCCTATGTGGCTTGAAATTGGGGGGAGGGAACAATTGCTGACCTTAGTCCTGCCCGCCCTTACCCAAGGTGCATGTATATGGCTGAAGGATCCTATTATGTGAAAGGGGGGGGGGAGGGTGAGATTTACTCATTTTTCAACATATACATAATTAAAAAAGAACAAAATAGTTTTGAGGAGGAATTCTATTATGCAAGTACTTTGCTGACAGTGGCTGGAGGTGTCCCAAAACTGTGTTTATTAGGCCTGTGGCATGAGTACGTAGCTGACACACCATTTATCACCATGACAACTGTCCAAGTGGGCTAATGAAAAGTGCTGAGGAAAACACTGATGATTGACCCATATGCCTTCCAAGGGTATCACATAGAAATAAATGCATCCCTTTTATTCTCCAAAGGGTTTTCTGTCAGCTATCTCTTGTGTCCCTGTAAAATATTCTATATTTTGGAAATGTCTCTTACATACATTTCACACTGAGGTGTGGTTAGTCTTGAGTGACATGAACAGATGACAATAAGGGTTGTAAGCTTTTCTCTATTTCTGAGTGTCCATGGAACTTGGGATGACCCAATAGGGTTATTAGAATTGCCAACAAGCATATTGTACCACTAGCATTGACTTACACAGCCGTTTTAGTGGTATATATGTAGAATGTATTATCTGTGTAAAGGGAGTGTCTAGGACAGTGATGGCGAACCTATGGCACGCATGCCAAAGGTGGCATGCCAGGCCCTCTCTGTGGGCACGCGGCCATAGTTTCGCCATCAATGCAGAGTAGGCACCTACTCTGCTTCTGGGTCGGGAGGCAGGGGGAGGGACCTGTGAAGTAGCTCCCCTGTCCTCCTGCGAGCAATCTGTGTGGAGCATTGCTGCACGTTACCATGGCAACACTCCACACAGCTGGTTCACAGATCCCTCCCCATTCATCCCGACCCGGAAGCAGTACTTACCACCATCGGACCACCAGGGATGGCTGATTTAGCATAACTTTTTTTTTTGAGCACCCCTACCCCCCCACCCCCCACACACACACACACAGCACCCCTACCCCCCTTGTTATGGACAGAAGAATTAAAATAAAATGGCTATTTACTAATGTCTATTTATTCTGTGTTCACTATGTTAAAACTGGCTGCTAGAGTAAATATTCCCTTCCCCCCCTACAATGTGTTCAGTCACTATTTTCTCTGCAAATTCCTCCCATCCTGCTAGCCTCCCCCCTTCCCATCGAGCAAGCCTCATGTAACAAATTCCTGTGTTAAAAGAACAGCTTCCTTTATTAAACTCCTCCCCCACTTCCTTTGTGCAAAGTAACAGCATGTGTCACGTGTAACAAAATGGAGAATCACTGTTAAAGTAACTACTACTCACTTCTCCCCTCCCATCGTGTAACCAAGATGGAGCCAAAATATGGGTGGGAGAAATCTGTAATGACGACACTACATCCTGTAGGGGTGTTTAGACAAGACCCCTTAGACTGTTAACCAATTGATGAAGGTATACTGTATGTTAACTGTGACTCTATACATGACATATTTCTGCTTTAAAAGGGAATTGCACCCCCTGGAATAAAGGCCACTCTGGAGTTCTTCATAAACTTGCAATGTGTCCGGTGTGATTTACTTCCAGAAGACATGCGCTCAATCAATTTAGAAAGGAGTAGATAGACAAATAATCAAAGTTTTCTTTGAAAACACCCCCACAGAACCCCTACCCACACAGAGCACCCCTACCTCCCCACACACAGCACCCCTACCCCCAACACACACAGCACCCCTACCCCAACACACAGCAACCCTACCCCCAACACAGCACCCCTACCCCACAACACACACACAGCATCCCTACTCCCCCCCACACACACACCCACACACACAACACCTCTACCCCCAACACACACAGCAACTCTACCCCCAATACACACAGAGCACCCCTACCCCAACACACACACAGCATCCCTACCCCTCCACACACCCCCACACACACAGCACCCTTACCCCCAACACACACACACACACAGCACCCCTACACCCCACACAGCACAGCACACCTCACACACACACACACACAGCACCCCTCAGACACACAGCACCACACACACAAACACATACACTTTATCCCTCAATGCAGTGTGTGTGTGTGTGTGTATTCAGCAGTTTTTGTGTGTGTGTATTCAGCAGTCTGTGTGTGTGTGTGTATTCAGCAGTGTGTGTGTGTGTGAATTCAGCAGTCTGTGTGTGTGTGTATTCAGCAGTACGAGTTGTTTTTTCAAAATGTAAACATCAGTATTCAGGTTTAATTGCCGTGTTGGCACTTTGAGGAAACAAACGTTGGCATGTATTGCGGTTTGCGCACTCGGGCTCAAAAAGGTTCGCCATCACTGGTGTAGGAGAATGAGACACAGACACAGAGACCCGGAACACCAAGGGAGAGTGTCTTCACACTCTGAATGTCCAGCATGTACCTTCAGCTGTTGACCTATTTAACATCAATGACATTGTAAGTACTGACTTTGTATTTGCGAAGCAAGAAGAATAAATCTGTTTTATAAGAAAAGCCAGGAAAGTCTGATTGCGTTATATTTTTAACTGACAAAGAAGAACTATAATATGCATGATACAAGGCGAGCCATCCAACAATAAGAAAGAGGAATCTACATACATATATATGAATAAGTATCAAGCAGATTAATTATTTTAAAAGTCCACTTTTATCTACAGTCCCACTTCCTAACATGGATCCAAATTGTACTTGTTGGTAGGTTTTCTTATACTATTAAAGTTATGGGGTGGTGGGACTTGCCATTGCTTACATGTGTTTGTGGTCTATCTTACACTTTCATGGTTATTATGTTGCTTAATAAAATTGAAAAATACCAGTAAATGATAGTGTTTGAACAGTGTATGAATAATTCTGCAAACTAGAGAAACTGGATGTGGAAAATGCTGACAGATGCTAAATTCTGCGTGGCACTTTGTGCAAAATCATTAATCATATTATGGGCTACATCTGTTCTTGTGCTGGCATTTCCCTCACATTCCAATTCTACAGTAGATCTTTTCTCGAACCACCAACATCATTTCAATACTGTTATAAGAACTAATTAACTGTGGATATTAAGGCGTTGCATTGGATCAGTTAATGACAGGGACTTGTGTATATTGCATACATTCGTCATTGGGATGCTTGGTTTATTAATTAATTAATTAGGCTGCATTGATTGACATGTTGGGACACATTATTTGCCCACTTCCAGGTTTTACCACCGGGACCGCTGGGGAATCACATGTGGCCTAAAGGAGGCTTCCTGTCATAATGCTGCACAAGGAGAAAATACACTTCTGCACATTTTGTGGGTTTTACTCCCTTGTGCTTTTTCACTAATGAAATGTCAGTAGCTAGGCAATTTCTCTTGTTTATGTACTGCAGGCTAGTTTTTCAAGGTAAACAAATCACTTCTGCTGTTCTAGCCATCTCATATGATCGGTTTCTCATATCAATACCTGAACTTGGAATTTCAACAACCACCGGAATTATAGTTAATATAGAAAATATTTTAAATATACTGTTTTTCTGTGATCACGCTCATGTGTATAAATACACCTGCACAGCTAAATTTTGAACAAATTCTCACTCTCAGCTATAGCTCAAATATTTTAGTCCACCTTCTTTTGCTGTTTAGAGAATAAAAATTTAGTTCTATTTCACCTTGCTCTTTGCATCTATTAAGATGCTATATAATAATTCATACTATACATTGTTAGGACACATCACAACCATTCTTCTGTCTGGACAGTGTGTGTGTGTATATTGAGAAAGGCCTGTCCCTTTACAGATGGATCAACCTTTTGATGAGTGGTCCTATCGTGACCTCTGGGCAGCCTGCTCTCTACATACCATGGCATGTGTGAGGGTGGTGTAAGGAAATCAAGTATAGCTGAACCGCTTTGATAATTCCTCCTGCAATGCCAGCGTCTAGGGTAGATCCAAGCAATGAAGTCCATAAGAAATATAACAGCTTCCCAAGATAATCCCCTTGGTAAAGCATACGAATTCCCAAATAACAGTCAGAGTCCAGAATCAGGATACAAGTAGATCTGAGGTCTGGAATCTCCAGCCTGCTTTTTATTAGGGTTACAGACAAAAAATACACACCCAGGGGGAGGCATTAAATCACCAATCAGGTACAGGTTACAGCCCCTACCTCCCTCCCCTCTGATAAACAGTTAACTTCATTAAAACGTGCACTATTTTACCCCAGTTCTGGATGTACCCCAAAAACAGGGGGTACACCTTTAAATTGGGCACCGCTGGATAGTGCTCACTTGTGGGGACAATATGTCAAAAAATCAGTCCATTCGGATGAATGGTTCGGGAGTTATGGAGCACTAAAGTTTTGACCGACCGCACGGATCATCTAGCCGAAAATAGTTCCATAAGTTTTGGCCCTGCGGTCGGTCTCCGTTTAGGCGAATAAAAAAGACGAAAGTCCTGCCATCCGTTCGCATCTTCGTGGTCGTTGAAATCCCCATACGAAGTTGCATGTAACTACCGAACGGCCGGTGATTCGGTTTTTTCCGTGCGAAGTTCTGGATGTATGGAGGTCTCAGCGGTGTTCGCCTGTTTGCGTATCCGATTTTAGTTCCACGCGTTTGACGGGCAAACACCGCTGTTCGCACGTAAAATGGCCGCGACCACGTGTAAAGTGCCGAAATGGCGGCCACCTAGAGTTTACACGGGGAATTCGCCTGAATCCATCCGAAGGGTAGAAATTATAGCTATATGCCGAATTCCAGCTGAATTGGGTGAATTAACTTGTGCAACAAAGGTAGAAATCCTGATGAACGGAGTCATTTCTTCACACTGCTCCCCTATAAGTCCATAGGTCGGCATACCCGCCTAGACCCTGTCGGGTTGGCTTGGGGATGTCCGATGAAAGTATGTTTTTAGGTGTCCAGTTCGGTCTGGCGGGACAGTCCATCCGCATTCCCATTTTGTTTACCCGGACGGTACTGCATGGTAAAATTGTATGGTTGGAGAGCTAAGCTCCACCGGAGTAGCCTGGGGTTGTCACCAGCTACCCGGTTGAGCCATACCAGGGGGTTGTGGTCGGTCATAAGGGTAAACGCTCGCCCATACAGATAGGGCTGAAGTTTCTTGAGGGCCCACACGAGGGCCAAGCACTCTTTTTCTACGGTGGCATAGCTGACTTCTCGGGGCAAAAGTTTACGGCTGAGGTATGCCACCGGGTGTTCCATGCCATCCGCCCCCACCTGGCTTAGCACGGCTCCCAGCCCAAACATGGAGGCATCTGTGTGGACAAGAAATTGTTTAGTGTAATCGGGTGCTGCCAACACAGGGGCCTCACTCAATGCCGCTTTGAGCTTCTGGAAAGCGTCCGTGCACTCTGGGGTCCAGGAGACCTGTTTGGGAAGGGCCTTTTTGGTAAGGTCCGTGAGGGGCTTGGCCAGGGCGCTATATTCTGGGACGAACTTCCTATAATACCCGGCCGTCCCTAAGAAAGCCAGTACCTGGGTTTTGGTCCGAGGTTGGGGCCAGTTAGCTATGGCTTCTACCTTAGCGGGCTCTGGGCGTTGTCTACCGGAGCCGACACGGTGGCCTAGATACTGGACCTCGGCTAGGCCTACGTGACACTTGTCGGGTTTCAAAGTGAGCCCGGCGAGGTGGATTCGTTCGAGTACCCTGGACACATGACCCAGATGGTCTCCCCATGTGCGGCTATAGATGGCAATATCATCTAGATACGCACATGCGAAGTCCTGCAACCCCTCCAGGAGCCTATCCGCCATCCGCTGAAACGTAGCCGGGGCGTTCTTCATCCCAAAGGGCATAACCTTGAATTGGTATAGCCCAAACGGGGTGACGAACGCCGACTTGGGGATGGCCGCAGGCTCCAGGGGGATCTGCCAATAACCCTTGCACAGGTCCAGGGTAGTCAAGTAGTTCCCCCCCGCCATACGATCTAAGAGCTCATCTATTCTAGGCATGGGGTAGGCATCGGTTATGGTACGGTCGTTAAGCCTCCGGTAATCTACACAGAAGCGCGTAGTGCCATCGCGCTTCGGTACTAGTACCACCGGGGAGGCCCAAGGACTTTGGGAGGGTTCTATTACCCCTAGCCGTAACATATCCCTTAACTCGGTGAGCATACTCTCACGTACTGCTTCCGGGATCCGATATGACTGTTGCCGTAAAGGCGTCTCTCCCTGGGTTTCCACACGGTGTACCGCAGCGGAGGTATAGCCGGGGGTAGCGGAAAACATCTCTCGGTATCCCTGCAGCAGATGGGTAGCCTCACCTTTCTCCAGGAGGTCTAAATTTTGCCCCAAGCTTACTTGGTCAATAGTACAGGGGGTGGTCTCCAGTAAGTCAGGCAGGGGAAGCCCTTCACTATCCTCTGTGGCGGGGGCGCACACGGCGCCCACCTCCTCTGTCCTTTCAAAATATGGTTTGAGCATGTTCACATGGAAGGCTTTGGTCAGCCTTTCATCTGAGCATTTGCTCACGATGTAGGTAGTCTCGCTAACCTGTTCCACTACCTTAAAGGGTCCCTGCCAGGCTGCTTGCAGCTTGTCCTTTTTAACGGGCCTCAGAGCCAGTACCTTCTGCCCTAAGTCCAGCACTCTATCCTGGGCCCTCCTATCGTACCACTTTTTCTGGTCCTCCTGGGCCGCCTGCAGGTTCTCCCGAACCGATTCGGTGAGGGCCCGCAGACGGTCCCGGAACTCCAGGACATACTGGACGATAGGGACTCCCCCCTCATCTGTATTGCCCTCCCAGTGTTCCCGTACGAGCTCCAGTGGGCCCCGAACTTTTCTCCCGTACAGGAGTTCGAAGGGGGAAAACCCAGTGGAGGCCTGGGGCACCTCACGGTAGGCAAACAGAAGGTGGGGAAGGAATTTTTCCCAATTCTTGTGGGACTCTGTAAAAGTTTTTAGCATCTGTTTTAGAGTGCCATTGAAACGTTCACAGAGCCCGTTAGTCTGGGGATGATACGGGGCGCTGAACAGGGGCTGCACTCCACAGCTCTGCCACAGTTGTTGCGTCAGGGTGGCTGTGAACTGCGTCCCCCGATCGGAGAGTATCTCCTGCGGGAAACCTACTCGGGTGAATATCTGAATAAGGGCCTCTGCCACGGTCTCGGCCTCTATATTGGTGAGGGCGACTGCCTCCGGGTATCTAGTGGCGTAGTCAACCACCGTTAGGATAAACTTTTTGCCCGACGGACTGGGGCGACTGAGGGGACCTATTAAATCCACCGCTACTCGGTGGAAGGGCTGTTCGATGATGGGTAGGGGGTGAAGCTTAGCCTTCCGAAGGTCTCCCCTTTTCCCTACCCTTTGGCATACATCACATGTCCTACAATAGTACTTTAGGTCCTGGGTAGCTCTGGGCCAGAAGAAGGTTTGAGTTAACCTGTCTCTGGTCTTTTTGACCCCTAAATGTCCTGCTAGGGGAATGTCATGACTGAGTTTTAACAACTCAGCCCGAAATTTACGGGGCACAACTAACTGTCTTTTTATGACCTGGGTAGCCCCCTGTCCCACCCCCTCGGTTACCCTATATAGCAACCCCTTATACCACTCAAATTTTTCGTGCGGGTTGTTCTCGGGGGTAGCGGCCGCGGCCTTCCTATAGCCTTCTAATGTGGGGTCAGTACGCTGTTCCTGTTCAAACCCTGGGGGGTATCCCAGAAGGGTACGGGGGGATCGGGTAAAGGGGGTATTTCGACTCTTACCTGGTTCTCCTCAGAGTGCAGCGGAGCTTCCAGTCTGGCTTGAGCTCGGGTGGTAACCGGGTAGGCCTCGGCAGGGGGGTCTCGGGCTAGTTGAGAGGTTAGGCATCCCACATCATTTCCCAACAAAACCTCGGCGGGCAGTTCTTGCATAATCCCCACCTCCAGTTGTTTAGACCCGGAACCCCAATCAACAAACATATTAGCGGTGGGCAGTTTGTGAATAGCGCCCCCAGCCACCCTTACAGCGACTGTGCGTCCGGTGCGAGCTTGTGCTCTGACCGTGTGGGGCTGTACCACAGTCAAAGTAGCCCCAGAGTCTCTCAGCGCCCGGGCCCCCACGCCATCGACGGTAATCCATTGGCGGTGGTGGTCCCGGTTGTCCCCCCCAGCTTGTACTGGATTGACCTCATGTAATACACTCCACTGTTCTTCGTGGTTAAGGGCAGGGCCTGTGTGTTCCTGTTGCACACAGTGAGCAGCTGCCCTGGGTTGTTGTGGGGCTGGCCGTTCCCAGCTTCCCCGGTTTAAGCGAGGGCACTGATGCTTGTAATGTCCTGGTTGCTTGCAGTAGTGACACACTGCAGGAGGTCGAGGTGTGTTTGCTGGGTTCGGTGGGGGGTTACCTATGGCAGGTCTAGGTGGAGCCGGGTTTGTTGGAGCTGTGTACTGAGGCTTAAATGGTGGTCTGCTCGCCCCTGGCTCCTTCCTCCTGTTATCCTGGTACTCGTCCGCTAGCCTAGCGGCCTCCTCCACGGTTTTTGGTTTCCTATCTTTTACCCAGTCTTTTATGTCCTCTGCAGTATGATTAAAAAATTGCTCCAGTATCACTAGTTGCAAAGCTTCTTCTAGGGTGGTTGCCTGGCAGCCCTTCATCCAATTGCGGGCTGCCCGCTGCAGGCGAAAAGCCCATTCCGTATGGGAATCTCTCCCAGTCTTTCTCAGGTCTCTAAACTTTTTCCGGTATGCCTCCGGAGTTACCGCATATCTGGCCAACAAAATGTCTTTTATTTTCTCATAATTATGTATGTCCCCCTCAGGTACTGCTCGCAGCGCCTCGGCTGCTCTACCTGACAATTTACTGCTGACGACTGCAGCCCATTTGGTGGAGTCTAATCCCTCCAGTGCACACTGGCGTTCAAAGTCTTGCAAGTAACTGTCAATTTCCATTTCATTGTCAACAAATGATTTAAACGCTGCATAATTTACCTTCTTTGGTATTTCCCCAATACTTCTCGGGGGGTGTAGCAAATCCCCCTGTGACGCTCTGTCCCGGTCATCTCGCTCTTTTTGCGCTTGTCTGGCTTGTGCTACGACCTGCAGTATCGCCTCTGAGGATGGATTGGGTCCCAATAAACTGAGTGTCCATCGGATGTCCTTTTGCATCACGGTTTCTTCCTCTTGGTCCATCTCTATATTACTGGTATTATCGCTCTGCATTAACTCCGCAATTATCGTGGCTTTTGTTTTGTTACTTGCCACTCTGCCTCGAGCTTCCAGTAAGTCCTTTAGCGTGGTTCTTTTAAGTAGCTGGTACTGCTGAGCCATTCATTCCTTTGCTTGTTTTGAAATGTCCATTTGGGATTCGAATCCCTCCGCTTGCCACCAGTTGTAAGGAAATCAAGTATAGCTGAACCGCTTTGATAATTCCTCCTGCAATGCCAGCGTCTAGGGTAGATCCAAGCAATGAAGTCCATAAGAAATATAACAGCTTCCCAAGATAATCCCCTTGGTAAAGCATACGAATTCCCAAATAACAGTCAGAGTCCAGAATCAGGATACAAGTAGATCTGAGGTCTGGAATCTCCAGCCTGCTTTTTATTAGGGTTACAGACAAAAAATACACACCCAGGGGGAGGCATTAAATCACCAATCAGGTACAGGTTACAGCCCCTACCTCCCTCCCCTCTGATAAACAGTTAACTTCATTAAAACGTGCACTATTTTACCCCAGTTCTGGATGTACCCCAAAAACAGGGGGTACACCTTTAAATTGGGCACCGCTGGATAGTGCTCACTTGTGGGGACAATATGTCAAAAAATCAGTCCATTCGGATGAATGGTTCGGGAGTTATGGAGCACTAAAGTTTTGACCGACCACACGGATCAGCTAGCCGAAAATAGTTCCATAAGTTTTGGCCCTGCGGTCGGTCTCCGTTTAGGCGAATAAAAAAGACGAAAGTCCTGCCATCCGTTCGCATCTTCGTGGTCGTTGAAATCCCCATACGAAGTTGCATGTAACTACCGAACGGCCGGTGATTCGGTTTTTTCCGTGCGAAGTTCTGGATGTATGGAGGTCTCAGCGGTGTTCGCCTGTTTGCGTATCCGATTTTAGTTCCACGTGTTTGACGGGCAAACACCGCTGTTCGCACGTAAAATGGCCGCGACCACGTGTAAAGTGCCGAAATGGCGGCCACCTAGAGTTTACACGGGGAATTCGCCTGAATCCATCCGAAGGGTAGAAATTATAGCTATATGCCGAATTCCAGCTGAATTGGGTGAATTAACTTGTGCAACAAAGGTAGAAATCCTGATGAACGGAGTCATTTCTTCACAGGTGGTCCTTGGCAATTTTGTTTTCTTTTTTTCCAATTTGATTTTTTTTTTTTTTTTTGAAGGTATATGGGGTACAGAAATAAAAAATTTATATAGGGTCCCTCCCCTGTATCATTTAAGTCAAAGTAATCCTTTAGATCTGTAATTAGGCCCGATACAAAATCCACATCTGCCAGCAGAACACTTTTTATCTTCCATGGGCTACGATGTTTGAAGTCACATAAATCTTTCAATTCTAATGTGACGGGTGCATGGTCTGAACACGAGAATGGACGTATGTCACACGACATGAGCTGATTTAGGTGAGACCCTGACATCAGAAAACCATCAATCCTTGAATAGGAATTGTGAACTGGGGAAAAATGTGTGTATGTTTTCTCTGTAGGGTTGTATCCACTTTTCCCTGTAGGGTTGTATCCACTTTAGGGTCGAAGATGTGGTTAAAGTCTCCACAGATTATAGTGATGCCTCTCTGGATGTTGGTCAGTTTCTGGAATATTTTGTGCAGAAAATTCAGCTGATTGGTTTTTGGTGCATGTGGCTGCTTCTGCCACATATATGTTTGCTATCGTGTAAAGCATTTCGTTAAGTGTTCCTATCATTATGGCATATCTCCCATTAGTATCAATTTGGATAGATTGGGGGACTGGGCAGTAAAAAGGCAGATGAAATTTAACGTAGAGAAATGCAAAATTATGCACTTCGGGGTTAAGAATGCACAAGCCCCAACCATTGCCAAGATGTGGAGAAACCACATACAAAAGTCAACAACACCTAAACAAAACAGCACAGCCTAACGCAACACAAGGCTAACTTGACCAAGAAAAATGTTGCCAATTCAGACCCCGACTAGGTCTAACATCCCACCATAACACTTTGCCAAACATAACACCACTTCTTGGTACCGCACCAAACACCCCCTTGTTACCCCTTCCACACACCTTCCCCCAGCTCTCCTCCCCCCCTCCCGCCTCCTTCACCTGCTCTGACACCCTAGACAAGGAAGTCCTGATAGTGCTACAGACTTCAACTACTAGCCCCAGAACTACTAGCCTCAGAACATCCCACGACCACGACCATCTTGCAAACCTTGCTTGAACTAACAAAACAAACACTCAACAGCAACCAAGCAACGAGACCCCCAAACAGTCCCACGGACAGTACACAAATACAAGGCAGTTCTCAGGCCCCCCAACACTAACAGACACGTTAACCACTGACTGTTAGATCCATGCAAAGACCCCTCCCCACATAACTTATGATCCTGAATGTGTTACAGCCCTGAAATATGTGTAAAATGTACGTATTACTTACAAGCAGTGTCAAGCAGTGTCAAGACGCACAATTCTGCATTGCCCCCCTCCCTTTTTGCCTTCTGTACCCCATTATACTTGAAAATAATAAAGAACAAGTTACAAAAAAAGAATGCACAAGCAATTTACACCCTAAATGGTAGTGAATTAGGGATAACCACACACGAGAAGGATTTGGGAATTGTTATAGACAACAAATTATACAGCAATATGCAAAGTCAATCTGTAGTTGCTAAGGCCAGTAAGGTTTTGTCATGTATAAATAGGGGCATACATTCCCGGGATGAAAATATAATTTTGCCTCTTATAAATTGCTGGTAAGACCACACCTTGAATATGCTGTGCAATTTTTGGCACCAGTTCTAAAGAAAGATATCATGGCACTAGAAAA
The DNA here is from genome assembly GCA_933207985.1 of Pelobates cultripes. NCBI lineage: Eukaryota > Metazoa > Chordata > Amphibia > Anura > Pelobatidae > Pelobates > Pelobates cultripes. The sequence goes on from OW240913.1 coordinate 192,461,604, forward strand.
AGTGCAGAGACAAGCTACAAAATTGATAAAAGGAATGGAGCATTTTAGTTACGAAGAAAGGTTAAAAAATTTAAATCTGGGGGGTGGGACCTGGACGCAGAGCCGAGCGGATGCAGGACATAGCTGCTCCCGCTCCAAACGCCAAACCTGCCTGATAAAAAGCTACAAAAAGACTCCAAAACCCGTCAAATGGGCCACCAACAAAGAGCTGCTGAAAGGGGCTACGCATTGGTGCCAAACACGAGGCACCAACTGCAGAACACCCGGCAACGCAGCCCAGGGCCTATAAGCATGGCCGGCGTGGAGGAGGTGTCCGCTCCCCCGCCGTCAGCGACGGCTTACAGAAAGAGACTGGGCCCACATTCCCCCCTTATGGACCGTGGGGGTTATCCCAGTCCCAGCCACCCATTACTTGCTGCCATGCGGTGACGGGGTAACCCTGTGCAGCCGCGGACAAGATGGCTGACTCCTCACGGACCCCCACCACACGGGACCTACTGGAGCCACTTGAGGTCCGCCTTGACAGGCTGTTCACATCCTTCTGGAAGAGGCTTGAGAGCAGACCGCGAACCCGCCACCTGAATCACCTCACCCTCCCCGCCACACACCAAGCTTGACCAGCCAGAAGGCTCATAAGACACCCCACGAGAGGCGGAGGAGATGGGTGAGGCCACACAAGCAGAGGAACAAGGTCTGCCACCAAGAACCCAACCCCAGGCCTGGGGGAACTACCTGCCATCCCCCAAAAGGAATCTGCTGGGCTACAATGGGACAACCGAAGCGAGACACCATGAAGCAGGCACCGGAACAGAATGCTGACAGGAGGAACGCCTTACCGCCGCACAGCAGCAGGGTTCCCACACGCAACACCAGCCTCCGGCCTGCCCTCACTCCCAGCGCACATGCCCAGCCTCCAGGGAAGGGGTCATGTGACCAAGACGGACTCTAGATTCCAGCTGGCTAAGGACAATGTCTCCCCCTCCACAGGCATAGGCTGGGTAAACTGCCAACCACTCTATAGCAAAGCATATCTGTGTTTTTTTGTTCCTTCACAAAGTTAGACATAATCCTGCTGTCTTGATACTGCAGTTATTGTATATGCTATACTGTAGCCTAATTACCATCTTATATCCTGCACTCTATGCTACAGTACACTACTTTCTATTATACTGTGTTGTTTAAACTTACTACGAGCATATAAGCTATTGGTCATTTTGTTTTTCGTATTGTGCCCACTTTGAATGAAAACCTGCATGTCCTTTTACTATCAATCTGTGCATAGCAACTGTTTAGCCATGTATATGAAGCATGTTATTACTACCAATGTTTGACTATCATAAATTAGCATGACCTTTATTACTAATCATTAGTGATGTCCCGAACGGTTTGCCGTGGACTCATCATTGAGTAAACTTTGACCCTGTACCTCACAGTCAGCAGACACATTCCAGCCAATCAGCAGCAGACCCTCCCTCCCAGACCCTCCCACCTCCTGGACAGCTCACTAAGAATGCAGCTTCAAAATGGATGCTGTCCAGGAGGTGGGAGGGTCTGGTAGGGAGGGTCTGCTGCTGATTGGCTGGAATGTGTCTGCTGACTGTGAGGTACAGGGTCAACGTTTACTCAATGATGAGTCTGCGGCGAACCGTTCGGGACATCACTACTAATCATATATAAATGTTAAAAGTTGTCAAGCGTGGACTACAAGCATAGAACGTTATCTTACCTAGACCCTCTTGTATTTAAATAAAAAAAATTGTGCACTGTCCCAATATACCCCACTGTTACCTATGTTCTTAAATACACAAGTGGAATGGCTTTGGGGTATCACATGCCTGTATGTTACCTTTATATGCACTGCAAAAATAAAATAAATGTTAAAAAAAAAAAAAAAAATCTGTTTCGTTTTGAAAAACGGCGCCTGAGAGGGGATATGATAACGTTATACAAATATATTCGGGGCCAGTACAAACCTCTATCTGGAAATCCATTCATAAACAGGGCTATACATATGACATGAGGTCACACATTTAGGCTGGAAGAAAGGAGATTTCATCTAAGGCAAAGAAAAGGTTTTTTTACAGTAAGTGCAATAAGGATATGGAATTCTCTGCCTGAAACGGTGGTTTTGTCAGAGTCTATACAGATGTTTAAACTGCAATTGGATAAATACTTGCAAAAACATAACATACAGGGATATAATTTCTAATTAGTGGGGTAATAGCTGCTTGATCCAAGGAGACATCTGACTGCTATTTTGGGGTCAAGTAGGAATTTTTTCCTAGTTTGTTGCAAAATTAGAAGCGCTTCAGACTAGGTTTTTTGTCTTCTTTTGGATCAATAACAAAAATCTTTTCAGCTATGTAATTATGTAATGTCTGCCGAGTAAAGTGTGAACGTAAGATGTCTACTAAGTAGTATAGAAGCCCCTTTGGACTTTGTGGGAGAGGTAGAATGGAACTGGTGTGGGATCTCACTGGTCAGAAGTTTTGGGTGGTCATTGTGGCGAAAATGGATCTCCTATAGACAGAGCACCTCAGCATTCTGTAGATCTTTACCTCTACAAAGAAGGTGTCTTTTTGGCATGAAAATAGTGCATTCTTAGCAGCACATCTTGTGGTGTATCTGGAGGCAAGAACTTTGGCCTCTCCGTGCAGTGGATCCTATCAAAGAGGAATAGGTCAAGTGGCATGTCTGGTGCTAGCTTGCGGAGCAGGCCTGTTACATGGGCAGTCAGATCATCTTGGCCGACACTCTCTGCAACACCTCTAATGCTCAAGTTATTTCGGCGTGCCCTATTCTGCATATCAGCCAGCTTTAGATCCTGGAAGTCTAGCCTGGAGAGAAGGCCGTCAACTTTCCCTGCAAGGTCATTATGTGCCTCTGTGAACTCTGCCATCTTGTCCTCCACATGTGCGGTACTGTTTCCTAATTCCTCTTTATGTATGTCTTTCATGCCCGTGTCTAATTTCGCCAATATCTTGTTAGACATTTCGTCCAGCATATCTTGTAGCACGCTTCGGGTGATCGCTGGATCAGGGTCTGCCTTCACCGGCTCTTCCTCCGCGCTGATCATGTGTCTGCAAGTTTTTCCCCTGCTCTGCTCTCGCGGCGAAAAAGTTAGCCTTGTCAGCTTGGACATGATGGGGTAAAAAATATTTCTTCTTTTTTGTAGATATTACTCATTTGAAGCCCTCGAGGTACAGAACTCGTCTCTAACACATGCGTTTGCTCCGGTGAGAGTCCAGGACACGCCCCAGCAATTTTCTTTTTAAAGTTATCTTGCCTGTCAAACGGTTAGGGCAACCCAAATGGCTGTCCCACCCCCAGGGGACAGTCCCATCTAAGAAATGGGAGTAACAAGCTTCAAGTGGAGAAGTGAATGTGAGCATACATTGGCTGTAGTCTTCCTACAATAATAAAAACCCTTTATATTTCAGGCCAGTTGTCATAGACATATGCTGTGGTATTCCTGCAGTGTCTATTCTAATATCTATATACAACATGCTTTCCAATATGACTCTAATGTTTAGCCTATATATGCATGTAGATATCTTAGTAATAACGTGGTTCTACAAATATTACTGTAGAAGCAGCAGATATTTGGGATTTACTGCAAAGAAAAGGCATTCAGTTTTAATGTATCTATTTTTTTAAGTGTTTTTAAATGTATTTTATAATACATTTTATTTATTATTTCACAGCTGATTCTTAGGATGTTCGTTCATGTGTCATTTAGTTGTATTTATTGCATGCTTCCCAATAATAAAGTCTGTTGCGTCCGACACAGAGCAGTATTATAAAGGATTCACAATATCAGACATTTTTTGCAATGCAAACTCTGAGTTGCCAAAAATGTGATTATTTTTTTTTGTATTGTATTTTTTGTAAAACAAAGAACTTAGTTTATAGTGATTGATTGTCAGCTTTTTCCTTTAGCTATTTGTATTAATGAAAAATGGGTAGCAGGAGCAATTTCAAGTTAAAAATAGGGGATTTACCCGAAACATTTAAAGTAAAAAAATCAGTTGGCAGCTGACCACCCACTCACTCATTCCACCCTGACAAGATCTAAGCTTTCTCACACATCCAGTCTGTATGGCAGAACTGCCACTAGCTGCTCTATTATTGCCCATTCCTCAACCCCAGTAGGGAGTCAATACCAAAAGAATGGTGTTCTTTCCTGTTTCTTCTAAATATAAATGCCCTCACTGCTGCTTAAGGTTTGTAACATTTTTTTGACATAGTCCCAATCTTAATACAGGGTGACCAAATTACAAAAATTAACATTAAACACTTTAGTACAAGGATCTTTGCAGATCTTATGACATCATGACCATTCTGGCCAATCATCTCTCAGGTTGGGGTTGAAATATATTTAGCAAAACACCTTAATTACTTTATACTTTATCTATGGGTCTCTGTTGCACTGGGAAAAGCAGTGCTGCTACAATAAATTATTTATTTTAGGCCATAGCATAGAACCCATATATGCCATATATATGGGAACCATAGGCGTCAAAGGATGTGTTCCCAGCTAAAATATCGAGACATTTTATATTCTGTCATTTTATAGTATGAATGTCATTGCTTTATATTGTATAAACCACCAATCTCACTGATTATTTTACACCGCAGTGAAACTGTAATAAAATTCTCTCGGCTCCCAAAAAACTGAGACAAGCTCGGTTGCAGGCACAATACATACGTTACGCATTTCATTTGTTGCCTTGTGACCTATGAAGCAAGAGAAGGGCCATATTTTTCGATTGTTTAAGCCATCATGGCTTGCTGGTTTGTGTACTCTATCAAGTCCTGTACAGTGCGGGAAGGAAATTATTACACATTCTCCATTCTGGTGCCCTTTGACATGTGTAACTGGAAACAAATGTGTTTAGATTGTGTTTGCATTTTATTCACGTCAATGTCAAATCAAGGTGTCAAGTGAAGCATGCATTGCTTTTCCCCACTTCTTTTTCTTTTTTCAATGTTCAGACTTCATGGTATTGGATTTTCACACTAGATTAAATAACTATAGAATTGATATAAATAGCAGCTCACAAACTTGGCACATTCTTATGTATCACTATAGTGTTGGAGCACTTTTACCCATATATGAAATGCATTTTTATATATATATATATATATATATATATATATATATATATATATATATAATATCAATAAAGTAAAGTTGTAAGTAACGGCAAATATACAATATTTGTTGAATTATAGAGACAGGAAGACTTTTGCACACCTCCACAGACCTGGGGCATCGTTCTTATTGTAGATCCCTGTCCTGCTTCTGATGGCATCACAAGCTACCAAGATGTTAAGTGTAGTGTGATACGTCAATAAATGAACATGCTCCATGATATTCCACAAAATAGCAATTTAGTAAACATCTGTGCTTTGCTTGGTTGGCTGACTTGTTGGTCTACATTCTCCCCTTGACATTCCCCCTTTGACAGGTCCTTGACATGGATTTCTTTAATTTCACACCTTCCCACCTGCACTTCTGAATACCCAATAAGATTAAAATAAATTCTAAATCCTAGCAGTAATTATTTTTCTTTTCTCAAGCCCTAGTTTATTGAATTGTCAAGCTATGACACAAGGATTTTTTTTGGGGGGGGAATGGAATTCTGCTTGTAACCTGAATGTTCACCAAAGTAGTTTGTGTACTATACTGTCCTGTTTCTGAGCCATTGTTAGAGATCGTAGTGTCTTCGTGTAAGAAAAACCAGAAGTTGTCAGATTAACCTATGTTCATAGACACACTCTTACACATCCTTGATAGGACTTCCATCACTGCCACTTCAAGAACCTGAAGTGCCACTTATCTTCAAACAGACTTCATTGTGATAGTCCTCAAACTTTACTTACAGGAAAAATAACCCTTTCCCTGTCTGCTCCTGATCGTACATTGCATACATTGTGCCATTCAGCAAAAGACACAACATTGTTATTGTTCATGCTTATATAGAGAGTTTGAGGCCTAGTGGAATTTAAGCAATTTCGGTATATTATATAGTTTAGCATGTTATAATTTTCTTAATTTTCTTTTTTACTCTACATATCTAGCAAGCCTATCATTTCACTTATTCGCATATTTGTCTAAAGCTAGGAGTGTACTCATTAGCCAGACTCAACGCCTACATCTTGGCTTTTATCTAGACATGTATGTACTAGCCCATTTTATCATGATGATTCTTACTCAAAAATGTGCAGTTATTTAATATGCTGTGTCTATTTCTACACTTGCAACTGCTGTTGGGGCATAACAAGAATGCTTGTTACATTTACTCATGCACAGAAAAACAAAGATTGACCAAAAAAAAACAAAAAAACATGTTGTAGCAAAGCTCTAGTCATGACAAGGACTTTTCTCCGCTGGATCCGTAGTAACTGGAACTCTGGAACAAGGCACTGCAAGTGACTAGCTCCATCCCTCTCCAGTAATTGGATGACACACAGTTCTGGGAGTACAACTGATTTTAATGAGCCAAACTCTGCCTTTTATGCACAGACCACATGAGGGGGTCACAACAGTACAATGCTAGCCCCGCCCAGGTGTCTCTGTGCCTGGGAGATAATTAAGTTGAAGAACCGCAAGTTAATTAGCTCTCAGGAACAGAGATCCAAACTTAAAAGTACCGCAAAACATAATAAAAACCAACAATAAGCCCTGATCTGAGCGCCCAAGTTGTCCAAATAGCGCTCAGATCCATGCAGTATAAGGATATCGCCACCAAGGCAAAGGATTCTTGCCGCCCTAGACAACAATACATTTTGATGCCCCCTCATGAATGCAACTACATTTTGGTTTATTTACTAAACTCTGAATTATACTAAAGAGACATTTAGGGAAAGAGGCGCACTGAGTAGATATTAAATGGAAACTATAGTGCCAGGAAAACAAACTTGTTATCCTGGCACTATAGCTTCCCCCTCCGTCAAGCGCATCCTCCCTCGTGGTGCAGCAGGGGTTAAAACCCCTTCTGTCACTTTCCTGGGTCCAGCACCAATGTCTTTTGAGCTGGCTTGGGTCCGCCTTCACTCCTCAATGGCCACGCTCGCAGTGGTATTTCCGTGGCTGGATGTCCCCGTGCATAGCCACTAGAGGAGTAAACCCTGAACGGTAAGTATTGAAGTTTCTTAAAAATTACAATAATTACCTTGCAGTGCCACTTACACAATCTCACTAATACACACACTCACTGGCATACACACTTACACATTCTAACTCTAACTTACACACTCTGACACATACACATTCTCACTGACCTACACATTGTCACTTGCACATTGTCACTGACATACACAGTGTCACTTGCATACGGTTACTTGCACATTCTCACTGACATACACAGTGTCACTTACACACTCTCACTAACACACACAGGTCAACTACACACTCTCACTAATACACACACTCTAATTTACACACTCACTGGCATACACATTGTCAGTTACACACTCTAACACCACACAGTGTCACTTACACATACTCACTAACAGTGTCAATTGCACACTCTCCCTAACACACACACACCCAGAGTCACTTGCACACTCTCACTAACACACACACACAGAATCACTTGCACACTCACACACAGATTCACTTGCACACTTTTACTAACTCACACCCAGAGTCACTTGCACACTCTCACTAACACACACACACACACAGTCACTTGCACATTCTCACTAACAAACACACACCCAGAGTCACTTGCACACTCTCACTAACACACACACAGTCACTTGCACACTCTCACTAACAAACACACACCCAGAATCACTTGCACACTCTCACTAACACACACACACACATAACTTGCACACTCACTAACACATTGTCAGTTACACACTCTCATTAACACACACATTGTCACTCAAACACAAACTCACACCACTTTACATAAAGTCACACTTTATTTACACTAACAAACAAACCAATTTAACACACTCCCCCATTTATAAACATGCACACAATAAGCAATCCCCCTTAGCCATACCTGGGCACAGTGAAGATGGGAAGAGTTCCAAGCAGCAGGATCCAGGATGTTCTTCTTTCTCCTGGGGGAGCAGTAGAGCCGTGCATTGTGAGCACAAGCTACGTCCTGCTCCCTTCACCATGCTTCTGGTGTTCACAGGTAGGGGGCAGCTGGGATACCAGGTCATATCCGGCTTCCCCTGCCTGCAGGAAACACAGTGCTCTGCAGCAAACCCCACTGCCCAAGCAGGTAATTGGATGCAGAGGGAGCCCAGCAGCTGAATAGCTGCGCTAAGGAGCCGCTCACCCAGCACAGCACCAACAAACCTGTATGTTTAACGATATAGTGCCACTGCCCCCGCTCCTAGTCAAATATGGGTGCCTCCACCCCAGTTTTCAATAAAACAAAAAACTAAAAAAAAAAAACAACTAATAAATTGAAAGTTTTATTTCTCTTTTTCCAGCACCAGGCTCCCTCTGTGCTACTCACCTCCCAAAACATCATCAAAGAGGCATGGCCTCCTCCTGCGATGGTCCAATTCCCCCGGCGGCGATCAGCGTTGCTCCCGGTGTGGGGAGACTGCCTGCAGCCCAGACAGTCTCCCCACACTGATTTAGGACCCCTGGGGCCATGTGATCGCTTAACACAGCGATCACATGGTCACAATGGGTGTCCATAGTGCTGCCTGCAGGGGGACTGCCTGTGCTGACAGGCAGTCTCCCTGCAACTGTAAAATAAAAATAAAAAATAAAGTTAGTGTTAATTAAAAAAATAATAATAATTTTATAGGTGTATATATGATATATAGACATATATTATATGGATATAATATATGTCTATATATCATATATATAATGCCATACTAAGTGTATTTTTATATTAATATGTACTTATATTAATATAAAAATACACTTATAATTAAATTACACACGTATATATATAATATATATAATAACTATATAGATTGTATATATATATTATTATAAAATATAAATAATAAGTAATGTAAATTAAATAAATTTTTTTAAAAATAATAATAAAAAATTTTAAAAAAATTATATAGCTATATGAAATTTTATTCTAACTGTATTTTAAAATTAATATATATATATTTATATCAAAATACACTTAGAATGAATTTGTATATATATCTATATATATAAAAATAATACGAAATATACATATGTCCATATACAAAATTACATAAATAATTATATAAATATACACGTAGACTTCAAATATATAAATATGCATATATATTTAAATTCTACGTGCGTATTTATGTAATATTTTTACATAATTCAGTAATTTTATTGATTGCAATTTGAGGACCTGCCTGCCAACCCAGGCCGAAATTCCAGAGAATTTAATTTGCTAGCACTGTATTTTACCCTGTAACGTTCTACGACACCCTAAAACCTGTACATGGGGGGTACTGTTTTACTCGGGAGACTTCGCTGAACACAAAATATTAGTGATTCAAAACAGTAAAACATATCACAGTGATGATATTGTCAGTGAAAATGACTTTTTTTGCATTTTTCACACACAAACAGCACTTTTACTAATGATATAATTGTTGTGATACGTTTTCCAGTTTTTAAACACTAATATTTGTGTTCAGCGATGTCTCCCGAGTAAAACAGTACCCCCCATGTACAGGTTTTATAGCATTTTTGAACGTTACAAGGTCAAATACATGGGTCAAATATTTTTACATTGAAAATGGCCAGGTTGGTTACGTTGCCTTTGAGAGCGTATGGTAGCCCAGGAATGAGAATTACCCCCATGATGGCATACCATTTGCAAAAGAAGACAACCCAAGGTATAGCAAATGGGGTATGTCCAGTCTTTTTTAGTAGCCACTTGGTCACAAACACTGGCCAAAATTTGCGTTCAATTTCGTTTTTTTACTTTTTTCACACACAAACAAATATGAATGCTTACATTGGCCAGTGTTTTCGACTAAGTGGCTACTAAAAAAGACTGGACATAACCCATATTGAATACCCTGGGTTGTCTACTTTAAAAAAAATATGTACATGTGGGGTGTTATTCAGAGATTTATGACAGATAATAGTGTTACAATGTCACTATTGATAAATTTTAAAAATGCATGTTTTGAAACCGCAATATCCTACTTGTACCTATAGCCCTATAACATGCAAAAAAAAGCAAAAAAGCTCGTAAACACTGGGTATTTTTAAACTCAGGACAAAATTTTGAATCTATTTAGCAGTTTTTTTCATTCGCTTTTGTAGATGAGTAAAAGATTTTTCAAGTAAAAGTCAAAAAACATGTATTTTTTTCAATTTTTCATCATATTTTTTATTTTTTTTAAATTAAAATACATGAGATTATATAAATAATGGTATGTAAAGAAAGCCCCTTTTGTCCTGAAAAAAACAATATATAATTTGTATGGGAACAGTAAATGAGAGAGCGGAAAATTACAGCCAAACACAAACACCAGAAAAGTGTAAAAATATTCCTGGTCGCAAATGTACAACATCGCAAAAACAGTCCAGTCCTTAAGGGGTTAAATGATAATCACGTTATCAGGCTTGTTCAGCATGTTTTAGGCTGAACTTGATGGACGCAAGTCTCTTTTCAGATATGTAACTATCAGTGAGAGTTCTTTCCTATTAGTTGCTAGTACTGAGGGGGAAATCTTATCCAAAAGTAGAAAGAATTTTAATCACAAGACGAACCCAGTTCATTTCGGTTCAGTTCAAGCCCTGCACTTTCCCAAAGGAACTACAAACAGCAAGCTATAGCAGGTTTACATTATTATGATTTTTATAGCTGTGGGATTTATCCAGTCTCAGATGGAGAACAGGGAAACAAATCATTAATAATTACGTGTCTTATTATGATAGTGGCCATTAAACATTGTTTCATGGGAATCCAAAGCATTCATAGCATAAGCATAACAACACAGTTTTCAATTGTAAAATTAGCTAAGTGACCTTTTTTCCCCCCAAATATATAGCATCTCTACTGGTTGGATCAGGCACACCATAATACTCAAGACGGCAGCCACTGACTGTCAACAATGTTTTTGTGGGGTTTTGTAATTGCCGATCTCGCTTTTGTACTCATCTACAGCTGCTGTATCAGCTTTCAACTCTCCAATCCACCATCAATGCTTCTGCTGGATTGAATTTTTTCATTTGTCATTCTTCATCACCTTCCCCAACCAAGTCTCGTAAATCCTAACTGTACCCCGAAACTCAATATTTCTGAACCAATATGTATGTGTGTACATTGTACCATAGATCATTTCATGTTTCCCAATTGTCAGCTTGTCAGTAACTGTTACATTGTAGAGCACTGACTAACTTGATGTGCACCTTAAAAAATAAACAATAATTGTAAACTTGAGGGAAAAATACAGGTTTATTGGATATTCTGTGAGAATTGTCATTGCCATCTGTAATTTTAGGTATTTCTATTTAAAAAAAATAAAAAAAAATACATGGAAAATGCTTGGTATATAATTCAGGGATGTTTCAGATTGGTTCTAGTTTGTTCATGACAAACACCCAATTATTTGAGGACAAAAGAGAGATGGCTTGGACCACACTCATGAAGCATCAGAACAGATATTGCCTCTCCATAAAAAGTGATACTTTACCCAGACCCAAAAACGCCTTAATTCACAAACTAACGAACAGGCATACCCACCCTCCTGGGCTTGCAATAATAAAGTAAAATAATCAGCCCTTGTGGTTTCTACCTCCATACCTCCCCGTGACTTTTCTCTCGTGAAATGGGAGGTCTTTCTGCCCTCATACTGAGACTAAGCATAGCAATGTATTGATATCAATGCTGTAATGCCTTAGGACTCCTCTGAAACAGAAAACTGAATGTACAAATGTTTATTTAATTTTTTTAATTATACCTTGTTATTGCCCGACTTTAATGATGTGATAACCACCCTTAGCGTCTTTTCTTTATTCTGTACCCTCCTACCTTACCTACCAAAAATAAATTACATAAATAAAAAATTTATTTAAAAGAAAGTGATACTCTATTGAGCAAAATAGTCCTACGTAGTAGTAAATCAGAATATATGGGTTGATTTTTTTGTTGTTGTTATTTGCATTCTATCTCCTTGTTTTTTCTGATGTGAGGACTTATTTGTATTTTCTGCTTTGAGCTATAGGAAAATTCTCATAACTTGTTTGTAGTCGTCTTAATGGAGATTCTAAAATGGATTTTAGTATTTCTTTTATTATGCAACCAAAAATAAAGTACAATTGAAAGAAAATATGCAATTAAGAATGTTTCATCCAACTAACCCTGTGTTTATCATGTGGGTCCCTATCAAAAATGCACTGCTCCAGGCCAGCTAGAGCAGTGTATCTAGTGTTGCCTTGATCACTGGTGTGGACCATAATGTATGTTCTTCTACCTGAACACTGTTGAAGGCTGTTTTTATGTTTACTATTGTCATGCAAAGTAGAAATGTACACCAATATACCATAAACATAATGCAATACATTTTTTCCAATATGTCCATCAAGTCCCAGGACATGTGTCTTACTTTAGTGTGTCTTTCTCCAAACAAGGATCATTATCTTCAAGGTCATTTCTGCAATGCCTTGGCAGCACAATCAAATGTCATGTATCCTGAGACTGCAGGAGTTGATCTTATTTAGTCTTCTTATTTTTCTTGCTGCATTTCTACCTCTTTTCAGCTCCAATTAGGATACAGATAAAAGGACTTCAGCACTAGGAGTGTAGTTTCTATAGGCAGCCTTCCAAGCCCTGGTTACATAGCACAATTTTGGCAGAAAATGAATGTCAATGCTGAATGTAATTCTGGATTATTACTGGAAATCTGCATCTGTTTGTAAAATCAAAATCTGCCCGGCTGTTAGTGTCTTCCTTACACCATCTTATGTCTATTTCAATTGTACATTTTTTTTTTTCTGTCTTCAATTCCTTTCTTCATCTAAATCTTCTCTTGCAAATTTAAGTCTCTTTAGTGTGGAAAAATGGCGCCTCAGAGGGGATATGATAACACTATACAAATATATTCGGGGCCAGTACAAACCATTATCTAGAAATCTATTCATAACCAGGGCTGTACATGGGGCATGAGGTCACACATTTAGGCTGGAAGAAAGGAGATTTCATCTGAGGCAGTAAGAGAAATAAGGATATGGAATTCTCTGCCTGAAGAGGTGGTTTTGTGAGAGTCATTACTGATGTTTAAACTGCAATTGGATAAACACTTGCAAAAACATAACATACAGGGATATAATTTCTAATTAGTGGGGTAATAGCTGCTTGATCCAAGGAGACATCTGATTGCTATTTTGGGGTCAAGAAGGAATTTTTTCCTAGTTTGTTGCAAAATTAGAAGCACTTCAGGCTAAGTTTTTTGCCTTCTTTTGGATCAACAGCAAAAACATGTGAGGAAGGCTGAATTTGATGGGCACAAGTCTCTTTTCAGCTATGTAACTATGTAAGTTGTACATTTAAATTACAACTTCACCTCCTTTTACTTGTTTTCTTGGATGGGTTAATGGGTTATTTTTTGTTTCATTTGTTTTATTTAGCATTATTTCTGGTAATTTGTGTAAATATAAGCTATTTAAGTGTTAATTATTCTCTACTGTTGGAGAGAGGTCAGCAAAAAAATATATATTTAAATGTAAAGGAGTGGATTAGTACTTAAAGCACCAACATATATTCTACCTTTTGCTGTCAACATGTTTGCATTACATCAGAAAACCACAGAACTTGTTGCATTAAAGGACCACTATAGCATTAGGAATGCAGACATGTATTCTTAATGCTATAGTGCTCTAGCCACCAATTAGATTCAGCAACAACCCCTCCCCCCTCAAGTGCAATACAAAATAGTTAGACTAGTCCTTCCTGAGGTGGACTGCATTCTAAACCTTCAAAGGTGTAGGAGACTAAGGAAGATGGACACAGGGGAAGATAGAGCGGAATGTGGGGCACATGCTGCCAATGGTTGCCCAGGCTACAGACACCATCAAGCAGAAACACAAATGCAAACGTGTATATATACAAACAGGAGATGGTTAGTATACTATACACAGAGCAGTTTCTACTGACAACCGAATAGCAAAATAGTCATTTCAAAAGAGATTTTCTAATACAACTTAACATTTGGACATGTCTTTAAGCAAACAGCCTGTTTTGATTATGTTTAGAAAATATTAAGTTCAAAATTATGTTTGGTTAAATCTTTATTAGTGCATAAGTTAATTCACCGGAAAATAGATTTATGTATGCCATTTAAAAAATCCAATTGGCTGTCCTACGGACTCCTCTGCAAGAGAAATAATGACCCAGAAAATAATCTGAGTCTTCACGAACATTTGTTAGTTTAACCCAATGCACAATTCTGATATCTTGTATTATTATGAAACACAGAACCGGGAAGCAGAGCTTGGTAAATACTTTATTCTATTGTAGTAGCACTTATTTGCAAGGGCATTCCATGCCACTTTTTTTTTCTATCCTTTTTACTTCCTCCAAAAAAAAAAAAAGAAAAAAAAAAAAAAGAAAATAGCTCACCTTCCTTTCCAGCCCCTGAGGCCAGGTTCTCCCCCAGTCTGATCTTCCTCTGCTATTGTCACTTGTCGAGGAGAGCAGGCTGAGGGGAAGACAGGTGCAGCACGTGCTGTGCGTGCTGATGACATATGTCCAATATGCACATAGTTGATATTAGCCAGCCAGGAGCTGCACATACAGACTCCAGAAACCGTTACCACTTCAAATTAGTGAAGTGTTTTTTGGGGGCCAATGTTCAAGAGAACTGGGTCCAGACTAGCAATTAACAACTAACAACTTTTATTATTATTACTTATTTTAATAAGAACTGGAAGTCTTATTAAACCTACACTAGCAAGTCAAAGAAGCAGCATATCTCCTACTCTGATGTCCTCGAGAAAGGAGGGTTATAACCATAGCAACATTTGGAAATCGCTGCAGCGATATTGAATTATACACAGAGAGACTATATACATGAGTTACTTGCACTATAATTAATGGAGGGAGCATAACTAATTATGGTTCTTAAGAAGTTGTTTTAGAGCTGAAATTACAATTGAATAATTAGTTAATGTATATCAGTTCATTGTTGGTTAGCGAACAATGCATATAATGTGTTCTCCGCACTAAACAATATAAGCTAGAAATGTACGTACAAATGAGACGTACGTTTAAAAAAAAAAAAAAATTATAAGTAGGAATCCACCTCTATATCTTGCTACTGGGTCCCTCCATCTTAGCTCCCTGTCAATCATTGTATCATTGTTACAAGTTCTGTCCTTTTGCATTTGGTAGTCACCATAGAGGAAGTATGTTTGCCATGACCGTGCCTTGTCTGAATGGGATTCTAATTTATATATAGAGTCGACACGGCACCAGAGAGACAGACACAGTTAGATTACGAGACGAGGACAGAAGGGTCGCACCTTTTGGGGCAAGAGGGAGACCTCCTCGCATGCGGAGATAATACCTGTGTTCAGTTTATCATCCAGAGTACTTCAACCCGATGAAATCACATTACTATTGAAGGGGCTTTCATTTATACCTACAACACGCCCTGACCCGCTGAAGTGGGAAATTGAGCTTTATAAATTTGGACGCTCACTTCGATTGAAGGATTTTTTCAAGGACAAGCCACAAAACAACTCTGAAGTGCTACCTAGATTTAGGAATAAGAGCACGTTTGACCCCCTTACCCAATCAGCCGGCTATTAGGACCTTTCTACGGTCTGTACAAAAGGAGACGTCTGACTATCTAAAGAACACCAACAAAGTTCATTCTAACTGCTCCAAAAAAGAACGACAGATCATCAAATCCTTATCCACATACCACACCATTGTGATAAGGCCGGCAGCTAAAGGTGGTGAAATAGTCATAATGGACTATGTAAATTACAGAAGTGAAATTATACAACAACTCTCTGATTTGAACACATACCTTCCCTTATTGGAAGACCCTACCCGGGAAGTCCAAATACAAATTACGAAGACTCTGCAAAGGAGTCTCGAGAGTGGATTCATTACCCTTGAATTATTCCAATACTCAAGTCTTAAAACACCTAGAACACCAGTGATGTACACACTACCTAAGGTACACAAAAACAGTGAGAACCCTCCCGGGCGACCGATAGTATCAGCCATAGTGGGCGTCCTGGAACCTTTGGCCAAATGGCTGGATTTTCTATTCAAATACACTGTTGAAAATTTGAGTACGCATACAGGCTATGCGTATACTCTTCTCGAATTCATCCTTCTATCATGGTCCTCTGGTGGAGTACACATTAGAATTACTGGACATTGTTTTATCTCAGAATTACTTTAGATTTGAGTCCTAGTGGTATCGACAAATTTCTGGTACATCCATGGGTGCAGCCATGGCACCCATGTATGCCAATGGTTACATGTACCAATTTGAGAACACTCACATACTGGAACCATATGGAGAACACATCTTGAGGTATTCACATTACATTGACGACATGTTTTTGCTGTTTAAAGGAACTACTACGGAAGTAGAACAAATGATACAGAACATCAATGAAGCTACCGAGAATATAGAATTATCTATGACCATGAGTACACAACAAGTAGTTTTTCTGGATGTACGTGTCTACCGGGAAAACAATAAATTAGCATACACTCTGTTCTCTAAATCAACAGACCGTAACATGCCACTAGTTTTCATTCTATGGCCTTGAGAAAATCACTACCATACTCGCAGTTACTATGTGTATATAGAAACAATTCACATCTTGAGAATGCACAAGTCCAAATTTCCAATATGTGAAATGAGTTCAAACAAAGGGGATACAAGAACTCCACATTGGCACTAGCTCTACAGAAATGCCAGGACGATACCACGATGAACCAGAAGCCTGCACAGATGACCCGCATAGTATTCCCGACTACATATACTACAGCTGGAATTCAGGAGCCTTATCAACAACAATTGGAGAGTTCTAACGAATGACACAACATTTACCTGAAACGTTCAAAACAAAACCGATGATTTGTTTCAAAAGAAACAAGAATTTGAGGGATTTATTAGTACACACTGATCCAATCCATTGCTATCAATCTAGGACAACATTCATCAATCCAGGATGCTACCGTTGCCTGGGCTGTGTGACATGTGGGCACATGGTGCCAAGGAAAGAATTTACACACCCCCATTCAGGCAAACACTATACCATTAGACATCGATTAACTTGCACCACAGACTTCGTAATTTACAAGCTTACATGCCCATGTGGTCTGGCCTACATAGGCAAAACAGATCTACCACTCCGTGAAAGAATTAGAAATTACAGGTCTAGCATACGGACAGCATACAGGGATTTGAAGACAGAACAGCCAGTGGCTAAACATTTCTTGGACATGGGACACACACTACCCACCCTCAAATTAATGGCCATCGACCACATTCCACCCCCACATAGGGGAGGTGATCAAAGCAAGCTACTACTCCAATGGGAAATATACTGGATTAGAACTTTTAATATGGTCCAACCACGTGGATTGAATGAGAAGTATTCCTTGTCTGTATTCCTGTAGATCATTCTATTATATGTACTTATATGCTATCTGACAGCCCACCCTTGGGGATAGACACGTCAGTTTTGCCAGTAAAAAGGACCAACCAATTGGACACATGTTATTATGTTGAGACTTTTTCCCTACACCTCATGGACAATATATATAGTCTCACATGGCAATATCCCTTTACAGGACGGACCATTATATTCTGACTATATGCACCGGAGTGTTATATTGGCAGCCCACCCTAAGGCACAGCATCCTCATCTGTAACCGTGTTAGATTTAACCACGGTCACCAAATGGTCCGCATATATGCCATTTTGTTTTCATTTGTCTATGTGTTTTGGTTCTACGCTTTTGGTCATGTCCCTTTACAGGACGGACCATTATGTTTTGACTATATACACCGGAATGTTATATTGTCAGCCCATGCTGGGAGATAGGCATGCCAGTTGGTCCGATGCACAGTCATATAATTAAGTATACATTTTTTCAATGGTAATGGTTTGATAGACCATGGAAATCGTGTTTCGTACACATGGAACAAATCAGTTGGATGCCACCCTAGAGGACAGCATTCCTATCTGTAACCGTGTTAGACTTAACCACGGCCCCTAATGGTCCGCATATGTGCCATCTTGTTTTTATTCATCTATGTGTTTTGGTCCTACGCTTGTGGTTTCTGTGTTAGGACATGAATGCCCCTAACTAGTCATTATCTTTTGGGCATATCTATACATATCTATAGCCTATTTAGAGGCTTATTTATGTCCCCATACAGTGGGGTTGACATTTATTATTTTTTGGACTCTTGTCGATAGTTAGCCAGAATCAAGCCAGTACGACTACTTAATATACATGTCTAAATGGAGGGTATACTCTGGCCCCGACCTATTAATATTTTATCCAAACCTAAGAATTTATATCAGCATCATATTGTATATAGAGAGGACACTAGGTCAGCATAATTATATGGGTATTCTTTCATATTTATACATATTTTTTTCATTCTTTTGGGACACCCTAGCGTACATTATTCTTGTAATTATATAATTATATACTTGTATATATTATATATATTTGTAGATTTTTTTTTATTTCAAATTTTGCTTCTGCTTTTTTGTGCTTATCAATATAGATATATAATATACTCTTATAGATATTTTCATATCCTCCAGATATCACAGTATAATAGTACTGACTTACTTAGACTCTTTATCATTACGTTTATTTTTTCAATGAGTAGAGTCTAGCTTACCCTGTTCTACGGGAAGCCATTAATAATATTTAGTTTGACAGTACAAGTTTGACAGTAGTTGAATGTTATATTATATTAAGTATCCTAGATTCTGTTTACCATGGTGCTCGTTTAGCTGTGCAAATTGTATGTGTTTTAATTGGTGATTCCCTCCGAGTAATGCAGGCAGGTAGATCATTTCACTTAATATGTCTTATCTTAACCGATCGCAACACTCAGAGTGGGCGTGCTCGGATTTGTTGTATAGTCTCCATGGAGATAACCTCCGCCGACGTTTAGACGCCAGGTGATGACGTTATAGGGGTCAATCTGTAGCCCGCGCGATTTCCGGTTGGGGCGTACTCAGACAGAATCCCTGCATCACTGGGGTAAGTGTTTAATGAGGTGTTGGGTATATAAGGTTGTTTTGTAACATGTTAGCTCATCCTGATGAAAGTTTGTACATCAAACTGAAACGTCGATCCCTTTACTTTGTGCAATAAAAGTTACGTTTTATCTTACATCTTGGAAGACCCTGGAGTGCTATCTGTACTTCATTGAGTATCTATGAATGCTGACAAGCACCGGGCATTTAACACCAGTAAGTGGAGTGCTGTACTATTTCTCTCTCTCTCTCTCGCGCTCTCTCTCTCTCTCTATATATATATATATATTCCAAATGTCCTTGGCACTCACCAATCTTTAGGCCTTGGTGCAACCAGCGTTCTGTATTATATCCAATCAGTTGAAAGGTTCTCAAAGGTCTTAATCCAAGTGATTTTTATTGATAAATTAGTTCATCCAAAGTATTATGTCCCAATCAACGTTTCAACCCCTTAGGGATATATATATACACACACATATATACATATAAAGGAAAATGTATTCCTACTTACCGTAATTTTCTTTCCCTGGTCATAGGCCATGGCAGCACAACAATGGATAGCTCCTAACAGACAGGAACCTAATTAAAACAGAAGGTATAAGTAACCCCGTCTACCCCTCCCACCCTCAGTCTTGTTTCCAGCAATATCTTTGTGTTGCCATGGCCTATGACCAGGAAAAGAAAATTACGGTAAGTAGGAATACATTTTCCTTTTTCCTGGCCATATCCATGGCAGCACATAAATGAGTAATACCCAAGCAATAACCAAGGGAGGGAAAGAAGTACACAAGACTTCCAAAATATAAATGCAAATTGACAACACACACCTCATAAGGACATTGGAAATGAAAAACTGATTGCCCACTATTGGCACATTAACAACTTGGCAAATTGACCAACTCAAAGGTACCAAAAAAAAAAAAAAAATTGATTGAGGACTAAGCAGCCGTTTACCTACAAGTTCCAGGGTACTTGGCCACCGATGCTCAAGATGGAGAAATGGCTCTAGAGAGCAAACAGACCTTTAAGTACTGTAACCCCTCGATCTTAGTAGCCTAAAAACAGCCAAGACTATCTATCTGCTGATGGCTTATATAGAGGCTTGAAGATCTTTATGGTCTATTAGTAAAGATAAACAGAAATCCATAAAGCGGATCTATAGAAATAGATCTTAAGACATCTATCTAGGACAGGAGGAGAAAGTTTTATTACTGACTCTACATTCTAATTAATATGCTTTAAAGGCAGTAAAGGGTTCTATGCAAAATATTGCTTGAGGATCTAATATCTTTCAGTCCATGCTAATGTCACCGATAGAGCTAACTTAATATTAAGCATTTGTGGAGAGATATACTCTCGTGGTTGAAAGGGGTAAAGATTTTAGAGCCCTAAAAAAAGAACAGGGAAGAATTCCACAGGGAGCAATGGTTAACCGTGGGAGCATATAAATATAGCTGACAGAAATGTAGATACTTCCATATCAAAGCCCTTCCACGAAAAGAGAGATCAAAGAGTGCTGAGACATATATCTGAGGTGATGTGGCTAATTCCTAAATGAATCCTGGACTGAAGAACTTAGAACCTCCTTGGTAGAGTGAATGATCACTAATTAGAAATAGACCAGGAAAAAAGGCATCTCAACTCCGTAAGGTAGCCAAGGATATACATTTTCCATGGCCTTCAGAAGGGTATTAATTACTGTAGTTCAAAAACTCTTATATTTAAGCCCTTCTTACAATATCGAAACCTTCAGAATGAGGAAAGTAGCACTGGACCTGATGTAAGAGGGAAGAACTCTTTTGGGAGATCCCGTGGAGGTACTGAAGAAGATAAGAAGAAGTGGCAGATAGCCATGAATGCACAAGAGAAATAACCAGGTATAAAAATCACAGAGGCCTAGAGAAAGTGAATAAAGCGGCAAATGCCTATTAAAAAAAGTACACCCAGCAGCTGTATTAAAAGGCACTAGAAAAAATTATTGCAAAATCTTAAACCAGAAAAGAAGACATTCAGATATTTTCTGGTTTCCAAGTGCATACTGGGGGATGTTACTTTTACGAAATGTAATAGGATGCCTTTCATTTACGTTAAGGACTGAGTCAGCCCTGCTGGGAATTGAACCTGTGAGCACCAAGAGATGAAAATTCTTCTGATGAAGCATGAGCCCACTGAGCTATCTCATCACACTTAGATGAAACAGTAATAAAAGGTTTAACAAGAGGCCTAGGAATAAGTGAATCCAGAGGCAATAATAAAAGGTCCAACAAAGGCCTAGGAAAAAGTTATTCTAGCTACTATATTAAGACATAAAGGCCTAGGAATAAAACGCAGAAGCCTAGTAATAAGTGGCTCCAGTGGCTATATTAAAAGACACAGAAGCCTAGGAATAAGAGACAGAAGTCTAGGGATAAGTGGCTCCAGTGGCTATATTAAAAGACACAGAAGCCTAGGAATAAGAGACAGAAGTCTAGGGATAAGTGGCTCCAGTGGCTATAATAAAAGACACAGAAGCCTAGGAATAAGAGACATAAGTCTAGGGATAAGTGGCTCCAGTGGCTATATTAAAAGACACAGAAGCCTAGGAATAAGAGACAGAAGACTAGGGATAAGTGGTTCCAGTGGCTATATTAAAATACACAGGAACCTAGGAATAAGACACAGAAGTCTAGGGATAAGTGACTCCAGTGGCTATATTAAAAGACACAGAAGCCTAGGAATAAGACACAGAAGCCAAGGGATAAGTGACTCCAGTGCCTATATTAAAAAGGCCCAAACAGAGGCCTAGGAATAAATTAATCCAGCTGCTATTTTAAAAGGCCCAACAGAGGCCTAGGAAAAAAGTAATCCAGTGGATATATTAAAAGACAGAAGCCTAGGAATAAGTTTGATTGAAATACAAATTAGCAGAAAACTCTTACCGTTTAGATGACACCGATGAATGGTAGAAGGGGTTATATCCATATATTTGCATGCCCAGCCTGCTTCTCCTTGGTCACTGCAGGAAATAGGCTGATGGCAAAACCTTGCTACCCTTGGGTCATAGCAAGTAAATCCATGGGAAAGTACAAGATAGTGAGTTGTACTTTAACCCTTTCAGTGATGGAATGCTAGTCTGTCTCACATTAACTCCTTCAGTGATGAAATGTTAGTAAATCTCATTGAATCCTTGTAATCCACGTGCTCTGTATGTGCATGTCCGGCCTGCTACTCCTTGGTCACTGCAGGAAATAGGATGATGGCATAATCTTGCTACCTCTAGGTTCACAGCAAGTAAATCCATATGCTCTGTATGTGCATGCCCAGCCTGCTACCCCTTGGTCACTGCAGGAATTATGGTGATGGCATGATCTTGCTACCCCTAGGGTCATAGCAAGTAATTCCATGGGAAAGTACAAGATAGTGAGTTGCACTTTAACCCTTTCAGCGATGGAATGCTAGTCTGTCTCACATTAACTCCTTCAGTGATGAAATGTTAGTAAATCTCATTGAATCCTTGTAATCCACGTGCTCTGTATGTGCATGTCCGGCCTGCTACTCCTTGGTCACTGCAGGAAATAGGATGAGGGCATAATCTTGCTACTTCTAGGTTCACAGCAAGTAAATCCATATGCTCTGTATGTGCATGCCCAGCCTGCTACCCCTTGGTCACTGCAGGGAATAGTATGATGGCATAATCTTGCTACCTCTAGGTTCACAGCAAGTAAATCCATATGCTTTATATGTGCATGCCCAGCCTGCTACCCCTTGGTCACTGCAGGGATTGTGGTGATGGCATAATCTTGCTACCCCTAGGGTCACAGCAAGTTAGAACCCCGGTCACTAAAGGGGTTTCTCCAGGGGGTTACCTTTGCACAGGGCCGTGTACTGAAGACATCCCAAGGGGGAGAGGCTGAACTCCCTTGAGGCAGAAGGTAACAACCCTCAGGTAAGCCAAAAATAAAAATTATCTAGTCTTAGAATGACTAAGTCTGTCCTAGGGATAGGACAGGAACAAAAAGACTGAAGGTGGGAGGGGTAGGAGGGGTTACTTATACCTTCTGTTTTAATTAGGTTCCTCTCTGGTTAGGGATAGGGGGGAGCTACCCATTGTTGTGCTGCCATGGATATGGCCAGGAAATAAATAAATAAATAAATAAATATATATATATATATATATATATATATATAGAGAGAGAGAGAGAGAGAGAGAGAGAGAGAGAGAGAGAGAGAGAGAGAGAGAAAGAGATTATATTAAATATATATATATATATATATATACACACACACACATCTAAATATATATATATATATATATATATATATATATACACATACACACACACACACACACACATATATACACACACACACATACACATATCTATATATATATATAAAATATAATCGATATATAAAAAGAGAGATTATATTAAATATATATATATATATATATATATATATATATATATATTTGTGTTCGGGGCAACATTGGTTATGATATGAAGTAAGCTTGTTGTTAGCAAACCTGTGATAGGAAAACATAATACAATATAAGTACATTAAGATGACAGTTTAACAAATGCCCTTTGTATTTCCTGTACTGGTTGGGGTATGTATGTTGTATATGCTGATGACTTCCAGTGACCTAGAGTTTTAATGACATGGACTGGAACGTGCTGGCTCGATGCCGTAGATGCAGCCCCTATCCTAAACGGGAGTCCTGAATAAAGGCTAGGGTTCATACCGAGCCTTATTAACAATAACCGTATGTATAACATGAATTTAAAGGTAGTGAGGATAGTCCCGTGAAGTGACAGTAGCGGAAGAGATGCAATATTCGGTACGGTGAGGAGGTAGGAATCAAAAACCTTCACTGGCACCGTATATTATTTGTGGGATGGTACGGAATGTGGACTGGTTGATCCAGTTGACTCGTTTTGGTCACAGGTAGAATCAGGATGTAATGATCTTGGTGTTTAATTAGGTAGGAGCTTCGAAGGCAATCTTGTGCGTTGTGTTGGCCACTGATGGTGAATAGTCTTGGCCTCAGGAAGCCGTAAAAGGCCAGGTAAATAGCGGTTTCAGAGTTAGTGACGGGTTTGAAATGGGCTGAATCTAGCAAATTAGACATATTTTGGATACCCTTAAGTATAGTCTAATTGCATAGGATGAAAGGAAACTGGCTTTGTTGGAAAGTAGAGAAACATGTGATGTTGGATGCCAGTCAGCTGTAACTTGATGGTAAAGTGAGAGCCTAAATTGAAGGTGGCAAAAAAAAGTAGCAAACACAACCAGATGCGTAATAACCAATATTATGTAATGAAGGTCCACATACCTGTGACGTGAATAGTAATGGAAAGACTTGGTGACAGCAATTGCTGGGAGACCACTAAGTGCAAAACTTTACCTTAGAACCTGGAGGAGTAATACCGCGTACATTAAAATAGCGGAATCTTCCAGACACGTGAGTCCTATGAGGGCTAAGTAACATATTAATCCTCACCTTGCGGCATCTGCAGTAATTGCCTTGCTAACAAACGTGGTGGTAATTGCCTTGCTAACAGCGGCCATGCGTCTATGTGTCCCACTAGTGCAGCATGTTGGTGGACGCCAGCTCCTGCGGATCCACACTAATTTGTAACCCCACATCCGCCCGCGGCATTGACGACATCGGCGTGCGTGTAACGTCACATAATGGACGTGCACGCACATTCTAGGGTCAAAGGTCGGGTACGGCCAATCAGATTGGAGAGAGGCTTATTTAAACTCCTTTTGCCTTTTCCTCATTGCCCTGTCGTGGTTTCCCTTAGTGGTTGTCCGAGAGTGTGTTCCTGAGCGTTTATTTCTGGTTATTGACTTTGGCTTCGTTTTGACTTCCCTGTATTCTGGTACCCCTGACTTTTGGCTTTCCCTTATCGTTGTGTCCCATTCTGTGTCTCCGACCTCGGCAAGTATTCTGACTATTCTTTGGTACGTTAAGTCCAGCCATTCTAAGGCCCGGTGAGACCTTATCTTTTAATCCTAGGTGTGATACAATTCTACGTGCTGGATCAATTAGTAATCTAAGAAAATAGTTGTAAACATGTAAGTGACAACCAATATATACCTTGGAAACAATTGAGGAGTAACATGATCGACTTAGACTAAACCTGGTGGGTTGAATATGAAAATACCAGCATATGACATCAAACTTAAATTAATATCATTAAGGCATGTAGCAAAATTCTAATAATGCTAAATTTTAATAAACTCTGGAAAGTAAGTGAATCGTGAACCTGTCTAAGCCCCTGTTGACTGAAAATAATGGGATAGCCCGAAAAAAGATGAACATAGATAAGTGATCTGGGGCGTACCTAGAGCATGTGGCACCCGGGGCGGGTCTTGTGCTTGGCACCCCCTTCCCCTCCCCCCCAAAGCCCCGCCCCCAGTGCCAGTTTGACTCCGCCTCTGATTTTGCTTAGCTCTGCCCCACTTTTCCTCTGTGCGGCCAGTTTATCAGCTGTTTGCTTTTGTGAGCTGTACTGGCCGCATGGCACCCTAACTACCATGGGGCACTGTGCGGCCACAGCTCACACAGCCCCCTCCAGCCAGGGCCAGTGCAAGGATTTTTGCCGCCCTAGGCAAAAGTAAAGTTTGCCGCCCCCCCCCCCATGTGACATCACAATGCCCCACCCATATGATTTGCCATGTTATCTAACGACAGTGCTGCAGTGCCGTCGTGATTACTTTAAAAGGCCTGCAGGGACAGGCTATAGACACCAGAACCACTACATTAAGCTGCAGTGGTTCTGGGGACTATAGTGTTTCTTTAATGTGAGGTAAATTAGAGATTAGTGCCACGAATAATATACTAGATTGCCTACTTAAAACCAGATGAGGATGATGATGGGCTCTAGCTGCAGTCGGGCTCCACTGGTCTGGTGTAGAACAGGCTCTCTGGAAGCGGTTTGTAACTGTGGTCACAAAAATCAATGTTCTGGGAGAACGGGAAGCAACTCATTTTTTGGGGTCCCTTTACACAGGTCAAGGTCTGGGTCCCAGGGTCCACCTTCATGTTCCACCAATGAGTTTGTTCACAGGGGGTGGAGTGTGTAGGGGATGTCCTGATATGTGTGTAAGGAATGCATTGTGTGAATCTGTGTTTGTATGTGTGAGGGCTGAAAGGTGTGTTTCTGTGTATGTACAGGATGCATTGAGTGTGTGTAAGGGGTGCATTGTGTGTTTCTGTGTGTGTAAGGGATGCATTGTGTGTAACGGTTGCATTGCTTGTGTATGTGTGTCTGTGTGTGTAATGCAGTGTGTGTAATGCATTGTGTGTTTTTTTGTGTGCAAGGGGTGCATTGTGTGTGATGAATGTCAATCTCTCCCCCCTCCTCCAATTTCCTTCTCTCTCCCCACTCCCAATTTCTTTCTTTATCCCCCTCTCCCAATCTTTCTTTATCCTCCCTCTCCAATTTCCTTCTCCCCCCTCCAATTTCCTTATCCCCTTCCCTCTCCAATTTCCTTCTTCTCCCCCTTCCTTTCCAATTTCCTTCTCTCCCCCCCTCCAATTTCCTTCTCTCTCCCCCTCCCAATTTCTTTCTCTATCCCCCTTTCCCAATCTTTCTTTATCCCCCTCTCCAATTTCCTTCTCACCCCTCTCCAATTTCCTTCTCCCTCTCCCAATTTCTTTCCCCCTCTCCAATTTCCTTCCCCCCTCCCAATCTCTCCTTATCCCCCAATCTCTCCTTAGCCCCCAATCTCTCCCCCCTCTCTCCCTTATCTCCCATCTCTCCTTATTCCCCTCCCAATCTCTACTTATTCCCCTATCTCTCCTTATTCCCCTACCAATCTCTCCTTATTCCCCCCTCCCATCTCTCCTTATTCCCCCCTCCCATCTCTCCTTATTATTATTATTATATTGTGTAGGTGTAGTGGACCAGACTGGAGTACTTGGAATTGACCTTCTTACTGGGATCTGAGACATACTGCAATATATTAATAATCAGTTTGGATCAGGATCGTTTTACTGGTTAGCTAGTTCCAAGTAGCAATGCAATTCACTAGGTAGGTGACAGGTGAGGCCCTGCTAGTTGCCAAGTGGCTTGAGAGGCTCTATCTATGCTTTGGCGCGAGGGGATTCGTGGCCACCGACTGTTGTGGCGGGGTGTTGGCCTCTCGGTGACATTTGAATCAAGAGACAGATTGGGTGTAACAAGTGAGGCCCTCTCTATGCCACTGTGCAAGGTGGCTAACTAGGTTTTGGCCTGGGGGGCGTAATACCTCATGCGTGGAGGATGGGTGTTGGCCTCGTGGGACCACTAACTCCAAGGCAGAGATGCCAGAAACTTAACATCTATTGGTCACCTAGATCCCTTTAAGCCAGTAAAACCTACTCACTAAAAAGGTCTATATTGCGGGGGAGCCATTGTGGCTAAAAACGTACCTGAATTCGTATAAGAGTTAGAAACCTAGAAACATAGAATGTGACGGCAGATAAGAACCATTCGGCCCATCTAGTCTGCCCAATTTTCTAAATACTTTCATTAGTCCCTGGCCTTATCTTATAGTTAGGATAGCCTTATGTCTATCCAATGCATGCTTAAACTCCTTTACTGTGTTAACCTCTACCACTCCCCCGGAAGGCTATTCCATGCATCCAGTACTTTTACTTTCAGTAAAGTAATACTTCCTGATATTATTTTGTGTAGTTCTGTATGGTATGGTTGTATCCTGTAACTGATATATTCAGTATCCCCTAAAGGAGGCAGAGAGGGGAAGGAGAGGTTTATAACCTACAAGAAGAACCGTAACTGACAAACAGGTGCGAGATCTGAAGAGCAAATGATGCTCCGAATTGATAACCTGAAAAATAATATGTTTTGATAAGACATAAGGAAATGGATATTAGCAAGACATCATGAGTACCACCGTACCCCCTCCCCATGTACAGACCCCATGGCGTCTCGGAAAGCCACAGGATCAAATATCTGCAGACAGGAACTGTAGTGTAAAACCATGCAATCATATTTAGAGAAATCTCAAAATATGATTAGATATGACACATAAATATGTTTGTAAGCAAAACCATAGACTGTGCAGAAATGCATATGCAAATATAGACAGTGTGGCCCAAGGTGTATCATCTATCGTAACTCATCTAATATGCCACATCAAAGGTAATACCTGTTTGTGGCATTACGATAATCAGATTGGGGAAAGATTACTGCTACATAACTGTAAAATAGTGATATCCGTATACTAGGTGCCTATAAATGTACTACCCAGAACCTAAAACAAGACATTATATTCTTAATCCAAAATCTCTAAATGTTTTTAATGAAATGCCCAAACGAGGCGCCAAATTAGCCTGTGGCAGGTTGCTCATTGCAGGGCATATGAACACACGTTGTAAAAGCATAGTGATGCCAGGAGTAGGAAATATGTGTATCCCGATTTGTATCCCGAGTTTTAGGGTGGCTGTGCGGAATTAATGCGGGTGAAGGTAGGATGTGAATCGGAGAATTGTTGTGGAGTTTGTGTATGTAGCTAAGACATGTTGGTGATGAGATGGTAGAGAACCGATAGTTACAAATAATCATCTAGTTAATTAGATGGTGAAAAGAACAGAAACTGTATACAAACACTTATAAAACATCATATAATACATATGCACTGAGCCCAATAAAACGAGGTGTTGGAATCAAAACGGGAGCAGAGGCCTCTAGAATGCTACAGTGGTTGAACAGGCTAGAGGCTGTGATGGCCATACATAATAGATAGGAAAAGACAGGAAATATAAGACAAACGTTAAACAGACCTACATCTGGAATGCTTAGGAGGATGATATATACTTATGCATACACATACAAGATTAGGGTTGAAAGTAACCGAAAATGCTAGAATAATGCTAGAAAATCTCAGTTATATTAGCCTCAGATATAAAACTTAATTGCTTAAACTGAACATGACTGAATGATGTTCCTAATGCATGTAGACCTTACAAAGAAAGTCTGGGTGGTGTTAGAAAGTGAGGGAATGCAAAAGCAGCAGACAAGCGAACTGCATTTTAAGATAGCTGTTTAAGATTATACCCCAATGGAAATTACATAATTAAATGCATGCAGGCTGTCCCTTGGGGCATATCTACTAAACAGTGAATTACCAATCAATGTTGGCCCAATGAGTACCTGAATACTCAGAGGGCAGACAAACATTAAAATGTAGGGTGACTAACTGAAATGATATCGTTATATGAATTTGAGGTCAGTTAGTAAGAAGATTTAAGACATTTAGAATATATTCCCCTTTACAGAAAATAAGGAATTTTACATGTATGTGTACAAAGAATGTATAGACAAGTTTATATTTTATTTCCTTTACCACATGTATAGGCCCAAGTTTGGACCTGACATAAATTTAGACAGTCAGTTGCAACACCTAGCCACATAATTACTAAACAATGAAGGCTCAAAAAGTGCATGGATACCCAGGACAGACAAAGAAAACTTTAAAATTTAGAGTGAAACATTAAATTGCAGGGTGACTGACTAAAATGCATATGATAAAAGTTGATATGGCCTAGTGAGGGCCAAATACAGTATGCAGAATGAGGCATGCTATGTACGATTGAAATAGGCTGAATTTGTTTTACTACTAAAATTTGCCATATCCGATTGGCTGAACAAACAAACTTATGGTTTTGTTGAAAAACCAAGAGTTATAGAAGCCGTGGGTGGGCTGGACGCGGCAGTGCCCCATGAGCTTCTAATGAGGTGGCTGTTTAGGCAGTTTGTGTTGATGACCTTTGAACTGGAAGTAGATAGTTCTGTACTGAGTGAGACAGTCTCATCAGCCTGCAGCTCGTCAGACACATCACGGTAGGGTAGGGAAGTGACACCTGAGTGACAAGGAACAGGAAATTGCTCAAGCATGACTCCTGTTTGGCAGGGGTATAAAAACACATATCGTAAAACATACAGCAAATTCCTTTAGTCATTCATCACAATGGGTAAGACCAAGGAAAATAGCTATGATGCGTGGCAAGAAGTTGTTGAACTTCACAAAATGGGAAGTGACACTAAGAAAATAGCAAAAGCATTGAAAATCCCCATTTCCACCATCAGGACAATCATTAAGCACTTCCAGTCAACTAGAAATTTTATATTTCAACCTAGAAGAGGATGTGTGTCTATAATGCCTCAATGCACTGTGAAGAGGCTGGTTCGAGTGGCCAAAAAAATCTCCACAGATCACACCTGGAGAATCGCAGTTTAGTTAGTTTTTGGGGCGTCTATGGGTCATAAAGTCTCCAAAGCTATAATATGACTTACCTAAAAAAGCATCTACTCTCATCCAAAAACAAACTCAAGCATCTTAAGTTTGCCATATACTACTGGAACCTCTGATGAACTGTCCGACAGTTAAAGCTTGGACAAAATTGGGTCATCCAGCAGGACAATGATCCCAAGCATACCAGCAAATCTACAACAGGATGGCTAAAAAGGAAAATAATCAATATGTTTCAAAGGCCCAGTCAAAATCCAGACCTCAACCCAATCGAAATACCTCAATAGAGCTGTAGATAAACAAATGTCAGCAAACCTCAATGAACTGAAGCAATGTTGTACAGAAGAGTGCGCCAAAATCATTCCACAACTGTATGAGAGACTGAAAAAAAAAAAAATATATATATATATATATATATATATGTATATATATATATATATATATATATATATATATATATATATATAAAAAAAAAAAAAGGTTATGACTTATAACTTGCTTTCCCACAGAAATCACAAATTTGCAGTGATGATACTACCGCAAAGGATTCTGGGTGGGCATATGCAAATTAGTTTAACATAGGATCACATTTTTGCCTCATTCCATTTTAAACATGGATTCTTTTGAGTCTGTGTTTGCTGTATATAACAGCTTGGAAACACAACTAAGGAAAAGCAAGTCTTATGGCTTGACTGGTGGGCAGATTTTGGTTTAATATATATATATATATAATATTATTAATATTGATATTTTACTAAAAATTTAAAATATCAATTGGAATATACTTCACATATATTGTTCTCATATGAATTCCTAGGGTTGCCAATAATTGCACCACACATATATTTAACAAAGATTTTTTTACTTTTATTTGATAAACCTTTATGTGTTTGCAATTGTTTGATATCCATGAACCCATGAGAGCATAGTATTTTGTGTATTTATGAAGAACAGATCAAAAGGTTAAACAATAAAGACACTTCACAGCCTTCTTTGCTTATATTTACCAAGGGTGCCAATTTTAGTGAATTGGCACTGTATCTGTAGAGACAAGGGCTATTTGCAGGGTTGTCCATGTTCCCATGTGATAGGTTTGAGTTTTCTGAAGATTAATTGGTATATTCCAGGCTACGAGAGCATGGGAGAAGGTGTAAACTCACTAGCATAGGACTCATTGAACACATTGCCATTACTTAATAATAGTGAATATCTGGTCTGCAGAGAAATATGGTGGCTCTATCAGTTGTGGCCTTTTATATAAAAAACATTATGTTTTAAGTAGCATTGGAGCAGCAGTGATGTCTTTAGCAATTGCAAATCAAAATGTAAGGGTAATTATTGAAGAATTTCAGGAAACACTAGGAATTATAATTTTGGTTTTTTGCTGGTTTATGTTTGTGGTTTTTAACCTGGGGACCTTTGCCTTTTATTGTTCTGTAATTTAGCTTGTTGTTTATACAGTAATTCCTCATTGTCAAGACTGACCTGACCCTAAAACACAAACCTAGGTTAAAGATAAAGTATGTCCCACACTTAATTCCTGAAGACACTTCCAGTACACTTCACTCAAAGTCAGGTGTTGCCCATGGTTTTGTATAGGTGCTCACACCTTACAATATTTTTCTTTTGTCAATCTCTTTTTTTATTGAGGCTTGATGTATAATATACGTAATTAGGAGTTCAAACAAATGTGCACATTAAAAATAAGCAAAACAAAGGAGTATTTCAGGTGAAAACGGTGTTCAGTAAGAAACTCCTAGTGAAATTTGCCCAATTTGTTAAGTAGTTTATAAATAACGTAAAACTAGATAAAGAATACGTTAGTAGATATGAGAAAAAGCAAGCTAGTCATAGCATGGTAACTGGTAGTATAATTAAGGTAAAACAGGCGATCCCAGTACGCATGACATGTATGGCTAAAAAACCTCTACTGGTTTTGCTGACAGAGCCTGGGGACAGTCTTTAGGGACCGGGACAACCCCCACAGGGTCCATGGGGGGAGGGAGGGACAGTAACCCAGACTTAAGATTGCAGCAAGTTGTGGTGGCAGTAGAGCTACTGCGCCAGCCATGCTTGTAGGCTTCAGATGTCGATCGAGAAATCTTGCTCAAGTGTCTGCTTATTTGGTGTCATCATGTGCACCTCTCACAGAGCGGCCCAAATATGTCCTAGTTAGTGCTGGGATATATCGCTATGTTTACTGCGAAGAGCAGGAGCTACAGTAACCAGCTTCCGCTCTGCTCAGCAGTTACTCCCCGTCCCCTTTACAATTATTTTTATCCAAACTTTAGTTTATACTTAAAGTGGATTGGCTAAATACATTGATCAACAAAGAACTCTTTGCCAAAAAATTTCTCTTGACTTGGAGAACATATATTTTTACTCTGGTTAATTCCTTTAGTTCCAAGGTGAGAAAAACTCTGGAGTACAGAGTACGGAGTGGCATGGTTCTCGCCAGAGGTGGTGGCGGGTCATGACCCCTTATGAAGCATTCCTCATTAGATGTCTAATGTTTATTATTTAAGGCAGTTCATTGATGTGACTTGAGGGTGCTGGAGTTGAGCGACAAGCTTAGTTCAATTTAAATTAGTTTTCAAAAATGTCCAGTCTCTCAATTCACTCATTATAATGGTGACTTCACATACTTTTGGATGATCAGGGCTGCTTACTCTGCTCTCTCTTAACTTACTCATTGTTGTAGAAATTCCTTACTCTACATACCCCTTATGACTCCATGACATAACAATCTACCCTCTTTTGTATCAGGATATGGTTATTAATATACAGTCCTGGTTGTGGTGCCACACCATCGGTTAGTGGCCACAGTGGGGCCCATGTGCCCACACTAGGTTATACCATTATCTTGCCTGGCATTTGTCCACAATAGGCGATTTCACAGTATGCTACTCTGGTGTCTTAAGAAGGGAAAACTTGCATCTCACACTTGGTACACTGAAAACATACCCACTCTTCACATCCAGTTTTTAGTGCTTCATTAGCTTAACTTGCTATGTTAGTGAGTGATGTCTGAATTGGTCATTAATGGGCAAATTCCCTTTTCTTTTCTTCTGCTGCTTCCTAAAAGATTTATCCTACTTTTTAATACTAAGTGGGACATTTCCTTGCCATTATGTAGGACACTGTTGTGGCCATACAGATGAGGTTCTACTCATAACTTAGTTGCACTAGACACATTTTTGTTTGTTTTATTTATTTTTTTGTTATACTGTGAATGTCAAATGTTTCATATGCACTTTCAAAACTGTGTGCTAATCTGTGTGATTTATTAATGTTGCTACCATACATGACAAGCCATTTTTATATTGCATTCACAATAAAAAAGTATAAAGGCATACCGATCCTTAGAGTAGACGGACTAGCACTTAGAATATAACACACAATGTCTGCAAGAATAGACAGAATAAGCGTAAACAGGCCAAGGTCAAGTATAACAGAGGTACAAGGAAACAAGCCAAGGTCAAGGATAAAAGAGAGCAAGAATATTACTGATACACTTAGATGTTTATTCACTTAATATTCTTGTCATTTATGTAAGATGATTGTTCATTTGTATGTTATACTTATTAAAATAAAAATCAAATTTACAGAAAAAAAAAAAAAAAGGGCAAAATAGTCAGGGCAACCAAAGTAAAAAACAAAACAAAAAAAAACAGGTAAGGATAGTCAATAACACACTCAGGTAAACAGAAACCATGACAGGGCAAGGACAACAGGAAGTATTTTACTAGTGTGTATAAATCATATAAAAGCACCACAGTTAAAGGGACACTCCAGGCACCCAGACCACTTCTGCCCATTGGAGTGGTCTGGGTGCCAACTCCCACCACCCTTAACCCTGCAAGTGTAATTATTATACTAGACAGCCACTAGAGGGCACTTCCTGGTCTATAGCACAGGTTTTCTGTGCTATAGTGTCGCTGGACGTCCTCACACTGTGTGAGGACCTCCAGCATCGCTAAAATCCCCATAGGAATTCCTATGGAGAGGTCTAATGCGCTTGTGTGGCATTGCCGCACATGCGCATTAGGTCTCCCCCGCCGGTGGGCTTGATCAGTCTCCCCCGCCGGCTGACGTGATGAAGAGGAGTAGCGTGAGCGGAGGAAGAAGCAGCGATGTGGGACATGTCGCTGCCTCTGGTAAGTCACTTGAGGGGTTTTCACCCCTTCAGCAACCGGGGATGGGAGGTGGGAGGGAGAGGGGACCTGCAGTGCCAGGAAAATTGATTGTTTTCCTGGCACTGGAGAGTCCCTTTAAAGACTGACATCATAACAGAAGACCATTGGGATGGTTCCATGTCATATATGATGTCACAATTAGGCACCAGGAAGCTAGGGATGAGTGGGTGTGTATCAGAATACAGAAGAGACATCAAGCATCAAGGTATTGTGACTCTCATTGTATTTTTTTTTTTTATATATATATATATATATTATTCTAACATCTTTTCACTGTTTGCTTAAACTCAGTGGCAATGATACATTTAATACATTAGATTTATTGTCATTGGTATATATTTTGTACAAAATGGGCCATCATTAAATTCCAACATGCATTATCAGAACATGGACGCCTCAAGCTCTTCTTCCTAAGCAAGTGGTGGATTTTGAGATGTGAAATATCAATAAGCGCAAGAGTGCTTATTTGTTATGTAGGGATATATCTAGTACATCTTGTTTGCATCATTTATTTTAATTGTTTAGCTTCTGGAGTATACATTCTATTTTAAACTGATTTACATAGGGAACATTTAGAACACAACCTATTTAATCAAAACACTTTTTTGCATGTTTCTTGTGAAAAATAAAACTATTAGATCTTATTGTGCATGCTGTTTGCATATACATCCGAAAGAAAGCTGCATAATTTAATTATGTATAAATGTATACTTATGAGAAGTCTACAAATTATTCCCAACCCAGTCAATTCAGCTGCAGGAAGAAGAAAGAGAAAGTATAAGTTCCAAGATAAGATCAATTCCAGCCTGTGGTTTCCATGGTAACAAGTCAGCTTATGCAGCAAACTGCTGGTAGGACTATAATCTGAATTTCAAATCATTACACATTTAACCCATGTGCTACCTTGACACAATATCCCTACACTATTCAAATGTCCTCCTTATACAGGATGGATTTATAAATGTATATATATGTCAAAAAAATTATACTTCTTTTGTCTCTGGGTTAACCCCAATACAAGTGTTCCTTAAGCTTCCTTTTTATTGCGTCACTTTTAATGTTATGATACACAGTCTAGGAGATACAATAGCCATTTCTCCCTGTTTAATAGAATACCATGACCAGTTTTCCTTAGTATAGGCAAGTGCCATGACAAATTGTTTATAGTTTAAAAAAAATACTACTGTCCTTTCTACCAGGTATACGATACGGAAGTGCCATAACCATTTCTTTTTGATACGGGAGAGTAGAACAACCTCTTCTTCCAGTGCTGGAGTGGACCATAACCATCCTCCCTTATATGGAGAATACCATAACCATTTCTCTCTAGATAGGAGAATACAGTAGCCATGTCCATCTAGTGTAGATGAGAACTGTACCATTCCCCTCTACTATAGGAGAGCTCAAGGACCATTTCTGACTAGTGTAGTAGAGTCCTGGAACCATCTCTATCCATTGTTATGGAAAGTACAATAACCATTGCCTTCCAGTACAGTAGAGTGTTGTAACTATTTAAATTTATAGAGAGATAACATGTTACATAGAATGTGACGGCAGATAAGAAACATTCGGCCCATTTAGTATGTGCAATGTTGTGAGGACACCCAGGGAACCTTGGTTAGTTATCAAACAATTCTAAAATGTTTCTGCCACTTGCTTTGGGATGATGCCAGGGCTTTTCTGACAACAAATTAATACAGTGGGCTGTAATGGTTATGCTGCTTTGATTGTTCATTGAAAAACAACTAATATAAATAATGTCAGTAATATATCAATTATTGGTAAAATTATACTGGTACTGGAGTATCCCTGGTAATTACATGGGATACATGCTACACAGTAAAAAGGTGCATTATAAGGTTATTCCATATGTCTACTTTTTGTAAATAATTTCTGAATATTGATGCATCCCTTTATTATCACCATTATTACAGAACTAAATATATATTTTAAGACATTTTGTTTTTGTTTTTGTTTTTCTCTCCTACAACAACATACTGGAGTCATTAACATTGAGGTAATCTTTCCTTTCTTTGTTTTATTATTAAAAAAAAAAAAAAAATATTTTATGAAATAGCTTCATACTGTAAGACTATGAAATATATAGTAAGCCTAGGTCAAAAGGACAGATATTGGCAGTCATATAAGCAGAAAACATTTTCATTAAAAAAAACAAAAAACCTATGGTTACTTGAACACATTACACAACTATAAATTGACTAAGCATACAGTTACCTACTGTTGAGAATTCTTAGTAAATTACTTTTTTGACAACCTTTCTTTAAATATTTTTTTTTAGAACAAATAGAGCGTCAACGTATACACAAACTGTAAGAAGTACATAGAAGGGAGCTAAATAAACGCACATGTATATCATAAAATTTCATCAACCAAGGAAGGATAAAGGGCATTAAAGTTCAGAATATCCATTATGAAGTATCCAGTGGACTTTCCACAGTAGCATTTGGGTAATGCTGTTTGGCAGATGATACACTTTGGAAATACATGAGTCAATGGGGTGCATGGAGGTGTTTTGTTTTTTGTCTTTTATGTTGTAGCCAATGACTTTGCACCAAAGATGGCCATCAGAGTAGATGTAACTTATAAGTCATGGAGGCAGAGATCAAATATGAGATAAATTCACAATTTGTCTCCTAAAATGCTCACAATACTCTGCTGATTCAGAGTGAACATCGTGTTTGACTAGTTTTAAGAAAATGTGCGGTTAAGAGCTATTTACTCCCATCTTCACCTATAGGCTGGTTGAATAACAGGGCATTGCCAACCAGTATTGGTGAATGATGGATATGCATGTACCTACTACCTTGTCACTCAAAGAATGTAACCTCTAAAAGGCCATCATACGTCTGAGAATTGCACATTTGTTTTGTAGTGAGTAGTGTTAGTCCTTTGTTACAGTGTTTAGGTTACATTAGAATGTAGTTTAATTTTTAGATGGACGCTACATTATTTAACTCCTGTGTGAAATTTGTAAAATCCGCTCCAGGTATGTGCTCCACTGTGAATTGTTGTGTTGATGTAAAAATATTAATCTGCAGTGTAGTTTTTAACAATTCGTCTTAAATGCAGAACAATTTTTAAAACCGAGTAAAAAATAAAATTACAAGTGCCTTGTTATGAAAAACATTTAGCTGTGAGCCATGTAAAAGCATGTAGAATAATTCTAGATCAATTATATCTGTGACTGTTATTCATATTGACGTTCCATTTGCGTTAAAGTCCAAAAGGGACTGCCTGACAGCATTTTAGCATTGCACTAAAATGTAAATAGGAAAGACTCTGCAAATTTAAACAAGCTTACTTACAGCTCTGCTGGGAGTAGCTACCCTTCCAAAGACAGAAGCTTAAAAGAACAATCAGAATTCTCAAAAAAACCAAAAAGAACAGGGTCTTTGATTTTGTCAGGTTGAGAATTTTTTTTTTTTTTTTTTTATCACAGTACAAGAACCTATTTTATATGCAGTTGGACTAGCAGTACTGACAAAAAGTCTCAATGTTCCAGGTAGCAAATAAAAAACAGTAGAGTGCATTTCTGATGAGAATAGCTTAATATCCATATTTATAATACTAATTAAATCCTTAAAACAAAATGTGACTCAGATCCTTCTGCATTGAGGACCATATCTCAAAATGCCAATTTATTTCTCCGGTGTGAAACACCAGAGAATGTAATAATAAACGTTCACTTTTACTTGCATGTTCTGAGCCTGCTAGTAACTCGCAAGTCTGGACCATAGAACTGCATACTCTAAGTTGAAGTCCTCCCTTAGAAAGTCTATCGTACAAAATCTCCAGCGTTTGGGAGATTTGTGAGTCCATTACATAATTATAACAAAGTGTTTGACCAGGAAAGGTACATTTAGCCTTCCACTGGTTTTAAAATACACACTTAAAGAACATTCCGATTGGCATCTTAATTTAAAGCACTGGGTCTTTAATTATATCTGTCACAGTACAAGAAGCTATTTTTTTAAAATGTAAAAAAGTAAGCAAAAACTATTTTGAGACCTGAACAGGGATTTACCGAAGGGCGAGCTACTGAGTTTCTCTAAGCTGTTGTCCGTTCTTACAGTTCTTATCTTATCTGTTTTTGTTGCACTGCATTAAATTGGCTCTCCCCAAATTAAAAATGTAATCCAGATGTGGACCGTGTGCTCACTGTGCCTAGAGGGGTATCAGCTATACCTCAAAGTCCAAATATGGCCAACATGATTGTTCAGTGTTGTTGTATCTCTTGTGCAGAGAGAACTTGCCGGCATTTTGGTTCTGGACTGCCCTTATAGGTGGGATCAGTCTGATATTCCTTGTAATATAGTCTATCTGTAATGGCACAAGCGAGCAGAAACAGAGACCTGAGCGGTGATTTGAAGGACAAGCTACTGAGATTCTCAAAGCTTTTGTACGTTCTTAGAGTTCTTATATTCTCTGTGGCTGGTGCTGTTTTTATTTCCTTTATTTAAAAAAAATAAAAAAATTGTTTTTGCAGTGCATAATAATAACACATACAAGCTTGGGGTGCCCCAACAGAAATCCTCAAGCATATCATCACGCATAACATTTGGGGTAATTGAGAAAACATGCACAATTTTGTAATATAACATGAGCAGGTAGATATGTCGGTAGACAAACAACAATAAACACAAAGAGAACAAACTGACATTAAGATTAGATAAAATTATATGATTTAATGGTCCTGTATGGTCTATGCATGGGTAAAGGGTATGATAAGAACCACCAGGTGTATATCAGGAGTGCGGGTATGTTGGTTATTGGCAAATTTTTTTTACTTGTATAAATTTTTATTTTTCATTTTAAAAATTTCATCCAAATACATTTTCATAAATAAAATTTTACAATATGGTACAATATATTCCTTTACAATAAATTATGTAATTATACATATATTTAGTATAACCATATTTCATATTTCACTTGAACATTGTCTGCATTAACTACATTCGAACCAAAAGAAGAGAAAATAACATACAATTCCTCTTTCTTACAATCTTACAATTTCACATTGGTGCTACCTAAGAATGGCTATCTGTGGGAGGGGAGGGGAGTTGAGTTTTTGCTGCTAAGATATCTAACCCAGGGGGCCCAAATTTCATCATATTTCTCTCTGGATAACTTATTTGAGGCTAACCCAGCTTCCATCCTACATTGATAATCTATTTGTATACATATATCATGCCAATTTTACGAACCCATATTTCTCCAATTTCTGGCCATAACTATTTTTATTGCCATAAAAGAATGAATCATAAGAATTTTTTGTTTTATATTAACTTTTGGCAAATCTAAATGGAACAGGAACATTTGAGCTGTAATAATAGTTTTGACCTTCAAAATGAAATCCACCAAGTCCGATAAAGTTATTTTCATAGATTTCAACTCCTCACAGTCCCACCAGATGTGGGAGAATGAACCTAACTCCCTGCCACATCTCCAACAGTCTGGTAGAAGTGTGGGTTGAAATCTATGGAGGCGATTGGGCACCAAGTACCAACGGTATACCAATTTAAAGTACACTTCCTGTATATTCACCCCATGTATATATCTTTTTACTGATTGTAGGCCCGAAATCCAATCTTCAACCAAGGATGAAAAATGGAGTTCCTGCTCCCATTTATTCATTGCCAACGCTTTAACTATTTGCCTTTGGCTTCTTGTAAATTGGTTAAATCTGGATGCGATTTTTTTTTATAATGAAATGCTACAAACCGGTCAAATGGAGATGTATCCGAAAAAACATTTCCCATAATAAAAGATTTTATTCTTAAGTAATTAAATATTTCCTTCGAAGGGAGGTTATAATTAAACTGTAGCGTTGCAAATGGCAATATTTTATTATCATTTAAAAGTTCCGCAATTTTTACAATTCCACGCTTTTCCCATTCTTGAATGGTTATTGGCAAATTAAAGGCAGTGCACCACAGGATTAGTTAAGATTAGGAGCACTACTAACTTCCACTGGAGGTGTGTTAATGTGCCGCCATTGGCTGTCTAGCACCAGCATACTGGTGTCAGACAGCAAATTCACACAGAATTCTAGGCTGGCTCATGACACCTCTTAATTTTGATATTTCAACTGTTTATTAGACAGTAATTTGCTATCTTTATGGTAGATTGCCATATTTAAAGAAATGGAATAGGACAGCGCCTTAATTTGGTATGGAAATCCCACATAAGGCTACCAAATTAAGGATTTATCTACTAAACTGCGGAAAGATAATCACATTCACAGACATATAGACCTAGATAATCACAGACATTCACACATGCATAACTGCAGACATACACATATATAACCACATGCACACACATTTACAGACATACACATACATAACTAGAAAAGCTACAATTTCTGGGGAAATTGTGTGACGTGTTCTTCACTGGAGTGGGCGGAGTAACTGGGTGGAGTGGCTTGAGTAACTGTTGTGTGGTTGGAGTGGCTGGAGTAACTGTGAAAAAGGTTGGACTGGGCAGAGTAACTATGTGGAGTGTTTGGAGTGAGTAAAGATAGTGAACATTACACTAACCAATTGATTGATCAAATTTAAAAAGTCCACATGGCAAGCTTGATAGAGTGAGAAATGCATTTCAACTTTTATTTATTTATAGAGCACATTTAATTGCAACGTTGTTGCCCAAAGTGCTTCACAGTTACATTAAAACATACATTTATAAAAACATTAGCAGGTATACAAAAGGCCCTGTTTATGACATTACTTGCTGCTACAGCCTGGCACAGGTCAGAGTATTTTGGCGGTTGCCATCTTCAAACGGTCTAATTTTAAAAACTATACATCCTACAGTGAAGAGCATTATATTGTGAGAATCACAAGACCCAGACCTACATTTTGATGCATAGTATGTCTCTGAAGTATTAAAAATGAAGGTACCTTCACAGTTTAGAAATTGTCCTTCAAGTTTGAGCTGGCTAGAGTGGAGTTTCAATGAATGTCAATGGACGGCGTGAGTTGCAAACAAATGGTCATATTGTGAAAACTATCAGGACTATGACTTAGCCGTGGACATGTGTAGTGGCAGCAAGGATAGCTGAACATTTGATATAGGTGGGCTTGAAAATGAGGGAGTGGTAGCAGTGGTGGAGTGGTCACCACAAGAACGACAATATTCCGTGAATCATTCTGCAAAACGTTCCACAAAGTAATAGCAATCCAATCGGGAACAATCCGGACGTTTAGGTATATTACTGTCTATGTAGTGTAAAAACTGTGGGAGGAGTTAGTGTGGTAAATTTGGCTATAATAAGAATAAGAATAATATATATGTGAGATAACATTAAGTGGTCTTGCTATGCAAGAACACTTAATAATATATATGTGAGATAACATTAAAGGACCACTATAGTGCCAGGAAAACATACTCGTTTTCCTGGCACTATAGTGCCCTGAGGGTGCCCCCACCCTCAGGGACCCCCTCCCGCCCGGCCCTGGAAGGGGGAAAGGGGTAAAAACTTACCTTTTTCCAGCGCTGGGCGGAGAGCTCTCCTCCTCCGCTCCTCCTCCTGGGCTGAATGCGCACGCGCGGCAAGAGCTGCGCGCGCATTCAGCCCGTCGCATAGGAAAGCATTTACAATGCTTTCCTATGGACGCTTGCGTGCTCTCACTGTGAAAATCACAGTGAGAAGCACGCAAGCGCCTCTAGTGGCCGTCAATGAGACAGCCACTAGAGGATTAGGGGGAAGGCTTAACCCATTCATAATTATAGCAGTTTCTCTGAAACTGCTATAATTATGAAAAAATGGGTTAACCCTAGCTGGACCTGGCACCCAGACCACTTCATTAAGCTGAAGTGGTCTGGGTGCCTAGAGTGGTCCTTTAAGTGGTCTTGCTATGCAAGAACACTTAATAATATATTTGTGAGATAACATTAAGCGGTCTTGCTATGCAAGAACATTTAATTTCAGACACATAATCAAAGACATACATTTGCACAATCACCAACATGCAATCAAACGCATAACCACAGACTTGTACAGAAATAACCACAGACACACTCATAACCCTCCAGTTTGAACACTGAGAAATTTTGGCAGAATAGGCTGACGTCTGGGTAGGCAGGTGCCTACTATGTCCAGTTAAATTGAAGGTGGGAACTCCAGACAGGGGGGTACGCGGGGGCAATGAATAACCTAGGTGCCCTTCCCCTGTAGTGATGCCATAGCTTCCAGTAGTTCATTGAATACCCATATGTATCACCAGTGAAAATCACTAGAATGTCTTCATGTGCTCCTACATTCTCCCACTTATCCTGAGTTGATAACTGCTACTGTTTGCTGATAGATATGGCTTGTTTTTTTTTTTTTGTTTTTTTTTTATTCTTTATTTTTCGTGCATAGATTAGATGAACAAGCATTCATGTCATGCCCCAACAGCAGTAACATGCATTGCAATTGACAGAGTATAACAGTTGTGGCATAGAAAAACAGATGCACATTTTTGTATGAGGGTTATAAAGAACTGTACTAGGCTAGTTACCAGGAAGCAAACCAGTAAGAATAGAACAAGGCCTATGTAGCGAGATTGCGTAAGGTTAGGTAGGTTAGTTCAGCAGTTAAACATTTAGTCGTATGCGTAGCCCCGAACCCAGACAAATTAGCTAGGTACTGTACTGCTCAAGGTGAAGATAGATCATTATTAAATGGAGATCCCTGCATTCCTGACATTTAGCCTGTTAAGATGGTTGACATGCTAAACCTAAACACTCCTTATAAGCTGGAAGTCACTCATACGCTAAACAATATTATATGCTGTAACATCACGTGATAATATATAAACTTGGGTGGGACTACAGGAAGCAAAATTGTCCTGCCCAGAGTGTGAAAAGAGGCTTTAGGATGTGGATGCTTGGAGTTATGTTTAACGGGGTAAAAAGAAAAAGTGCATGGCAACCGGTCTGGTGTGCTTGCTAAACAGGCAATGTATAAGTCGGTTTAATGTTAAGTTAATGTGAGTGTCCCCAGGTAGGATGCGAGGGAATGTCATCTGGTCCAGCGTCCCCTAGTGTATCAAGAGTCCTGGGTGAGGATGGTGCCCGTGGGTTGCAGGGGATCCAGCTCGCTCCTCTGGTGCAAACTCCTTTCAATCACCTGCGGTGGTCACTGTATGCTCGTGGACAGAGTGGACAGAGTCCGTTTTTAGGGGCAGCGTAGCGCTGTGAAGGTGAGGCACTTCTCCCGCCTTGAGGTTGTTGGGGAGCTGGTGCTCCGTGGCTGTCCCCTGCCGAGGGTTGTTGCGCACTGTGGCCGAGGGAGAGTGGCCGCCTCTCCCGCAATATCCACGTGCGTCGGCTTCAGGTTAGGCCACGAGGGGGGCAGCTACAGGATTCGGGTATCGCTGTGTGCCCACTCGGAAGCAGAACAGCCCCTGGGTCTCAGAGGGTTGTTTTCAGCAGAGAGATTGCCTTTGAGGTGATTTTTATGGCCGGCAATGTCGGAGCTGTGATCAGGTGCATCCTGCCATCTTGGCCGCCAGGCCCCGCCCCAGATATGGCTTGGTTTGTCATTAGGCAGAGTAGGCAGGTGTCTGAATAGCAGAGTCACATTGCTTGAT
Organism: Pelobates cultripes; assembly: GCA_933207985.1. NCBI lineage: Eukaryota > Metazoa > Chordata > Amphibia > Anura > Pelobatidae > Pelobates > Pelobates cultripes. Next base: position 192,505,846 of record OW240913.1, read on the forward strand.
AGTTTTATATATATATATATATATATATATATATATATATAAATACCGGCACTCACGTTGCCATAGCAACCACGACACACCATGGGCATAGGCTAAACTTACGTGTAGTGGAGCTGTGGGGAGAGTCCCTCCTCCTAACTGTGATTGGTCCGCCTGGTTAATGGCGTAGGTCTGTTTGTATCACTATAGCAACAGAATTCCACCGTGCAATCATTGAAATATGACATCTACATAAATATGTCATAAACATATCAATTGTGTGATGAGTTGAAATTTATATTTCCAGTCTAAAGTGTGTGGAATGTGCATTCACTGGGTACATTTGTTAAAGGTGTGTTTAACACATATACAAAAGGATAAGAAAGGTGCAAAAGATGATAAAATTTAATTAATAAATTTATAGATATTGCATTTACATATTTATATAGGCATATGTAAAGTGCCTTATGTTAGTGCAAGATTTTAATAAAGTGCCTAGTATTTAGGAAACCCAAAACTTATATTTGGATATTCAGTGACAAGTAGTTAAAGAAAAAAAATAGAATTGTACTTAAAAAATAGCCATGTCTGTAGGTAATTTCTGGAGGGTGCTTTATCTCCGTAATAAGAACTAAAGGAATGCTGGGTGAGTGTTAGAATGATATGATGTGCAAAATGTACATAACTATAAGATACATATACAAACAATATAATGAATTAAAAAAAAATCATTATTTGTCAAGGAGAAGGCAACCTTTTCCATGGGTATATTATAAAAAATATATTCAGTTATCAAAAAATTGACAATTATAAAAACGGGACAAAGGAGCATTTCTCATTTAAGCCTTTGGGAGATAATGTATTTAATTCTAATGTCCAATATGTCTCTCGCTGTCTCAAGAGTCTCTGTCACCACCTCTGGCTTCCACAGGGACATGGTCAATGGCCACACATCTTAGAGTGAAAAGTTGGTGTTGTTTCTCTAATAAATGTCTGGCCTCTGATTCTCTCGAAAAGAGCTGTCTCCGTTTTACCATTATAACTTAGTCCACAAGGACATGTAAGTTTGTAAATGACGAAATGGATTCTATGGGCCATTTTATAGACCTTACCCGTATGGGGATGGGAGAAGGTCTTTGAAGGTATTATGTGGCCACAGTTCACGCACCCCAGGCACCTCACACAACCATTGTTTTTCTTTTCCAATGCAGTAGGGTTATAACAATGGGTGGAGTCCGTCATCACTAACAGGTCCCTAAAAATTTTGTTCCTCTTGAAGCAAAACATTGTTTTTTGTGCCAATTCCTTTGAGAGAGTTGGATCCTATTTTAATGTATTCCAGTTGCAGTGAATGGACTCTGTCACTTATTTGCTAGCTGAGTGCAATTTCAATGGAAACAAGGTTCTTGTTTTGAGTTCTTTTCGAGGTACTTTCTCCTTTATATTGCACTGTTCTTTCGCCTTTAACAATACTTTTTTCCAATTCTGGCCATTTATATATTTAGCTGTAAATTTTGTATACATAGTTTTCAGTTGTTCCTCACATTGTTCCTTCTGAGAGTTGTTGTGATATACCCGCAGAAATTAGGATAATGGTAGTGATTTTTTTTAAGTGTCTTGGGTGAAAACTTTAATGGTGTAAGATTGTGTTACGGTCGGTAGGCTTGTTATACAATCTGTATTCCAATTTCTGATTGATCACCATCAATGCAATATCCAGAAATTGGATGCATTTTTCATCAATATGTGAGGTTACTTTAATTAGAGTGGGTAAGTTGTTAACACACTCAATTAATGCCACTGCTTCTTCCTTAGATCCCTTCCAAAGGATCAAGATGCCATCTATGAATCTATAGTACCTCACAATTTGCTATTGGAAACGTGTTAATATGTATTGTTGTTCGAAATCATACATAAAGTTGTTTGCATACTTTTAAAATTATTATTATTATTAGTAGTAGTAGTAGTAGTAGTAACGTTACTATTTTTACATTTGTAATTATAGTTTTGGGTATGACACATGTGGAATAAGGTAACACATTATTTTTCAGTGTTGCTTGTATTGTTGACCCAATATATTGATTGACTAATTGTTATGCAATTTGTGGCTACTCAGGGGATTTGCACTGTGACAGTCTGGCTCAATTTATTGGTGCCTATATGGTTGTTAAATGAGTGAATCAACTTTCCTACAAATTGCTCTTACCTTCTTCTTTGCGAATACTTAACACTATTTTTCCCCCTCACTACAAGGGGAAACTACTGCTGCCCAGATCTTCCCCTCATTCTTCCAGTTATGTTGGTCAACTGACCTTGGAAAACTCTGGCACCTGAACAGCTACCTTGTTCCTTTGTTTTTCCTTCACTTCCCATCACTGTGTGATGGTGTAGGCTTATGTCCCAGCAACTGAATGACAGTTCTGATGTTTTTTTCCTGATGGATCCATTCGTTTGGTTGCCACCAGCCCCTTGTTGGTCCACGTTTCTCTGCCCTCCAGTCCCCATACGCACATGCATTTACAAAGATACATAGAAAAACACACATACAGTATCTCACATTTTTGTAAATATTTTATTATATCTTTTCATGTGACAACACTGAAGAAATAACACTCTGCTACTATATATAGTAGTAAGTGTACAGCATGTATAATAGTGTAAATTTTCTGTCCCCTCAACATAACTCAACACAAAGCCATTAATGTCTAAACCGTTGGCAGTGCCCAAAGTGTCAATATTTTATGTAGCCACCATTATTTTCCAGCACTGCCTTAACCCTCATGGGCATGGAGTTTACCAGAGCTTCACAGGTTGCCACTGGAGTTCTCTTCCACTCCTCCATGACGACATCATAGAGCTGGTGGATGTTAGAGACCTTGCAAGGCCTGTCCTGAGTGGAACCTGTCCCGTGAAACCGTGCTGCAGCTCAGTTTCAGGGTCTTGGCAATGTTCTTACAGCCTAGGCCATCTTTATGTAGAGCAACAATTTTTTTTTCAGATCCTTAGAGAGTTATTTGCCATGAGGTGCCATTTTGAACTTCCGGTGACCAGTATGAGAGAGTGTGAGAGGGATAACACCAAATTTAACACACTTGCTTCCCATTCACACCTGAGAGCTTGTAACACTAACGAGTTACATGACACTGGGGAGAGGAAATGGCTAATTGGGCCCAATTTGGAAATTTTCACTTAGGGGTGTACTCACTATTGTTGCCAACAATTTAGACATTATTGGCTGTGTGTTGACAGCAAATTTACACTGTTGCACAGGCTAAACACATACTACTATACATTGTAGCAGTGCCATTTCTTCAGTGTTGTCACATGAAAAGATATAATAAAATATTTACAAAAATGTGAGGGCTGCACTCACTTTTGTGAGATACTGTACATTTAAATACATATTTGGAAATTATTTTTATAAACATACAATGATAAATTTGTACATGCATATATCTTTTGTACTATACATTCCTATGAGATGATTTCATATATATATATTTATTACATAATATTTATTTATTTAAATAGATATTTCATTTTAATACTGGAATTTTGTTTTGGGTGGGAGTAGATGTGCCTCAGATGTAAATCCAACCTTGCAGACTAGTGTCTCCAATGGTGATGGTGAAGTGATATGTAGATACGGATATGCTAATATTACACCTATATTTTATGGGTCAATATTATTGTAGTAATAGACTTTCCTTGGTGGCATATTTGTAAGTGAGTAATTGCTGAATTATTACGCTATTTTGATTTCACTCACTTGATTTAATTAGATTCAATTTAGCTTGTTTATGGATTGAAATTATACATGCATTTATGCAGGGCATAATTCAGCATTATTTAACTTACAATTAAGCATTTACAGGGTGAAACACATTAAGCTACTTTTGTAAGAAACCACATTCTCTTCATGAAGTATGGGGAGTTTTGACTGTAAAAAGATACAATGATTAAGCAATTAGCGAATACGCAGCATTCTATATAGTTCATAGACTCCTCTATTTTTCCACACAGCATTCTGTTACACCTATATTGCTTCAAAATAGGCCTTTACTCTCCTTATGACTTCAGTGCATAATTTTTATTTTTTTTAACTCCGTACCTTGCGTCTTTCAGGGTGGCTATACTGAAGCTTTCATAAACCCCAGGCTTTGCATCGTAATGCTGAGGTGGAAGATTCGGTGTCTATTTGGTGACGATACAATTGTATGTTGTGACATCAAACCTGTACAAATGCACTTTTTTTGCAGTCCTATTCTGTGTTGTGGTCTTCTGCGTCTGAGAGTGCGTTTATAAGTGCAGTTATTTGTCAGATTTTGCTGTATATCTCGTGCATAGATTACTTACTAACATTAAGTTCTAGACTTCCCTCATGGGTGGGATCAGTCTGACATGCAAATCATGTAGATTCTTTATTAAAGGCCACAAGTAAGCAAAAACATTTTTGAGACCTGAACGGAACTAACCAAAGAGCGAGCTACTGAGTTTCTCTAAGATTTGCCCATTTTTCATATTCTCGCTTTGCATTTGTACTATGTTCTGGTTATTCTGGTTTTGGTTTGACTTGGTCCTGATTATTTATCGACCTTTCTTTTGTTTTCTCATTTTGGTCATCCCTATGGACTGTATGGCCTGTTCTTTGACTTTCCTTTACTAGCTTGCTGGAAAGTTTTGCTGGACACGCCAAAGGACTAATAATGTTGCTATCCTCTTTTAACTCTATTCCGTAGCATTGGTACTGTCACGGTTCTTGTCATGACATCCAGACGACCAGACGTGGTCACCCCAAAAGTGCCCAACAGGGGATTTGAACCTGGGTACTTTGCGGTCCTGGGCCTGCTTTACAGACTTTAAGCCACATCAGCTCCTATTCCTCAGAGTATTTCTAGCCCTGTCCTACCTGGCTATGTCTCCAGCACTAGGGGGCTGGACTTTATCCCGTGGCTGCTCCTGTCTATCTCAGTCCACCTGAAGCAGCTGCCAAATCAGCCACGTATAAAACACTGCCTCTCTCTGAGGGCAGTGTCAGCTAATTGACTCCAGTTCCTGTATTTGTGCTCTTGATCCAGTTTTCTCCAGACGGCTCTTGACCTTGGTTTTTCTCATTGTTTATCCTGACCTCTGGCATTCTCTGAATTTGGCTTACCTTTGTTTATCCTGACCTCTGGCATCCTCTGAATTTGGCTTATCCTCGACTATCCTTCTACTTTTGTCCTTACCTGTACCGCGACTTGGAGCTATATCCTGCACAGCCCCTGTGCACAGACCTACAGCCCAGGTGGCTTCTTATCTGGTCACCTTGGTCTGAGTTTATTTGCAAGGATGAGCGTATTACTCTGCACGTCGGACTCCACATCAGGTAAGATCCTGACAGGTACAGGTAATGTTAATCTGCGCTTTTATTCTTAACAAACAGCAGGTTTAAAATTTGATGTGCTAGAGGAACAGTCTGCTGCTTTCCTTCTATAATGAACTTATAAACTAAATTTAAAAACTAAAGAACACTTGAAGGCACAGCCAATAATAGGCTCACATCATCGATTGATTCAGATAGTAAAACAGGATGTTTGGTGAGTCTGATGCTTTCCTTCATTTCACTAATGTCCAAAGAAAAGGCTAAACTTAAAACTAAAGGGAGTCAATTTTTACACGACTACTATATAAATAATATATACAACAGAACAAAATGACCTCAGTATTTATTTAAATATAACTATTACTTTAAGTGGAAAATATGAGTTGAATAAATATTCAGCCCCCTTGCTATTTCTGAAGTGTTGCCGTCTAGGAACATGTTAACTGCTTGAAACATACAAACTATCATGAAATGGTTGATAGTTTTCCAATATACAAAAAATTCAAGATATGACTCATGCAGATAAAGGATGTTTTGAAGAAATCGGAAGAAAATATGGTACAGAATAATAGAGTAGAGTTTCAATGTGCTCTTCTCTTCTAACTCTGGCTTTCCAAATCATTTACTACTGTTATAAAAACTTCCCAAATCATTTATCTACAGAAGTCCTTATTAAAGGAGCACTATAGGGTCAGGAACACAAACATGTATTCCTGACCCTATAGGGTTAAAACCAGCATCTAGCCCCCCTGTCCCCTTCATGCCTCCCTAAATGTAGTAAAATCTCACTTGTATTCAACCCTGAAGCTGCTGGCTTTGTCTCTGTTTCCTTTAAACCTTCCCACTGCCTGCTGACATCATCAGAAGTGGTATCCTGATCCAATCACGGTGCTTCCCCATAGGATTGGCTGAGACTGACAAAGAGGCAGATCAGGGGCAGAGCCAGCACAATTCAAACACAGCCCTGGCCAATCAGCTTCTCCTCATAGAGATGAATTGAATCAGTGCATCTCTATGAGGAAAGTTCAGTGTCTGCATGCAGAGGGAGGAGACACTGAATGTTTGGATGCATTTTAGGCAGCCATGACCCAGGAAGGATCTCTAACAGCCATCTGAGGAGTGGCCAGTGAAGTTATCACTAGGCTGTAATGTAAACACTGCATTTTCTCTGAAAAGACAGTTTAGAACAAAAAGCCTGAAGGTAATGATTCTACTCACTCGAACAAATTCAATAAGCTGTAGTTGTTTTGGTGACTATAGTGTCCCTTTAAAGTATTTTGGGAATTTTTGTAGATAAGTCATTGGAAAGTTTTTCTAACAGTATTGAACTATTTAGAAACCTTATTAAATTGTTGCCTCTGTCTTGCTAATACCTATTAACATTGGTAGATAAACAATTTGTGTTTTTTTCCCATTAGATACAAGATAATTGTAGGTAGAAAGAGATTTAAGTGAGTTTGTGGAGATGAGAAACATCTATGTAAGAAAACTGGAAAATTCCTATATAAAAATATCAACACAAGGTTTTTTGTTTTTGTTTTTAGCTAAATCAGATTATTCTCCTAAACCTTAAATGTGTAATCTACAAGTGCAGATGGGGTAGGGCTCTAATTAGTTGTGGTTGCAACATATTCATCCTCACCTTGTGGTCAGCGGCTGTGCATCTGCATGAATAACACTTGCGGCATGTTAATGGACGCCGTCCGCTGCGGATCCACTGCTGATTATACCCCCACGTCCGCTCACGTGATTAACGATGTCAGCGTGCATGTGATGTCAGTCACGCACACCCCGCGCAAGTTTTGGGGTCAAAGAGCGATCCCGGACAATCAGAAAGGTAAAGCAGGTATAAAAACCTAGAATTACCTTTCCTCATTGCCCTGTCGTGGTTTCCCTAGTGGTTGTCCGAGAGCGCGTTCCTTATTCTAGTTTACTCTGGTTTTTTACTTTGGCTGATTTTGACTTGCCTGTATTCTGGTATCCCTGACCTCTCGTTTTCCTTTATCGTTGTGTCCCTTTCTGTGTCCCCTGACCTCGGCTAGCACCCTGACTATTCTTTGGTACTTTAGATCGGCCATTCTAAGGCCCGGTAATACGTTACCTATTAGTCACCTGTGTAACACAATTCTACGTGCTGGATCATATAGTAATCCTGACAGTGGTAAGGTGTAAAGGAACATTACAACTCTTGTAATACAGGACTTAGATTTTTGACTGAGAGCTTTGGAACGTTCTACTTTCCTGCATTAGTAGCAGAGGCAGGGTGCAGCACCTGGCAGACAAGGGAAACCGTTAATTAAAAAAAAAATTTAATGGTTTGATTTCTCACAATCGGGGGCACTAGGACTCTCGTGACACCATAGCCACTACATTGACCTCCAGTGGTTATGTTGCTTGGAGTGTTCCTTTAACGGTAAATGTGTATTAGAAAAACATTTATAGTCATATTTATATCAACAGTATCCTCACTCCCTTTATTGATGGATGGAAATGCTGCTCAAAAGCTGAGCAACTAGTAATTTTAAGACTTTGGGACAGTATTGAAAACAGAATACATTTTTTGGGTGTAGACCATGCACTGGCTTTACATGAGCCATCATATCCTGGACTCCTTAAAAGATAGGACTGAGTGTGTCCTGTCGTCTTCTGCTTTTATTGGGTTACAACATCATGTTGGTGAGGTGAAAACTCTTTAAATCTTTAAAAGGTTGTTGGCTTCCAAATATGTTTGTCTGAAAGTTTATGGTGTTGAACCGGGTATGACTTCTCATTGGATCAGGGATTGAATACATGGGGTTAAGTGGAATGACCCCAACTAGTTTTAAGGTTTCTCCCTAATCTCTTTGAGCTTCACCAACCATTATTGTTCATTTGGAGAAAATCAAATAACCTACATGAATCATTTACACAAATACAATGTATACACATACATTTAGATCTTTTTATAGCAGTGACTTTAGTAAGTAATACAGGGCAAGATTAAATGTTTTATTATGAGGAAGATTGTTATGTAGACACTTCAGCATATGACAAGTTACCCCTATGGGATGAAGGCTTTTGGATATATTTCTAATTTACTGGCTGTGATTACACGTGACATACACAAGGATGAATGCATTCATGGTACTTTCGGTGTCTGCAATGTATCACAAAGTGGTACTGGATTTAAAAAGCACTGATGATTTCTCGTCTGCCCAGCCAGTTTTAAATTACTTCTGTGTTTTGGGAGTTTTAGATAAAACAATCAGATTGAAATTATTTCAGGTTTCTAGTATCTCGTAGTGTTTTGTTATTAAACAGCCACTGCCAAGTTACTTTAGATGCATGAGGTAATACAAACAAGAGCAGAAAATGACTCATTAAAGTTTTATAAAGCAATTAAGACTTTGAAAATGAAAACAGATCCCCCACCCTCTTTTTTTCAAGTTTTATTTTCCTATTATTGATGTTAGAGGTTAGTTTATCACATATAGCCTCTTGGCAACTTCTCATTAAAGCTCAATGCCATCTGTCAACCTATTTTATATGTTACACTTATTGAAATACTCAATTTGGTATACTTTGTTTTCCTCATTTACTCTTTCAAATGGTATTATATTAGGTATTTATCATAGGCATTGGTTGGATTTGTTCCACAACCTCAGGATTGTACTCTATAGGCATCTTCTGCTCATTGTATAAAATAATACCTTTTTCCATAATTTGTCAAGATAAGATTGTTTTCCTTGTTTTGCATTTAACACAACGATGTGCATAAGACCGTTTGCTTGGTTTCTGCTTTAGATTTAGATTTTTAGCTTTCCTATTTATTGGTACTAGTGATCACTCCAAACTAATGGTGATCTAATAATAGATATGTTGCCAATCAAGGCTTGGCAACTTTTTGGGGGCTGTGGTGGGATCAAATACATGCAGTGGTTTCACATAATTATTATTTCTAAAACGTCTCTTATAACTATGCTAGTAGACCTAAATTTTACATCTCCTTGTTAATTCCCCAAGATTTACTGTTTAATGAATAGATCACACTGACATACAACATTGCTAATTAAATTTCAGTACATGGACTAACTTAAGGGTAATGGTGCAGAGAGTACCCTGTACCCACTCCTAAAAAGAGTAGAGTGTAGTAAGTCCGTGTATTCTTCACCGTTACTGTCTTGAGCCCTTTGGACCAGAGAGAACTGGTAGGAAATCTACTATTTATAGTAAGGACGGTCTGGCCAGGAAATAGAAAATTCATGAGAAAAAAAATAGGAATTTTCAGGAAAATGTTTGTAGATAGAGACTGGGATCAGGCAATACCCGATAATTATAAACAGTGACAGGTAATATAGTGAAATAAGGGCCAGGATGGTTTAGCAAGTGTACACATACAGGACAAGATGGCAAGTGAAATACTGTGCTGGACAGTCATAAAAACTGTCCTTGGACAACAAATGACTGTGCCGCACATCATTGTTTGAAAATTGCAGCATCCAAGAAGGCATTAAATGTGGTCATCTGCCTATCTTAAAACACAGTTATCCCCTTCAATGCTATATCATACAGTTATGAATAGAACTCCACCACTCTCAGGCAGGCATGTGACTTGTTTCAGTGAGTGAAAAAGTTAAGGACCACTATAGTCACCCAGACCACTTCAGCTCAATGAAGTGGTCTGGGTGCCAGGTCCCCCAGGTTTTAACCCTTCAGATGTAAACATAGCAGTTTCAGGGAGCTTTCCTATAGGCATTTTTAATGCGCTCGCGGCTCTTGCCGCGCAAGCGCAATCGGCTCCACTCGGGAGCTGACATCAGAAGTGGAGGAACGGTCACCAGCGCCGAGGTAGCGGGTGGGGGGACCCTAAGGATTATATTGTGTCACTATAAATCTGCACTGGACCAAAAATAATGATGATAAATGTATTTTTACAGCAGTAAATGTTATTGATAGAGGCATGGTGGTATATATAGTCACTGTACTCATCCTCTAGAATCCTTCCTTTAAATTAAATTGTTTATCTTTACTTACAGCCAGACAGGTTTTAAGGGTAAATTCAGGACATCCCTTAAACATACCCCACACCAGCCTATAACAATTTAAAATAGTGACGTCCTAAGTTGCTCAAAAATGAGAACATTTGAAAACACTATTTGGTATTTGCTATGTATTCTGAGAGGTCCTGCTTAAAATGTTGAGTAAGGTTTAAATCAATATGCTGAAGGCCACTGAATATTTCTTCTGCCTTTACATGACCTTGTCCCAAGGTGGTGGTGGGGATGTTGGGAATATGTTGTCCATGTGTAATTCTTAAAACTTAGACAATACTAAAATTCTCAATTATGTTACTTTGTTAGAACATTCTAAACCACATTACATATAAACTTTGGTTTGTTTTATTTATTTATTATTATTATTCTTTTTGTGTGTGTGAAATGTTTTCTTTTATAATATTTTTACCCATCAATGATGTATATAAAGAAAATTATTGTAAATTCTGAGTGGACATGCAAACATTCTCTGTGTACACTTTTATATGTATCTTGAATCATTTCCTCAATAAAGGTGTTTTGTTTAAAACACACACACAGCTAGAATAAAACTATTATAAAATCCCATTGCACCTCAACACCTGGTAGATACAGAAATATAGCAGGCTGATTAATGGCTGCTAAATACATACAGTTGATTAGATAAAAGTATTGTGCAACGTTGGACCTCCCCAGTCCATAAGCCAATTGTTTTCCTTTTCCAACACATCTGGTCCTGTTCTGGGATTGTTCCATATTTGCTTAGCACAGTCTTTCAATGAATCATATAGTACAGCAACCACCTAGGGGATATCTGTAGTTTCATATGCAGTCTTTGGAGCAGTTCCTTATTAACCGTGTGTTTCTGAAATGTGCTCCCCCCCCAATGTCTGATGATATAAACTTTTATTACAATCCCCATACCCATGCGGAAATGATTGCTTGAGATCAGTACATTGCAAAGCTCATCTGCCTTCATTAAGCCACGCAGAATAGGCACATATGAATTAAAACAAAAGAAAAACACATTATCACTTTCTTTCTTTGAATTTTCTACTGTGAATTGCACTGGAGCAGCATCAGGTGGCAATCTGCTTACTGATACCTTCTCCTCTCTTTAATGTTTTTTTGTTTGTTTTTTTTTTAAATTTGCATTTTATTTGGATTTAGCATACAGAAGTATACATCAGCAACTTAAGCTAAATTAAAATGGTAAAAACATTAAACTATGGTTTAGTCATCATTGGGTTTCAGAACATTTATAGTCGTAGGTTAGTCAACAGGATAAGCTCCAGGAAATATTGCGTTTATTTTCTCTCAAGGCTTTGAAAGTCTTGTTTTAAAATATTGGTGTGGGTATCCTGTTGCAGTGGGAAAGCAGGCTTTGCGCTGTAAAACTTTTTAGGCTTTGGGAATAGGTATTGAACTCACAAGTCCATCATGATTGGAGTGGAATCACTTTCCGAAGGCTGTGATTTTAGTTATCTTGGTCGGTGTACCCGCCTCTGTGTCTCTCCGGTTCTCACTCTTCTCTCCCTGGGTCAGGGCTACTTCTTGATGTTGGGCTGGTAAGTTCAGCTGCTGCATTAGTGTCTCTGGGTCTCCCTCTAAGGAAAGGGTAAGAACTGCTTTCCCATGTGTGAACCCTAGGGTGCCATCCACTCCCCAGCTGTATCTAATGGAGTGATCCCAAAACTGCTTAGCAACTTGGGCCAACTTACATTTCTCCAGAAGATCAGCAAAGGGAAGGACTCGATAAAAACTGCACCGAGCTTCCCTCAAATTGTATAGATCCCAGTACCCTGAATCTTGCCATAATTGCAGAGCGGACCGCTATGTCTCTGGTTAGTAGGATTGCTTCTCTGCGTGCTTCAGCTGGTGCCGTGGCAGCATTGTGTACTCGGAACATGGAGAGCAGCATAGAGGGATCTGTACCACCTCTGAGACCCATCCATGAAATCAGCCTCTTGGTGTAGGGCAGCAGCTCCTCCCCGCCAATGTTCTCCGGTATCCCTTGCAGGCAAATGTTCCTGTGTCTGTGTTTTGACTCTAGTATAGCCACAGCTCGGGATAGTCGTTGCACTTGTTGGGTGAGTCCCTCCACCTAGGTCTCGGTGGTCTGCGTCTTGACATCCCGTGCTTTCTCTCTCTCCTCCAAATTCTTGAACCTTCTGTGGATAGCCCCCAGTTCTTCCTGGGTCTTATTTTGGGTCTCCAGGAGGTCAGTCTTCCATACTTTCCGCATGTCTAGTAACAACTGTTTGATATATCCTTTTGTAGAGGGAGATGAGTCTTCATCAGAGTCAGCCTCCTGATAGACCGTGCCTTGCTGGGAAGAGTCAGTTGACTCCCTGTCCTCTTGGGACTCGTCTGAGGCTTCTTCCTCAGTTCGTTTCTCAGGCGCCAGCTTGGGAGGTACTCACCATAGAGGCCTCTCAAATGAAAGCCTAATATCAGGCATTTTAAGGCTCTCTGGTAGGCAAAACATTTTGTTCTTGCGCTCTCACAAGATGTTGTCCGGGGGTAAAGTATGGTAGCGATCTTATCACTGTTGTATAGCAGGCGCAGAGCTCTCTAAATGTGTGTCTATGCAGTTGCCCAGTCGGCCACCCCTCTTTTTAATATTTTAATGCTAAATAATGAACACAGCAGTCTATCCTCTCTTTGCTGCTTGGACTAATGAGTAAACATTAGCCAGAGCAGCAATAGACGGTTTTGATTGGCTGAACATGTCAGTTGACCTATTTCAGCCGATGACAGTGCTCATTGCGGATATGAATTGGTACAGCTAGAAAAAAGTGTGTACTCTCTGCATTGGAGATACCTCCAGTGTGGGCCTGACTGTTAGTGGCAAGGGAACCCAATGTAAACTTAGGTGAAATTTAAAACGAGGTGAAATGGTTATAGTGTCCACACTGTCCTTTAAGAAAACTCCAGCCTTTAGATATTGCTGAACTCTGACTCCCAAGAAGCAGAATATTAAAAATAAGTGACCCAAAATTAGCACAACTGGTGTATATAATCAAGCATAAAAAGGTAAAATTACCTTTTCTACACACTGTAAAAATCCAACATAAATATATAAAAATATACAATCAAATTAATTGTTGTTCAATCAACAAGACAGGTATGGGATGTTGAGATTAATCAAATCCAAACAAAATAAAAGTAATATAAAAGTACAAACTCCAGTAGTATGTCTCTCCTGGCCTTTTGCGTACATCCAGCTGGGGACTTTGTCAGGGGCTTCACAGCGTCTTTGTAGTCAGTTCTTGCAGCGTCCATATTTGAACATGCCTTGGCGTGCCATCAGCCAATCTGGTGTGGAGCATTTATTATTTTGTTTGGATTTGATTTATCTCTCCAGCCTATCCTGTTTTCCCTCTGGATTGGGTGAAGTGGTTCTCTGATGAGCATTTTATATTATTCTATCCTGTGAGAGCAACATGTAATAAATACTGATTATTTACACTATATGTGTAAATAGTGGGGAAGAAAAAAGAAGGTTAGGGTTCTACAGTTTTGGACCTGTTACATGCCTAATATAAATTATTAGTTTGAGTGCAATTTATCCATTATCCCTTTTTATGGTATTTAACTTTATTACACTATTTGTGGTTCTCTTTTATATTTTATTGTAGATTGTATATTTTTATATATCCCATGAAGCAGAGTCAGATTTTTTTACTTCACCTGCCTGTCACACCATGAAGGGTGTTGATTTTTTCCTGTCTTGTTGATGTTGTTGAAACATAGCCTACATTCTCACTAACTCTCATGAATACTTCCTACCTGACACTTGTAAAAGGGAGATGTGTTACACAGTTTTCTTTCCAATAGATCTGTTATTTTATGGATTTGCATGCTACTGTATGTTGAAGGTCACTCCAAAGAGCACATTTGCTTGATAACCAGTATCTCTCAAGGAAATAATCCAGCTGCATACTGAACGCTTAGAGCCATATAGGTTTTAGGGGTAAATTCGGAAGATCATAACAACCCTTTACCTTTAAAAATACCACTTATGTGTACTGCACTATTGGCCGAAGACTTCGGGAGGTTTCAGGTAACCACTATGGGTTATTCCATTGCCTTGCTAGGAGGCCCTCAACAGTAGATGTCACAATATTCTACCTGGGTGATTTGGGGAAGTCTTTTTACCTCTTTCTTACAACCCATGGGAACCTTTCTCAATCCTCAACACCCTCTTATTGTTTCACTGATTGCTTTATTTATATTAATATCAGTAGGGCTGGACATTTGATTTGTCTTTTCTTTTTCTTTATTTAGTTTTACAAGTTCTAATTTCTCACGAAAAAGTGAATGTCCAATATTTCATACACACAATAAAAATAATTGTGGTAATTTCCTTGTTTTTCCTGATTAATACTACCATGTATTAAATCACGCATTCTCAATACAAATTATATTTGGGAAAAAAAAAATACCCCACACCATCCTATAAAAATGTAAAATAGTGTGCTCGCAAGCTGCCCGAAAATATTTTCCTGTGACATCCGATCACCAGCAGGGAATAACCAGGGCCTGATCTCTGTAACCATATTTACATGTCTGGAACTTCATGGTAAAACAGGCATGCCAGCTTTAAGTATTTTGCCGTCATACAAGTAAAAATGTGTTCCCCATCCACCCAGTCTTTAAACAGTTAATAACATAACAAACACTGAAAGAGAGCTTTTACTATTTTATTTAGACGCTCACAATTTTATATAATAGTTTTATAAGTCCATTATTTGTTGGAAGCAGCAACATCTCAGTTCAATCTTTTATCTAGTAAATAGTTCTTTTGAGACGTGCACAATACTAAAATAAACATGAAATAGTTGAATAAAGCCTTTTTTACATACAGTCAGGCTTGCTTTAAATTAAAACCATGTTATCTCTTTTAGCAGGCAGCTTGTGAATCATTTCAATTTCCAAATGAATCAGGCAGCATTATTTATTCCTGGTTGTTTATTTTAGGTTTGTTGAGCAATTATAGGTCCATTGGTTGTGTTGTGAAATCAGTTTGCATCTCTGTTTTGACAGCAATATTATACGTTTTACAGTGACTCCAAACATACCTTGGAATGCCAGAGTTTACGTTGTAAAAATAAGAAGAGGTGGATCCTAAAATTTTCTGGCGATAACTGATTAAGTGGTAATGGGCTACTGGAGAGTGGTGAGGCTTCATATTTTGGGGAAACAATCTGTTTTTATATGCACATTTCTACGCAAATCTAGAAAACCGCAAAATTTTATCTGATAGAATTCTAACATAATTCATAGTCCTGGTTGTAAAGAAGTGGTTGCCTGCTCAAGGACCAAACAGTAGAGATGCAGTGAAAAAGAATGTAGAGGGAGAGAGGATAGTGGCTGATCTAAAGGTCAAGCACAATTAATAAATTATAGTTCTGAAATATGTCTCCTCCCTAACTTATTTGTATTTGTAAGTGGAGATCTGTGTTTCTCATTTCTCTCTTATGAATTACATACATGGATTTAAAGAGACACATTAGTCACACTACTGAGTTCTTTGACATTTAAGAGTTAAATCACTTTTAATTTTCTCCAAACAGCCCTGGTCACTTTTTCTCTGGCTGTGACTGACACAGCCTGCATGAAAAAAATGGTTTCATTTTCAATGAGATGTTAAAGGGACACTATAGTCATCAAACCAACTTTAGTGTACTGAAGCAGTTTTGGTGTATAGATTATGCCCTTGTAGTCTCACTGTTCAAGTTTCTGTTATTTAGGAATTAGGTCGTTTTGTTCATGCAGTCCTAATCACACCTCCCTGCATATAATGGGCATAGCCTATTTAACTTCCTGAAAAAGTCTTTAGAAGTTCTAGGTTCCTTTATTGCACAGTTTGTTACATTTCAATTCCTAATCCCCTGCTCTGTTAAAAGCCTTCTAGACCCTCCATGAGCCTCTTGTGTGTGATTAAAGTTCAATTTACAAACCAGGAGATAAAAACTTATAAAGTAAGTTAAAGGGACACTATAGTCACCAGAACAACTACAGCTTATTGAATTTCTTTAGGTGAGTAGAATAGCTTTTTGCTGTAAACACTGTCTTTTCAGAGAAAATGTGGTGTTTACATTACAGCCTAGTGATAACTTCACTGGCCACTCCTCAGATGGCTGTTAGAGATCTTTCCTGGGTCATGGCTGCCTAAAATGCATCCAAACATTCAGTATCTCCTCCCTCTGCATGCAGACACTGAACTTTCCTCATAGAGATTCATTGATTCAATTCATCTCTATGAGGAGATGCTGATTGGCCAGGGCTTGAATCATGCTGGCTCTGCCCCTGATCTGCCTCTTTGTCAGTCTCAGCCAATCCTATGGGGAAGCATTGTGACTTCATCAGTCTACCCCTTCTGATGATGTCAATAGACTGCTTGTTTTTCTGAGGCGAACAGCGTGCAGATCTACAGCTTCAGGCTTGAATACAGTAAGATTTTGCTATATTTATGGAGGCATGAGAGGCCCAGGGGGGCTAGATGGTGGTTTTAACACTATAGGGTCAGGAATACATGTTTGTGTTCCTGACCCTATAGTGATCCTTTAAGGCCGGCTGCTCTAAGGTCAGTAATATGCTCTATTAATTAAAGCGGTTAACTTAAGTACTGTGTGTTGGGTCTTTGTACTCCTGACACCCTGGCACAGAGCATGCACATGTGCTCTCACGTGGTGAGAACTGTCTGATCAAATGCTTTTCTATGAGAAATAGTTGATGAGATCACAAAATCTGTGACATTGGATGGGGTGTGGATTCCAGGTAAGGTTTAACTTAATTCAATAGGGTTTGGGCACTAATAAAGGACATAGTTAATAGTGCATTATAGATTAAACACTTTTTGTAAAAAAAGTGTTATAATAGCCTTTTAATTTTGTTTCAGTTTAGCTTGATAAACCGCAATATAATCAGTCATGTTTATACAGTGATTGAGTAAACAATGTAGTTTAATTAACATAAAACTGCTATTAATCTTGAGATAGTTTTGTGTTGGCATTACACAATAGTTTTCTTATATATCTTCAGAGTATTCATATAAACTTGGCAGCACAGTCCAGATATTGTAACACAGATTGTAGGTAGTTACAATTAGATTATTACAGCCATTATAGCAAATAGTGTATTTCAAATGAAAAGATGATGCATTTGAAAATATAAACCATAAACAACACTGCTTAGCCATGTACCTAAAAATGTGAAAGCGCCTTATTCAAATATTAATGCATTACAAAAATAAATGTTATCATAAAACAATAATTTAATCTGCTGAAGCCACAGAACAGGCAGAATCCAGCTCCACAACTTGTCTCTTATCCCAACAATAATCTTTATTTCCCATTTCAACCCGTACCTTTTCCTCATATCACAACCTCCATCCTATTCTCTACCAATTCTTATCAGGCTTGACTGCTATCAATCTCTCTTCTCAGGCCTTCCACTGTACAGGGAGTGCAGAATTATTAGGCAAGTTGTATTTTTGAGGATTAATTTTATTATTGAACAACAACCATGTTCTCAATGAACCCAAAAAACTCATTAATATCAAAGCTGAATATTTTTGGAAGTAGTTTTTAGTTTGTTTTTAGTTATAGCTATGTTAGGGGGATATCTGTGTGTGCAGGTGACTATTACTGTGCATAATTATTAGGCAACTTAAAAAAACAAATATATACCCATTTCAATTATTTATTATTACCAGTGAAACCAATATAACATCTCAACATTCACAAATATACATTTCTGACATTCAAAAACAAAACAAAAACAAATCAGTGACCAATATAGCCACCTTTCTTTGCAAGGACACTCAAAAGCCTGCCATCCATGGATTCTGTCAGTGTTTTGATCTGTTCACCATCAACATTGCGTGCAGCAGCATCCACAGCCTCCCAGACACTGTTCAGAGAGGTGTACTGTTTTCCCTCCTTGTAAATCTCACAATTGATGATGGACCACAGGTTCTCAATGGGGTTCAGATCAGGTGAACAAGGAGGCCATGTCATTAGATTTTCTTCTTTTATACCCTTTCTTGCCAGCCACGCTGTGGAGTACTTGGACGCGTGTGATGGAGCATTGTCCTGCATGAAAATCATATTTTTCTTGATGGATGTAGACTTCTTCCTGTACCACTGCTTGAAGAAGGTGTCTTCCAGGAACTGGCAGTAGGACTGGGAGTTGAGCTTGACTCCATCCTCAACCCGAAAAGGCCCCACAAGCTCATCTTTGATGATACCAGCCCAAACCAGTACTCCACCTCCACCTTGCTGGCGTCTGAGTCGGACTGGAGCTCTCTGCCCTTACCAATCCAGCCACGGGCCCATCCATCTGGCCCATCAAGACTCACTCTCATTTCATCAGTCCATAAAACCTTAGAAAAATCAGTCTTGAGATATTTTTTGGCCCAGTCTTGACGTTTCAGCTTGTGTGTCTTGTTCAGTGGTGGTCGTCTTTCAGCCTTTCTTACCTTGGCCATGTGAGTATTGCACACCTTGTGCTTTTGGGCACTCCAGTGATGTTGCAGCTCTGAAATATGGCCAAACTGGTGGCAAGTGGCATCGTGGCAGCTGCACGCTTGACTTTCTCAGTTCATGGGCAGTTATTTTGCGCCTTGGTTTTTCCACACGCTTCTTGCGACCCTGTTGACTATTTTGAATGAAACACTTGATTGTTCGATGATCACGCTTCAGAAGCTTTGCAATTTTAAGAGTGCTGCATCCCTCTGCAAGATATCTCACTATTTTTGACTTTTCTGAGCCTGTCAAAGGAAAGGAAGTTGCCTAATAATTATGCACACCTGATATAGGGTGTTGATGTCATTAGACCACACCCCTTCTCATTACAGAGATGCACATCACCTAATATGCTTAATTGGTAGTAGGCTTTCGAGCCTATACAGCTTGGAGTAAGACAACATGCATAAAGAGGATGATGTGGTCAGAATACTCATTTGCCTAATAATTCTGCACTCCCTGTACTTTATATCCCTGCTTTGTCAAATTTAAATGCCACTGCCTCTAATGTTCTTACCATGCCTCTAGACTGCTCATGTCATCACCTTAAAGGGACTCTCCAGTGCCTTGAAAACAAACCATTTTCCTGGCACTGCAGGTCCCCTCTCCCTCCCACCCCCCATCCCAAGTTGCTGAAGTGACTTAGCTGTATCCAGTGCCGATGTCCCTCGGCGCTGGTTCAGGGTTCGCCCACGCTCCTCCCCCACCTACGTCATCCGGCGGGGGAGACCTATTGCGCATGCGCGGCCATTGGCGGGGTAGACCTAATGCGCATTAGACCTCCCCATAGGAGAGCACTGAAAAATGCTTTCAGTGCTTTTCTATGGGGATTTCAGCGATGCTGGAGGTCCTCACATTGCGTGAGGACGTCCAGCGACGCTATAGCACACGGAATGTGTGCTATACACACAGAAGTGCCACTAGAGGAGGAGTTAACCCTGCAAGGTAAATATTGCAGTTTATGAAAACTGTAATAATTACACTTGCATGGTTAAGGGTAGTGGGAGTTGGCACCCAGACCACTCCAATGGGCAGAAGTGGCTTAGGTGCCTGGAGTGTCCCTTTAATGCAAAACAACTCCACTGGCGTCTGATGTACAATCAAGAACTTTGTACAATTTATATGACGTTCTTACTTCCTCTCTTTATTTCCCATCAGTTTTCTAATTGCCCTGACATCTACATGTCCTTCTTTGTCTATAAATATTAATTTTATCAAATTCTTTCTGATTTTATTTATTTTTTTGCTTTACATACTCATTAATATATAATATGTACTCCGCGTTAAATCAGCTTGATATGGATGCTATAAATTAATATAAAATATATAAATCTTAGCATTCTTTGCATTGGCTTAGGGGTGCAGCCTATTGAAATGCATTAGCATACTTTGACACTGCCGTATAGCTGACGGGTTGTAAGGTTTTTAAATCCATAAATCTTTCAAATTACTTTTCAAAGATGCCAGAGCTGTTATTTTAGTTTGGTCCTGTAACCTTCACAGGAATCAAAATCATAATTTCCACTAATGCAATTTTTTGGTAGTATACTTAAGTACAATTAAAGGGTTCATTCACCAAATTGTGAATAGCAGTGAATTGACAAGTAGCTGCTAGGACCAAATAGTCACGATGGAAAAATAGTGGCTCACTCAGAGATATATTTTAATTTGGCTTTTACGTTCTAAAATTTGCATTTACCTTCTCGATTTTGTACAATTTGTGGCTTAGTGAATAAACACCAAATTAGTCTGACTATTTTGAGGAAATTGAATACTTCCTTATTTATCACTTGGCATTAGTACTAGTTAATTTAATTTTGCAAATACTGGGTAGAGATATTTATATGCTTGTAATCGACCAATTGGCAGGATATCTTTTCTTGTCAATAGCTGAATACTAGCATTATCTAATCTCAAAACAACATATCTAAATTATATTGCTTCGAGATTGCAAAGCATTCTACTTTGCTTCCCATCAAGCCTGAAAACGCAGGATATTATTTTTAGTGATTAGAGCCCAGTGCAGGCTGGAGACACACCATGTTCCCACTTGGCTATTTTGTACTGTAGAGTTAAATAAGAAAACTGTCAAAATACATACCGGGTCATGTTGTAGCCTCACCAAAACAGAATTCTCAAAGTAATTATTTCTGAACAGCTTGTCCTCAGTCATGCAACACTACATCCATGTAGATTAACAGAGAAATATGATGCAAGTAATTCTGCTATATACATAGCCATCTGTTTGGCCATTGCACAATGCTTTACAAGTTATATATATACAGCTACACATTCAAGATCATTTTAAAGAAATATTCTTTTTCATTGCCCAAGGAGCAGTTACTGCTTGACACAAACATCTATTCAGAGTATGTATCAGAGTCAACACATTACTTATCATGGAAGTATTTAGTGCATTAATATCACTAGATTTAAGATAACTTCAAACACCATGGATGGGTAGCACAAAGGTACGGTAGGGCTGCCCCACAAACTATGAGCGAATAGTGGATATATATATACTTCAATCACCATGACTACTACAGTGCACTGTAGTGCTTATGGTGCCAGCTTTGCATTGACACCCCCTCTACTGTAAATATTTAAGCTTTTAGACAAGGATTAACTTCTTGCCTTGTGTCTCTGCCTCTACCTTTTTTAGGAGAAGAGCATGAAGCTCATAAGTAATGTAGGACTAGCTCATTGGCTGAGTGTCAGCTGATCACTCTCAGCCAATGAGCTAAGCCCTTCACCACCATGCATGGTTTTAATAGAATGCTTCATGCTCCCCATTGGAAGTACTGGAAGTAGAGCAGGTAAGAAATCAAACTGTTGTAAAATGGTTTGACTCCTTACAATAGCGGGCGCCAGAGCACTCCTGGCACTATAAACACTACATCCATCTATAATGGTTATTATGCCAGAAGGGTTCCTTTACGACTGGACCCCTGCAGGAAATTAGCGTTGAGATCATGTGCTTTTGGGGGAGGATAGTTAATCTATAAAAAAAAAATCAATCAACGGAATACCACACTCAAATTGATGCAATTTTTTATTTATTTCTTTTTTTTTAATTAAAGGACCACTATAGGCACCCAGACCATTTCAGCTCAATGAAGTGGTCTTGGTGCCAGGTCCATCTAGGGTTAACCCTGGAGCTGTAAACATAGCATTTTCAGAGAAATTACAATGCGGTTAATCCAGCCTCTAGTGACTGTCTCATTGACAGCTGCTAGAGGCGGTGACGTCCACAGGAAATCATTTAGAAATGCATTCCTATGGACTGATTGAATGTGCGCGCGGCTCTTGCTATGACCCCCAATTTTACAGACGTCTGACACTCTATATGCCCGTGACAGAGAATGGACAGACTGCAGATATTAAAGCTTGTCTTTCACATAGTGCATCTACATTTACGGAATTACTGTATTTTCTCGAATCGAATGCACACCAATTTTGGAAAATAAAGTTTCCAAAATGTGAATGCACATTAGATTCGATGGCGATTACATTTGGGACAAAATTTGAACATTTTCAGGTGAATTAAAACAGGCGAATTTCATTCAGGCAAATTCACACAGACAAATGTTGTTCCTGAAAGAGAGCTTAAGAAAAAATAGACTTAACATGTAACACTAAAATTGAAATGCCATCAATGTTACTATAATATATGGCAATAAACATTTTCATTGCAGCACAATGTTGTATAGTAGTATCTTGTAAATGTGCATTACATTTGCGAGCAAAAAACATTTTTCAGATTCCAGGTTTCAAAAAATTGTGGTGCGCATTAGATTTGAGTAAATACGGTATCATCTCATTAAAATAGAGAGAGCCCAGCGCTGTAGAAAGGTAAGAGTTTAACCCCTTTCTCCCCGTTCAGCCCGGCGAGAGTGGGACCTTGAGGGTGGGGGGGACGGGACCTAAAAACCCTATAGCACTATAGTGGTCATTAAATGAAAAAATATATATATTGCCATAACATAGAAGGGGGTAGAAATAGGTACTGTGTGATTTCATATAGCCCAAATCTCATAAAGTATGTACAAAAATCAATCTTAAGCTTCTAATTCATAGTATATACAAATCAGACCTCAATTCATCAAAAGGACATCAGTTAATCTATAATACAATGATAGGGATCAGCTGTTGATCTGGTGGATCCACCCAATGATGTGTGTATATATATATATATATATATATATATATATATAGAGAGAGAGAGAGAGAGAGAGAGAGAGAGAGAGAGAGAGAGAGAGAGAGAGAGATATATATATATATATATATATAATCTGGCACTATTACTCAAAATAGTATAAAGTAAATAGACGGCGCTGCACAGCGTAATTATAAAGGATAGAAAAAATGAGAGCACTCAAAGGTGCATATGTACCAGAACAATATATACAAAAAATGAAGAAAAAAAAAACATGAGTGAAAAAATCAAGTTCAATTTGCAGAAATCTGTATGTAATCCTCTACAACACTTATGAACACAAAGCAAAAAATACAAAGAGAAGGAGAAGAAACAAAACAAAACATGGTTGGATCTTACCACACTGTGGGTAGTCTTTCCTGGCACAAGGTATCTCTCACTGTTTGTGCATTAGTCCATGAGGTGGTGTAGCCTGTGTCACTGAAGGCTGAAAGGGTTCTTAAACTGGGCAAAAGATCAACAAAGTCCTGGAAGGAATCCTGAACTGGGCAGAAGATTGGTAAAGTTCTGGGCTGCACGCTCGGGACCACACTGTCCCTCCGAAGCCCCTATACCATACCTCTGCCCCTATAACCACCTTTACAGCCCCTATACCTCTATCACAGCCCCTATAGCTACCACCACAGCCCCTTTTAAGCCCAGCACAGCTTCTATCTACCATCACAGTCCTTGTTCCATACCAGCCATTATCACCTCTACAGATTACCCCACTGCTGCCCCTATTCTCCCATCACAACCTATAACCTCCCCTCATAAGCCTCATTACAGCCCATATACCCCCACCACGAGCCCTATCTCCTCTGTCACAGCCACTGTAACCTCCATCACAACCCAAATAACCACATTGCAGCCCATATAATCTGCATCACAGCCCCTATACTCCCTATCACCGCCTCTATAACCCCTATCACACCGGATATAGCCCTCATCACAGCCCCTCCCCCCATCACAACCCCTATTCCTCACATTATTGCCCCAATCCTCCAATCACAATCCCTATCCTTCCCCCATCAAAGCCTTGTTCCCTCACATAGTCACAATAAAGCCCATATCCCCGGGCTACTCACTGGATTTACCTTGAGTTCCTGGACCATCACTTTTTGGTTATTGCTGATGACAAAACACACCCCTCTCTGGCCCCACCCCTCCTATATTCGGCTGCTCTGCCTTTAAATGCTCAGGCCAATTTTTTTATTTTTTTTCTCTTGGTGCGGCCCTGAGTCTATCTGTACAGATTTCTGTTAAAACTCGTTTTCCTGTTGATTGTTAGTCATACAAATATAATAATTAGTTTGATTCTATGAACGCCACTGCAATTAACATCTAAGATGTAGATTGCACGTTACTGTCAGCTTAATTAGGGCTCAGAATGCTTGTTGTTTGTGGAGGCAAGATCTTTCCTGCTGTATCTGTTATTAAGACAACGTTGATGTGTAATATGCAATTTTAATAATTAAAAATTGCAAAATAAAAGGTACTTAAACTAATTTTAATGTTATTTCACTGTTATCCAAGGTTATAATTTTGTGGACAAAATGAGGAATGTTAAAAAGTTTCTGATGCATCATTTACTGGTAGAATATGCCTACAACTGGCTGCCTGGGTGGATGTGTTTTATCTAAATAAGTATTTTTTTTTTATATATATATTCTGTTGATCTGTATTGAACCAGGAGATCCACCTTGGCACTTCAGTCATTAAATGGATTAATTCAGTTCAAGCTAAAACTGCCTAATTTATACAATATAATGGGGATACAAAAGTTATATCACATATCTTGGTCGTGACATAGCATAGTGAATAGAGTTCTAGCTGATGTATATCGGGGTAGCAGGATTGATTTCCACCAATGTTAACTTTGATATTAATAATACTTTTAACAATAATAAAATGTAAACCCTGGATATACTTGAAATTACATTTTGGAAGATTTCAGGTAAGTCCCGGAGTCTATATCTAACTGTCAAAATGAATGAAATATATTTCATGGACCACAGATGGTTGAACGGCTAAATTGGCACTGCATGGAAAAAATGTTTTTAACAAGCGCTAAGTGATCATATAACCCATTGTAGACACTGCAGTTTTTATGCATGAAAAGAGTCAGAGGAGGATAGTAGATGAGGACTAGATTAAAGTTTGTGGCACCACAGTAGTCATTAGATTAAAATTGGTCACAGCAGGCAAAATGACGCAATATTAAATAGGTCTCAATAATTGGTCCCCTTATGTCTATTAAAGTGAGCAATTGGCTCATCTGAGTCAAAGAGTGATCTGGCTTTGCCATGTCTTCAAATGTATGTATCGTCTCTTGTAGCATAATCCTGGTTGAGCCAATTCATGCCTGGTGATTCTAGATTCCAGAAAAAATGTGTCTCACATTGCAGTGACAAAATGTATCAATACTCAGACAAGTATTCTGTCAGATATCACAAATCTATCATCCCACTGCTCAATTCTCTGCTATTTAGGAGTTATATCACTTTGTTTATGCAGCCATAGGCATACCTCCCTGTAAATGTATTACACAGTCATCTAATGTTTACACTTCCTTTATTGCAAAGTGTGTTTAATTTAGAATTTTGTCTCTCCTCTGTTAATAGCTTGCTAGATCCTGCACAAGCCTCCTGTATGTAATTAATGTTAAATTTACAGAGCAGGAGATACAAACTTTTAAAGTAAGTTACATCTGATTGAAAATGAAATCATTTTTATTTTTTATTTTTTCCATTTAGGCTGTGTCAATCATAGCCTGGGGAGGTGTGGCTAGGGCTGCAGAAACAGAAAATGAATCGTAGTGAGATGAGCAGTGAAGCTTCAGAGACATGATCTATACACCAAAACTGCTTCATTAAGCTAGAGGTGACGACAGTGTCCCTTTAACTATTTCAGTGCTTCAATTATTTTGCAGTAAAACAAAATGACACAAATGCATAAATATCATAATTCATTCAAAATATAATTGGGCTGCTTGTTACTGCTGCATAAACCGAGAGCACAGACATTGAGTTATCATTATAACCAGTGAGGTTCAACAAGTACCTCCTTTTAACATTTCATATGCAATGAGGTTACACGTGATGATACAGTGGGAGTGACATGTGCCATAAAGTAGAGAGCACAGTGTATGGTCAGTATGAGGTCCCCATGCTTCCAGCTCACCTACGCAAACATGAGAGAATGGCCAGTACCCTGCCACAATGTTCAAAAACTCCCAACATTATGGAATGAGGGGATGTCTACTCCCTAGTAAAAATGCCAACATCCACTACCCCATACATGTGTCTTGAGGGCTTGCCACACTCCTAGAGACAAATATGGTAATGTATAAAAAATGTTTTGTGTTCTAAAAAATAGTCCGGAGTACTTAAAGGGACACTATAGTCACCAGAACAACTGCAGCTTATTGGATTTGTTCTGGTGAGTAGAATCATTACCTTCAGGCTTTTTGCTGTAAACACTGTCTTTTCAGAGAAAATGCAATGTTTACATTACAGCCTAGTGATAACTTCACTGGCCACTCCTCAGATAGCTTTTAGAGATCCTTCCTGGGTCATGGCTGCCTAAAATGCATCCAAACATTCAGTATCTCTTCCCTCTGCATGCAGACACTGAACTTTCCTCATTGAGATTCATTGATTCAATTCATCTCTATGAGGAGATGCTGATTGGCCAGGGCTGTGTTTGAATTGTGCTGGCTCTGCCCCTGATCTGCCTCTTTGTCAGTCTCAGCCAATCCTATGGGGAAGCACTGTGATTGGATCAGGCTATCACTTCTGCTGATGTCAGCAGGCAGTGGGCAAGTCTAAAGGAAACAGGGACAAAGCCAGCAGCTTCAGGGTTGAATACAAGTAAGATTTTACTATATTTAGGGAGGCATGAGGGGGACAGGGGGGCTAGATGGTGGTTTTAACCCTATAGGGTCAAGAATACATGTTTGTATTCCTGATCCTATAGTGCTCCTTTAATAAGGACTTCTGTAGATAAATGATTTGAAGAGCCAGAGTTAGAAGAGAAGAGCGCCTTGAAACTCTACTCTATTATTCTGTACCATATTTTCTTCCGATTTCTTCAAAACATCCTTTATCTGCATGAGTCATATCTTGAATTTCCTCATAGAGATTCATTGATTCAATTAATCTCTATGAGGAAATGCTGATTGGCCAGGGCTGTGTTTGAATTGTGCTGGATCTGCCCCTGATCTGACTCCTTGTCAGTCTCAGCCAGTCCTATGGAGAAGCATTGTAATTGGATCGGGCTACCACTTCTGATGATGTCAGCAGACAGCTTGTTTTTCTGAGGCAAAAAGCATGCAGAGCTACAGCTTCAGGCTTGAATACAAGTAAAATTTTGATACATTTATGGAAGCATGAGGGGCCCGGGTGGGTTAGATGGTGGTTTTAACACCATAGGGTCAGGAATACATGTTTGTGTTCCTGATCCTATAGTGTTCCTTTAATGTAAAGCAGTCACCTTGGAAGCAAGTGGAACAAAGCAGGCACATTTCATTGGTGACTCCTCAACTTTTTTATGTTTGCATCACTTTTCAGAACAGACACTTTTATACCTAACCCCCACTATGTGTTAACTGCCAGTGGTACATTATAAATAATAGTGAAATGGGCATAACTAAGTCATAATATTAATACATTTGAGAATAACTTTGTTTGAGAGTGCTGCTGTGTTAAATGTATCCTTGCTGATTGGAGCAACTTTATTTATTATGCTACCGCCAGCCTGGGAAGGTAAATGTTTGTTATCATATTTAATTATATGCATTTGACCTTGTGGCTGAAAGGTACTTTATTATAGAACGAACTAACTTCTAGAAAAAAATTTACTTAATAAATCTCATTGTCAAGGGATAGAAATATATGAGATACCTGCGAGCACACGACATGTATAATGACCATCTGTAAGCGGAACTTGACTTATTATGCATGCTAGGGTTTATTAGAATGTTTCCCCATTGCACAATCAGTGACAGACGGCAGAAATGTGTCCACCGTTAATCTGGTCTGAGGTTTTCAATTTAAACATTATTTCTTGTCTGGCATCATTGTGAGGGCAGCTGAACAGGAGCAGAGCTGGCAATGCCAGAGAGTTTGCTCTCTAGTCTGCAATTTGCTGTTTGCAAAGTAGCCATGATGTACTTTTTGGAAAACAGCCTTGAATTAGTCCAATGAATAAGTTCTGCCAATCAGAAGTATGTTTTTCAATGAAAAGTCCAACTCAGGGATTATTAAGGTTTAAAATTGAGCAACCGTGAGATTTCACAAATAAATTGGTTATTGTAGATCCTTAATTGGTTTCATGATCTGGCACAGTAAGACATGCGAATGTTATAATCTGCAGAGAGAGACATATGTTTTTTGAAAACGTTTATCATACAATGCAGAAGTAAAGGAAAAAAAAAACAAAACACATAATTAATGCATACATTATATTATGTCCCCATTTCAATAATGGAAATAACCATTTTTAAAATGATCTGATGCTCAAACCTTGTTACTAATGAAACTCTTAAGTGTAATATGTTCTAAAAGTGTATGGTATCACTTGCATTTATTGATACCTAGTCCTTAGAAAATGGCATAAAAGTCACCAATTATTCCCTTACATTTCTGGTACTCGCTGTGTTTAAATGTAGATTTAATTAACGGCCCATATGGGAGTGTAATGTTTTATAGCTGGGTTTTATTGGGTGTCCTACATCTAATATCCATTGTGAGCTATTTTATAGAAATACCACAGTCATTCTGTTACCTGAGAGGGGTGATTGGCTCTGTTCCTTGAATGTTACTAAATTCAATTTTAACTTAGTAATTGAAAAAAACGTTATCCCCTTAAAGACAATGATACAGTTTTCTTGTTTTGTGCTTAATGAGCAAAGCATGTTTTGCTATTTATCTGTGCATCCACAATTTTCTTCTTAGAAATTTATTACAACAAATATTATTAGCAGGTTTTTAAAGCACAAAAATGGCTTTAATTTGATGTAACATGTATATGTATGAACCTAAAACAAACCTAAATAAATTGCAAGACACTTGAAATTTAACAACTATGACATCTTAGCAGTATAAACTAAAACACAGTGTGTGTATACTTATAAAAGGGCAAATAACACTGCATAAAGTGTAAACAAATCTCGATATATACCTTATATCAGATATATACAGCTATCGGCACTACTGTGCATGAAAAGTGCCACATTCAGTGCAAAAAGTACAGAAAAGTGCCAGTGCTTTAAATATATATGATGCAAAGTACAAATTATCAACAATGAACACACCTCTTACAACTGATAGTTGCACTTTATATGTAAGTGCTACTATTGTGCAAAAAAAGAGGGATTCAAATCCCCACTGGATTTCCACTTGCACCGTTAAAGGGATTCTCCAGTCTGTTTTCATGGCACTAGAGGATCCTGGAGTGTCCCCATCCCCCCCGCCCCCTAAAACCCCTTCAGACACTTACCTGAATCCAGTGCCATTGTCCCTCGGCACTGGGTCAGGTTCCGCCCATGCTCCTACCCCGCTGACATCAGCCGGCAGGAGACACCCAATGCGCATGTGCGGCAATGGCCGCGTGTGCGCATTACACCTCCCCATAGGAAAGCATTATTCATACATTGCCGCGGATGCACATTAGGTCTCCCCGGACGGCTGATGGCGGGGGAGGAGTGTGGGTGGAGCCTGATCCATTGCTGAGGGACAGCACTGAAGGGATTTTAACCCCTTCAGCAACATGGGATGGGGGGTGGGAGAAAAATGGGCACTGCAGGGTCCTGGAGAGTCCCTTTAAGTCTAAAAGTCCATGAAAATAAATAAATAGAATATATATATATATATATATATATATATTCATATTCTATTTATTGTTGATATATTTGTTTTAATAAGAAAAAAATCACGCCTCCTTTAAAAATAAATAAATAATAGAGATGCAGTGTGGTTAAACAAACATATTTTTATGTATATACCTAAAACTTGTGAAAAATATTGTTTGCATATATTACAAATTGAGTTCTCATAGTCTCTGCTTTTGTTGCAATGCTTTAGCTTGGGCTCTCCCTACTTTAAAAGGGTAATCCAGACGTGAAACCTGCTCACAATGCCTTAAGAGTTATCAGCTACACCTCACTGACGAGTCCCAAAGAAGGTTGATATAATCGTCTTGGGTTGCTGCATCTCTCATGCAGAGAGGACTGGCTGGCATTTCAGTTCTGGATTGCCATTTTATGGATGAGATCAGTCTGATATGCAAATGGTATACGTTCTCTTTATAATGGCACAAGTAAACAAGTATTTTATAGTACTGCAGTTCATCTGTTGTGCCTCCCTAGCTGAAGTGGTAGAGGTTAACACAGTAAAGGAGTTTAAGCATGCGTGGGATAGGCATAAGTCTAACCTAGCTATAAGATAATGCCAGGGACTAATGAAAGTATTTAGAAAATTGGGCAGACTAGATGGGCCGAATGGTTCTTATCTACCGTCACATTCTATGTTTCAATGTTAAAATACATTTGAGACCTGATTTGAGCACCAATGTCCCTCGGGGGTTGGGTCGAGCTCCACCTTCTCTGACATCTCTCAACGAGTGGACACTAAGGCGCATTAGGCCTATAGTATCCCTTTAAGCTCACAGGTCTTTAGTTTCCATGTTGAGATTTTAAACATTTTTTTTTTTTTTTTTTTAAATATAGGCACCACATCTGTTACAATGCTTGTTGTGTAAAATCAAAGTACAATTCTTGAACACCTGCTGCTGTGTCAGTCACCAGAACAAATACATCTGATTTTCTCCAATTTTGATGATCTCAGCCAATCCAACAATTTCCCACAGATAAACATTGGGAGGCTAGAGCGCATGCGTGAAAAAAACAGTGTGCCTCTATGAGACCATTTGATTGAAATAGTTGAGTTTCACTCAGCTATTTTGGTGGAAGTGCCTCTATTAGTTGTCAGAGTGACAGCCACAAGAGCCATTTAAAGTCTGCATTGTAAACATGTTTTCATTTGCAGGGTTAAAATACAGGAACATGGCCCCCATATCATTTTATTAAAATGAAGTGGTCTGGGTGCATATAGTATCCCTTTAGCTCCCAAAAAATGTGGCGTTGTTCTGGCTCAATTCCCTTTTAAAAAAAAAAAAAAAAATAGATAACTTTAGAAAAAAATAACACTGAACACTGTAGTAATTACATGTTACATAACTAACATGTTGAAGAGGCTATCATGAAAACAGACTCACATCTACAAAATACTAAGTATATTTATCTAGCCATATGTTCTATAGTGAAATAGAATGTTGCATACTTTTGTTTATTAGTCTATTTAATTTTTCACTGGCAGAACCAAATTCTGCTGTTACAACGTTTATTGGGAGGAAATAAGAGACCCGGTTTTATTTCAGGCGTTTATGAAGCCTATTTTTTTTTATTTATTTTTTAGTAACATCTAAAAGTCATTGTGTGAGGACTTGAAATGCAAACCTCCTCTACTGAACTATAAATGAGAACTCTGTTTATCTCCTGTGAGCTTGTAAACAAGCTTGTTAAATTTGCATCCATTTTCTGTTAAACAGCAAAGAGGACTTCTAAAGCAATTTGAGATTGCTTTTAATAACCCCAAGTTATAAATTCAGTATACTAATATTTGTGTGTCAATCTGTTTCTACCTGTAACTAGCCATGTGGGGATTTGGAACTGATGTGTCGCTGATAACAGGCAAGGATCTTGATTGCATATCATTTCAGAGAGAAAGCAAGTTTAACTCACGTTTTTCTAAAAAAAAACAAAAAAACGCACACCACACACACACCGTTGCACCACCTATTTTTCTTCACGCATGTCTATGAGTGTTCCCCTCTCCTCCACTAATCACAACATTCCTTAACTCAACCAAATCAATCTCTGTGACACAAACTGACTCTTTCCACAATACGTCTGGCTAATTTGACTTTATTAATTCCTCTGCTTATTACTATCTACTGATCACCCTAACATCTGCTTGGTTTCCCCTCCCTACTAGTTGCCAATATTAATTTGTTCTGATTTTAGATGATTATTTATTGTAACCATTGGTAAATGTAATTGCTTAACTGGCCTGGGTGTAATATAAAATAATTAATCTAGCTTTATATGTATAGGTGCAATTTCATATCCTGTTCAATTTTGTGTATAAAACAACTTGTTTTATATGTCTCTAATTTACAGCTCTTTTTGAAAAAAAATAAACTCTCTACTCTATTGTAAGTGGTATATTCTAAGTCTCCTTTTCTAATGATACCTCCTCCTCACTTCCTGTCTCGGTTGGAGTCCCTTGAGGCTCTGTTCTTGGCCCCCTCCTGTTTTCTCTTCATACTTCATCTCTTGGTAAACTTATTACTTCATCTGGAGTCTGCTACAACCTGTATGCCGATGACACCCAGTTATATCTCTTCTCCCCTGCCTTCCGATAGTGTGTTACTGCTTGCATTTTTTCCATCTTTGATTGAATGTCCTCCCACTTTCTGAAACTCAATCTCTCTAAAACGGAGCTTCTTGTTTTTAATCGGCATAGTACTAATCCCCCTCTTTCGCTCTACCTGCAAGTTCATGGTACCCGCATCAGCCCATCCTTGCAAGCTCGCTATAGTGGTGTTATTGTTGAGTCTGGCCTCACCTTTGACCTTACTTCCAGTTTGTTGCAAAACCTTGTTAATTCCACATTCAAAACATTGCCTGCATCCACCCTTTCTTACCCAAGATGTTGCCAAGGAGCTTGTTCGTGCTCTAGTAATTTCTCTCATTGATTATTGTAACTCACTCCTAATTGGCCTCCCCAGAAACCATACTGCCTTGCTACAGTATGTAATAAATGCTGCTGACAGGCTGATTTTTCTCTCAATTCACTCGTCTCACACCTTGCACCTTTGTCAGTCCTTACATTGGCTTCTTGTATACTATGGAAGTCAATTCAAAATACTAACCCTTACTTATAAAGCTCTTAATAACTCTTGCCCCATTTTATATTTTTTCAATGATTCGTATGTATGCCCCTTCACTGTCTCTCCGCTCTGCAGGTGACCTTCTACTGACCACTGCTTGCACCTGTTTATTTGCACGACTTCTTACGGGTAGCTCCTTTCATTTGAAACTGCTTGGCTACCCCCTAGTCTTCAATCATTGAAGAAGTCCCTCAAAACCCATCTTTTCAAGAAAGCTTATGGCCTCCCAGAGGAACCTCTATCTAACACAAAGGGGAGCACTCCACTATTTCCTCTAGTTCTGCTTTACTCCCACCTTGTTTGGTTGTTATCCTCCTTGATGCCTGTCCTATTGTATTTTATACCCCATCTCCTCTAGACTCTAATCTCGTTTGAGCAGGGCCATCATTGACCTATTGTTTGTATTTGTCTCATTTATTGTTAATTTTTTTCCTTTTATAATACTTGTAAAGCACTGCATATATGTTGGCGCTATATAAATGCCAATAATAATAAATAATAATAGCTGTGATGATGTACAAAACTCAAAATAAAGTTGTTCCACAATCAGGGTTCAGTTAATTTTTTATTAAACCAAGCCATAACAGTTGGACCCAGAAATATTTTAGTACAGTTGTGACTTGCTTCAACATATACATTACTGAATCCTGTGTGGAGCAGCTTTAAAAAAAATTAAATATTCTGGACCCGGCTTGAGGGGAAATAACGAATCTTGCGACCAGCATGAATATCGAGGGTCGGAACCCAAGAACGTTCGGCAGGCTCATAACCCCTCCAATCAACCAAATACTGTATGAACCACGAGAGAACCTGGAAGTGATTATGGAAGAGACTTAATACACCTCCTGTCCAGATACAACCAAGGGGGAGGTGGAACACTTGGGACAGTATACCTATTGCAAATAAGTGGTTTGAGCAAAGAAACATGAAATGTGTTAGGAATACGTATAGAGGCAGGGAGAGCCAGAGAATATGAAACAGGATTAATTCTACAAAGGATACGAAACAGACCAAGGAATCTGGGAGCAATATTCTGTTCTGGGAGCATATTCTGGATTTACTGTGACTGATTTTATAAAAAGGACCTAATAATAAATAAAATGACCTGGCACTCTCTAGTTCACTGACTCTGTGGTTAGTTGTATGATGATTCATTATATTTTCTGAATTTTTCATGACTATTGTAATTATAATTATAGGGTTATTTTAAGCACCATCGCCACTTCAGTGAGTTCATGATGTGTAGAGTCTGTATGTTCATGCTGGCACAAGAAAGCCAATGGCGATTCCCCCACGGAGTAACCCTATAACCAATAGTGATCTATATGTTTTCTGTGGACCACATTTTTGACAATGAAGAGAGTTGTAGTCCAACAAAAGCCATGCGTATTAACAAGTGACCAACCTTGCTCCATACATAAGGCAGCCATACGTTTCTCACTTTTTTGCAAACCTAGTTGAATAATTCTACATGTTTTTGCTCCTTATTTATAGATTAAATGTTACACATAGGAAATTGGGTCTTGTCACATGTTTCTTTTTTTTTCCCTTTTCTCCCTTGATTTGGTTAGGACAGTGAAGTTTGATCACTTCAATTTTTGAAGCAAGAATAAAACGTGTTTTTCCAGCTAAGACACTGCGATGAAGCAAATCACTCATGAAACATGAATCATGGCCTTACCTGATAGAATATTGATGACTAATTTAAACACAGACTTTCTGCATATCAAAACATCTCCATGCAGCCATCGAGGCACAATTGACAAGGCAGGCACAATTGACAAGACAGGCAAAATTACAGCATGCAGATACATAAATGGTGAAGCCGGTGTATAAAAGGTCTTAATTAGTTTCTTCAAAGACTCAGGGATAATATTATCTATCTTTAAAATAACTGTTTACCAGCTTTGACAGAGCAAATGCATTATCTGTTAATTGACCTCATCAGATACATGCCTGTAATGCATTTCCCGCTCCAGTTCTCTGATTTGATACAATTGCGGCTAATTTTGGATTAACTAATGAGGTTGAATATTCCTATAGCTAAGAATGTGGTAAAGCTTAAAGACTGCCACTAGAGGTTCTCTTAACACTGCAAGTTCTCTGAAACAGCAATGTTTTACATTGCAGGGTTAAGGGGACAGGGTGATGTTTAGAGTGCCTATTTAATAATTACACTTTAGAGCTTCCTACAACCTATTAAAATAACTTATTAACATAAAAATAATAAATCCTTTTTTATTAAAGCATATATAGCAACTTCCCATTTTTAATTTTTTTTATTTGACTTCATTGTCGAAAGCCTCCTAGTCTTTGGTCTGTTAGATCAAATGATTATACAAAATCATTGGTATAGCTGATGTGGAAAGCTGGTGTTCTGCAAATTTTCAATTACAATTTGCTAGTGCTGAAACACAAAATCGGTGGAACTGCAAAACTCTTTTATGCCCCAGTGCACAATATCTATTCTGTAATAAGTAATGGGACTCCGTGTATTTCTCTATTGACCAATGCTCTCGTAGCCTTAGTGAATACTTGCACTTCAACAGAAAAGGTTCAGGAAATGTTTGTCAACTCAAGCCCACTGAGATGTATTAATTTTGGGAGGAGGATTTAGCTGTACGTGCTGTTTTAAGTAGGGATATTGCCTAGTGAGTAGGATTAAAGAGAGTTTAGAAGCTTCAGGAGTCATGCCAATGACACTCTAGTGCCAAGACCTGAACTGAACAGAGCAAGGAAGAAACCTTTATGCACTTGGTAAATAATGCCTGTTATGGTGTTCTGGTAACTTGCAGGTTCAGGGCTTTTGATGTACTAGAATTTTCAGAACTTTAAGATAATCTGAGTAGTGAAAGAAGATGAGCAGGTGTTTGGATCAGTAGGGCAGGCATTGATAAAAGCAAAGTTCCATTAATAAGAAAGGTACAGATGTAACAAAGTTAAATGCAACCTGCAGCATTGTTCCAGAATAGGAGTATATCACAGTAAATCTGTGACATTATACACAGATTTACGTTAAACTATTCTAATCAATATATTCATACATTTGTTTTTTCCCTTAAACAATGTATTTAATTTTGGCGTCAACGATTTTTTATATATTTTATATGATATATATATATTTTAATTTTATATGTGCATGTGTGTCTATATAATTAAGTACACCTCATCCCTTGCCATCTCATTCCCAGGTGAAAGGTTTAGGAATTGAGTAGGGAAACACTATGGAGATATGTAGAAAAGTATCAACGTCAAACTTTCTGCCATGATTTTAGATTAATTTTTGGCTGACCACAGTCTATGTACAAAAGTTGGAAATACACACCTATTTTTCTGTTAGACGTTTACAGCACTGTCGTTATGGTGGATCTGTCTAGCCCGGGTAAGCAATTGGAGAATTGGAAAACATATGTTGTGTTCAATGGGAACATATTACAGCACGTATGTGAGCAATGGTTTTGTAGATAATAAAAATGTAAGTGCAATTTTAAAAATGAAAACAACCATTTTTATACTTAACCACCTATATATCACAGAGAATCCATTTTGGGTTTTGTTTTTAAAGAACCACTTTAGAAGATAAAGCACTTCAGCTGGCTGAAGATGTTCACATCTTATCCCATCTTAATTACACTTTATAAACAAGCATATTTCCATGAGAAATATACACTCTTATGACTCAATTAAGAAACGCCTCCATGGCTTATCAAGGAAACAGCTGAGGAGGTTCTCTTACTCATCTGTACCTAAACTGAGGAATCACTGTGAGAGCGCATGCATCTCCATTTTATCATGCATACCTCCTGTTCCCTCTCAGTCTCTCACCACCTGTGTATGGAGGTGCACACTCAAGGCTCAGAATCCGAGGCTGTTCAATGAGAAGCCTCTGATTTGTCATTTACCCAGCTTACACTGAAATTGGGTATAGTGGGGAAGGCTTACAGATGTCTGTGACTGTTTACAAAGTCTGTAGACAGAATATCTGTGTTGGCAACCTTATTTTAAATATATTTCCAAAACAACATGTATTAATAAATGCAATGATGTTTTCATTGGGGGTGCATCTGCTAAATAGTGATTTAAAAATAAAATCCCTGTGGAGTCCTTTTTTTAACATATGGAAAATGGCAGAATCCTATGGTCTTTCACTGTTGCCTAAGCTAAAAATGTGCAAGTTCTCGGTTATCTAACCCCAATTCTATATCCGTACGGAGTGTATAACTCCCCTTGCAAAACAGCCCCCCAGTACTAGCGCTTTGTGGGACGTGCTCTGAAACATAGTTACCTATCACTCTGGGGAACAGACATCCCTCATCTAGAGCTAGGAATCCCCTTATCGTATCGTAAAAAACATCACTTCTTTTTGTGAGGTCCATATATCTAGTCCTCTATAAGATTAGCAGTAGAAAACTAGATAATACCATAAAACCATTCAATTTAAAAAAATAAAAAATAAAAAAACAGATTGATTACCCGTTATTCCATTTTTATATATTTATGAGGCATGGTTCATGACATGCAATACAGCATGCTAAGACAGATGTCTGTAACTGTTTAGTAAGGCGTGTATACATGTTTAATCCACTGTTATAACACATATAGGGCTTTAATATACTGCAGAATAGACTACTATGGAGAACAGATAACTAATTAATCCTCAACTTCAACCAAATTATACTTCATTTTCTTGAAACCTTATAATAATCATCTCTGTCTATGATATATGGATGGATGACGAGATTATTAGCTTTCATTGATATTTACTGTGCTTTTTTTACTTAATGACTTACCAATTTCTGTCTTCTCTGGCATAACCCTAGTAACCCCTAATTGACCAATCACGCATGTCACGCTTCAGTGTGCATCATGGCAGCCATGATATTAAAAAAGAGACACCGGTAGGTGAGAGAATGCCTTTATACAGCTATTCCTGGGCTTTGTTGTTTGGTCACAGCTGAGGGGAAAGCAATCTTCTACCTAGCATTAAATTGAAAATACAAATTGACACGCTCAGACATTTGAGTTGATTGCTTTTCTTACCAATATCTAGCTAACTATTTTTGAACAATATTGGTTTAAAGTAAAAAAATAAAAATCTAATTTTCTTTTGAGAACAAATGGTGTATTTGCATCTTAATCTCCATGTGTTGTATTTGTTTTTGGTTTTTATTGCGAGCTTGATTAGATAAGGTGTTAGGTGTATTTTCTGAATATGTTGCTGTATTGATACAGCATTCTTCATATAAGATAATAAACGCTTGAAGGCTGCTTTGTTAAACCCAAGGAAAGGGCTGATTTTTCAATTTGTTTAGGTCAGCTGTTTTATTACTCAAATTCTTTCTCCTGCGTTGTCTCATAAAGTCCCAGACAAGACGTACGCAAGAAGGATGTAACACACGTGCTTTTCAAAGCACACTATAAACCATGGAAATTGTCGAGAGCAAATTACACTTACACACACAGCTGACTTAATGCTGCTATAAGAAAAAAAAAACAACAATGAGACATGTTTGGTACAAGGGCTGGATTTGGTCAAAATTAACCCATTATGTCACAAGTCAGCCTTAATGGAAATGACCTTGAGTATAAATAATCTTGGAATGTGAAGCCTACAAATGTATGATGAAACTCTGTTGATCCCGTCCTTCATATAACACAGCTCTCGGCTTCAGGGCAGTAATGTATGCACCATTTACAACAATATCACCCTACAAACACAACATCTGTTTGGCAACCAGTGGAAGCTTTCTGCATGTCTGCAGATTTTAATGAGGCTTTTTGATAGCATATGCAGTTTCGTCTTTACAATTGTTTCTGGTGCACTACATTTTACATATGCATTCTCTGTTTATTGGAGGAAAGAGTCCTTTTTTAGTCTACATTAAGGGATAGGATGTGTGTGTATACCCCTGTAGACACCAGAATGTGGTTTTTGTGTGTGTGTGTGTGTGTGTGTGTGATCTGCCTTGGGTTTTAAAATGTTAAAGAGCATGGAAGGGAAACTTAATATGGCCAATTACTTTATGGAAGTATTTTAAAGAGATGATCCCGTATTTACTCAAATCTAATGCGCACCTCAGTTTTTTGAAACCTGGAAGAAGAAAAATGTTTTTGCTCGCAAATGTAATGCACATTTACAAGATACTACTATACAACATTGTGCTGCAATGAAAATGTTTATTGCCATATATTATAGTAACATTGATGGCATTTCAATTTTAGTGTTACATGCTAAGTCTATTTTTTTCTTAAGCTCTCTTTCAGGAACAACATTTGTCTATGTGAATTTGCCTGAATGAAATTCGCCTGTTTTAATTCACCAGAAAGCTTTCGAATTTTGTCCCAAATGTAATCGCCATCGAATCTAATGCGCATTCAAATTTTGGAAACTTTATTTTTTCAAAAATGGTGCACATTAGATTCGAGTAAAATTACACTAATTCCTTAAATGTAGATGCACTATGTGAAAGACAAGCTTTAACAGACTATCTGCAGTGTCAGACGTTTGTAAAGTTGGGGTCATAGTCCTTCCTGACACTCTAATGGTTGCAGTGCCTTTCTTTATGATTAGTCTGCAAAAGATTTACCATTTTGGGAAAAGGACAATTTATTAAAACAAAATATAAAACCAGTAAAATGCTATACAGCAAACACTAATGCCTTTTGCCTAATGTAAAGGATTTATCACAGTGACACTTTGATAAAGCTTCTGTATTAGGTGAAATTTGTTGGTGCTTACTGTGTGGTATTTTGTAATGCGTTATATTCTCATTTAATAATTTTTACCTTGGATATCTGTCACCTGCTATATTTCATATCAATATAGATTTTCTACATACGTGTATTGAATTATCCACAGTGAGGATTATGTCAGCTATACCATCTTTATTGAGCTTAAAACTGCTCCAGTACATCTCATTTGCATTTGCCATTTTATGTACAGTTTAAAAAACGTGTTTTTTTATTTTTTTTTCGTATTGTTTGTGAAGCTCACAAATGTTATTATATACAGATGTTTCCTTATATCCATTAGTATGCATTGCTCAATAAATCAAGTTTTTTTTGTAATGAGAACTTGGTAGCTCAATATTAAATGAGTGTCCATTGTACTTTCATAAACACTGATCAGCCACATTCTAGTCATCTTCCTA
Organism: Pelobates cultripes; assembly: GCA_933207985.1. NCBI lineage: Eukaryota > Metazoa > Chordata > Amphibia > Anura > Pelobatidae > Pelobates > Pelobates cultripes. The sequence continues at coordinate 192,546,096 of OW240913.1, forward strand.
ATATTGTGTAGGTCCGCCTCGTGTTGCCAAAACAGCTCTGATATATTGAAGCATGGGCTCCACAAGACCTGTGAACATGTCCTGAGGTATTTGGCTCCAAGACATTAGCAGTCCTGCAAGTTGTGGGGTGAGGCCTCCGTAGATCAGATTTTATGTTGCAGCTCATCCCACAGATGCTCAATCAGATTGTGATCTGCGGAATTTGGCGGTCAAAGCAACACCTAGAACTCTTTTCCATGTTCCTCAAACAATTCTAGAACAAAATTTGCAGTGTGGCAGGGTGCTTTATCCTGCTGACAGAGACCACTGCCATCAGAAAACACCATTGTCATGAAGGGGTTTGTGGTCTACAACAATCTCTAGGTAGATGGTATCTGTCAAAGTAACATCCACATGAATGCCAATTCTACAATTAAAGAAAGCGTGCACACATAAAATCAACAATGCAGTTTTAAATTCTACAAGGCTACTTAAAGTCACCTGTCTTGGCAAACAAATATGAATATTCAGTCACACCATGTGGCTAGTTATGGTGTAAGCCCCACACTATATAACAGTATACCAAAATTGGTGGGTCCTACACTAATTTTAACATGGCAGATTTACGTGCTAACTTGTAATACTGACCGCCTAAACCGCTTCTAGAGACTCCTCTATTTATGATTTCCTGTGGTCACCTCCAAACTGTTGTTCCATGGTCCAGTTCTAGCCCCTTTACTGATAGCACTTTCAACTGTAGACAGGGATACTCTTGGGCACTCTGAGCTGTTTGGAGCAGCCCAATATGCAGCAGTTTTTCATCAATTTGAGCTACAGTAGCTCTGTTGTGTGATCGGACCAGACGGGCTAACCTTCACTTCTTGGGTGTCCATGACCAGGGCCGCCATTAGGGGGTGATAACCATGACAGTTGTCACGGGCCCGGCGGCCCTAGGGGGCCCTGCTGACCGGGTCCCACGTGTAGTGGCGGAACTGCCACTAGTGCAGTTGCACAGGGGCCTGCACGCTGATGAGGCCTATCGGATGGCCCTTGCACTTAAGGCCACCTGATGGGCCCTTTATCTTCAGGGGCCCGGGCAGCGCTGTGGCTGTGTAATAGCGCAACCGGGCCCATTTAAAAAAAATGCAGCCGCAGCGCATGTGCTGCTGGGAGGAAGTGGTCACTTCCTCCCAGCTCACTCTGCACGGGAGGAGAGCCAGCCAGGCAGTGAAGAGGGAGAGCCGCGCCGACTCCCACTAGCCCCAGCCACCCTCCTGCAAAGAAAAGTTAAAAACAGGAGGGTGGCTGAAAAATATGCTTTGTGTGTGTGTGTCTGTATGCATGCATGTATGTTTGTCAGTATGTATGTATGTCTGTCAGTATGTATGTATGTCATTATGTCTGTGTATATATGTGTGTGTGTATATATATATATATATATATATATATATATATGTATGTATGTATGTATGTATGTCATTATGTATGTATGCCAGTATCAATGTATGTCATTATGTATGTATGTCTGTGTGTATGGATGTCAGTATGCATGTATGTATGTCTGTATATATGCATGTATGCCAGTATGAATGTATGTCTATGTATGTATGTGTGTATGGATGTCAGTGTCTGTATGCATGTATGTCAGTATGCATGTATGTCTGTCTGTATGTATGTATATATGAATGTATGCCAGTATTAATGTATATATGTCTGTATGTCATTATGAAAATATGTGTGTATGTATGTTGGTGTCTGTATATATGTCAATGTGTATGTATGTATGTGTCTGTATGTCCTCATGCATGTGTGTCTGTATGTATGTTAGTATGTGTCTGTCTGTCACTATGTATGCCTGTGTGTCTGTATGTGTCAGTATGTATGCCTATATGCGTGTATGTCTGTTTCAGTATGTATTTGTGTGTGTGTGTATCTGTGTCCTTTTGTATCAGTGTGTGTGTTTGTGTCTGTGTGTGTATTCCTGTGGGTGGGATTTGGAGGCGGACCCTGTGGGCGGGATTGGAGGCGGGCCCCAGGGGGCCCAGACCCTGAGCCCAGTTAGGGGCCCCAAAATTTCTGGTGGCGGCCCTGTCCATGACCCTGATGCCAGTTCACCAGTTGTTCTTCCTTGCACCACTTTTGGTAGGTACTAACCACTGCATACACCCCACAAGTCTTTACTATTTACACAGATATTTTCACTTACCCATTCTTCCTGCTTCCAACACATGAAATTCTAGAACTGACTGTTTCAACCTAATGCATGCCACCCCCTGATAGGTGCTATTGTAACAATATAATCATTGTTGTTCACTATACTTGCCAGTGGTTTTAATGTTGTTGCTGATCAGCGCATTTTCATATGTTACCCCACCTACTATACTTTATTGGGTGTATTTGTCTATTCTTTTCTCATATTCATCAGCTCAAATCTCCAAGGATCAGAACAAAGCCTTCACCACCCATCCAAAGGTGGAGTGTATATTTCTAATACCATCTTAATAGAGGTTCGAGTACATCATGAAACTGTGTGAGGACTGGAAATTATACATTTTATGTTTGATTGTTACATATATTATAAATGTATAATCAGGGCCGTTTGAAGGAATTTGGGGGCCCCAGGCAAAATGGACATGGATGCCCCCCACCCAACCCTTCCCCCCTGCCCTACCTTCTAAATACACACACACACACACACACACACATTCACTGGCATATACGCATACACTAGCTAACAGACACACACTAATAAATATATACACAGTACTCTTGACCAGGAAACAACCTGGCGAAAAGTACAGGAAGAGTTACAGGGGTACTAAAGGGCCTAACCCTGGGAAATGCAAGAAATAAAGAAAAATATGGAGATGAGGGAAAAATACTCCTCTACCTAGAGAGGAGGCTAATTCTTTCAAAACCAGTACCCCCTTAAGAACAGTACATATATAAGATTTTGCAGAAAACTATGTCTCAAACTAAGAAAATAATAAAGTTTTATTAATGATTAAAAACGTGAAAGAAAAAAACACAAAAAAAGAAAATGAAAAGATATATTATTCTGTAAATAGCAGATGTGTATATATCCATTAACTCGTTCATGACCGATAAAATGCCTGGACCATTCTGAAATAATAAAAATCATCTAGCTTTGTCAAGAGTGGGTTTAAAACTGTGTTTTGAGTGTCCCATGAAAAATTATTCCATTGTGGGTTTAGAGGTTCTGTTTAAATTATCATATTACCAAGAATTAAATTACTTGCCAAAGTAATTCATCTATAAGCCTACTCTACTCTTACAGGATTATTTACTAAAGGGACACTAGTTCAAGGCCTAAGTGTCAGGATGATCCAGCACGTAGAATTGTGTAACACAGAGGACTGATAGGTAACGTATACCGGACCTTAGAATGGCCAGACTAACGTACCAAAGAATAGTCAGGAATAGCCGAGGTCAAGGGATACAGAAAGAGACACAATGAGAAGGAAAAGCCAGGAGTCAGGGATGCCAGAAAACAGGAAAGTCAAAAACAATGCCAAAGTCAAATAACCAGAAATACCAGAATAAATAACGCGCTCTCGGACAACCACAAGGGAAACCACGACAGGGCACTAAGCAGGATGAGAACTGGGCCTAAATACTCCTCCTCTAGATCTGATAGGCTGTAACCGGCCTTTGACCCCAAAGGCAGTTACCAGGTTCCCATTTGCATAATTGCTGCTCAGCATTAACTCTTCTGTGGATTAGGTTGCTGTACGGCACAACTTTTCCTGTGTGGACAGTAAATGTCATTAACCACATTTTTATAAGCGGATAAATACATGACACTAGATGGCGGCCCCTCAATATAGATTGCTGTCTCCTTCCTTGGAAAATCCGGCCTTTGACCCCCCCCCCAGATCCGATACCGGAACCAAGACAGTGTAATGTTTAGGTTTGCCGCTTAGTGTTTATTCCTAAATTCATGTCTCGCCTTCGTGGTCTTAAACCTAGTTGCAAGCTCTTTACACTATATCACTTAGTTAGCCACTCCATTTTGTATTGCTTGTCTAGAAGTTCTTAGCTTGTGGTTTTATAAAAAAAATAGGTTACCCTTTCTGCATGATGTGTTATAACATATTCCTTTTGTTATCACTTTTATGAGCTTACTCATAATATGTACTATGCAACTGCCTCAACAAAACTTGATTGACAAAAAAACAAAAATTTTTAAAGCAGTTTAACACTAAATAAGGGTTCCTTGCCAGCCACTTCTGGAGATAAGAGTAAGGCAGAGATTACACACTCCTATGTATTCATTTATTGTACTGTTTATACCAACAGTTGGAGCTCTGATAGACTAAAAGTATACTAATTTACATATACACTGCGACACACACTGATACACATATACACACATATAAAGACACACAAACACCCTGACACATCTGGGTACATTAACATGCATGCAGATACTCAGGCACACATACACAGACACACTAACACTCATACAAATGCACAGACACACAAATACATATACACCCAGACACAAACTGATACCTGCAGATACAGACACAGAATGACACTTATACAGATACAAACACTGATACATAGAGAGATACATAAACACTACACACAGACACAGATAACATACACATAGAGATAACACATGCACACACAAAGATCGCATTAGAAACATGGTATGTGATGGCAGATATGAACCAATCTAGTCTGCCCAATTTTCCAATACTTTCATTAGTCCCTGGCCTTTATCTTATATCTAGGACAGCATTATGCCTATCTCACAGATGCTTAAAGGACCACTATAGTGCCAGGAAAACAAACTTGTTTTCCTGGCACTATGTAGTCCTTAGTTCACCCCCACCCTCATAGCCCCCCTCCCGCTGGGCTGAAGGGTTTAAAACCTGTTCAGCCACTTACCTTTACCCAGCGCTGAGGGAGCCCGGCGCTGGGGAAAGGTAAGTGGCTGAACGGGTTTTAAACCCTTCAGCCCAGCCCAACTCTCCTCCTCCTGCCGACGTCAGCTCAAACCGCCCACTGATTTTCACAGTAAGAATCACGGAAGCGGCCTCTAGTGGCTGTCCTTAAGACAGCCACTAGAGGCTGGATTACCCCTCAGTGTAAACTTAGCTGTTTCTCTGAAACTGCTATGTTTTCAGCTGCAGGGTTAAAACTAGAGGGACCTGGCACCCAGACCACTTCATTGAGCTGGGTCTGGGTGCCTATAGTGGTCCTTTAATTACTTGACTGTGTTAACCTCTACCACTTCAGTTGGAAGGCTATTCCATGCATTCATTACCCTCTCAGTAATGTAATACTTCCTGATATTATTTTTAAACCCTTCACCCTCTAATTTAAGACTATGTCCACTTGTTGTGGTGGTTTTCCTTCTTTTAAAGGAGCACTATAGGGTCAAACATGTATTCCTGACCCTAAAGGGTTACACCACCATCTAGCCCCCTTCCCGCCCCCTCATGCCTCCTTAAATATAGTAAAATCTTACTTGTATTCAAGTCTGCAGCTGCTTGCTTTGTCACTGTTTCCTTTAGACCTGCCCACTGCCTGCTGACATAAGCAGAAGTGGTAGCCTGATCCAATCACAATACTTCCCCATAGGGTTGGCTGAGACTGAATAAGAGGCAGATCAGGGGCAGAGCCAGCACAATTAAAACACAGCCCTGGCCAATCAGCATCTCCTCATAGAGCTGAATTTAATCAATGAGTCTCTATGAGGAAAGTTCAGTGTCTGCATGCAGAGGGAGGAGATTCTGAATGTTTGGATGCATTTTAGGCAGCCATGACCCAGGAAGGATCTCTAACAGCCATCTGAGGAGTGGCCAGTGAAGTTATCACTAGGCTGTAATGTAAAGAATGCATTTTCTCTGAAAAGACAGTGTTTACAGCAAAAAGCCTGAAGGTAATGATTCTACTCACCAGAACAAATTCAATAAGCTGCAGTTCTGGTGACTATAGTGTCCCTTTAAATATAACCCCCCACCCCCTTATGTTTTCAAATGTTTTTTTTATCATGGTGCTTTGAGTAACCCTTTAAGCTGACTTAACTACTATACAGCAAATGTTGTAATTTTTTATTCTAGAAGCAAACACATATTTCCTGAAATAAATATGTGTATCCTAGTTTGCTTAATTGCAGAATTGAAATCTGACACACATTTGCAGAGGTTAATGTAAAATAAGCCAGGTAATTATAAAGTTGTTTTTTATTTTTATTTCATTTTATTTTACGGTCTCATTATGTGTTGCTTTAATGAGAAAAAGTGTTTGAAGTAAGCTTTGTGTTGTAATCGTCTATTTTATCTATCACAGATTGTGTCACGTTTCCCATAATTGCATCTTTGTGCTTTGTGTATGTGTGTTTTGCATGATAATTGACATTTTCAGTTTAAATGCTTATTCTGTGACATACATAAGAAATGTTGTATTGAAACGATGCAGTCTCTAACATTTTCAGTAAAGCAGGCATTACTGCACCTGTACTTGTTTGGAAATAATTCATTATAGAATTAGGTGTGTTGAAAAATGAGTTGTTACAATGCTTTTCTCTGTTTTTAAAAGGGAGCTCTCCTTTTTATTTAAAATCTGCATGATCCCTGTGTTATTAAACTGAAATATAACAATGACAGTTCCAAAATGATCTGCGTTTTTTTTAACACTTGAAACCCATTTCCTTGGTGATGTGGTCTACGGGAGCAGGTAGATGTTTCCTCATCTGCTGTGATTCAGTACTTGTGTATGTTGTATCCCTGTTACGTCTTCAATAACACTTATGCAAAAACATCATAACATGTATCATAAACTAACGGTGTGCAATAAAAAGGAACACAAGGTCTCCAGCTCCAGGACATAAGTAGAAAAATAAAACATAGGTTATATTGGTAAGTACATTATAAAAGCAAACAATAAGTAAAAATTGGATCATGTTACCGATAGGAACACTGCACTGTGCATTATCTGCCTTGAAAAATTCCTCAGTTTAGAAGCCTATAGCATAGCATCTTCATCTCACATGTTTCATGATACTTATTGACATGGTTGGAAATTAAAAAAGGGAGAAGAAACCTGTACGCTTCACAAATAACAATGTCTGGTGCTTAAACCAGACCTGGGACTGGCAAAATCTCAGTATACATGTAAATAAACAAACATTATCAAAGTATCACAGCACCAAATGAGATTGATAAAAACCTAATTTGGAGGTCAAATCATTGTTGTGATACTTTGATCTTTATTAAAGGACCACTCTAGGCACCCAGAACACTTCAGCTTAATGAAGTGGTCTGGGTGCCAGGTTCTTCTAGGGTTAACTCATTTTTTTATAAACATAGCAGTTTCAGAGAAACTGCTATGTTTACAAATGGGTTAATCCTTCCTCCAATTCCTCTAGCGGCTGTCTCATTGACAGCCGCTAGAGGCGCTTGCGTGCTTCTCACTGTGAAAATCACAGTGAGAGCACGCAAGCGTCCATAGGAAAGCATTATGAATGCTTTCCTATGCGACCGGCTGAATGCGCGCGCAGCTATGTTTACAAATGGGTTAATCCTTCCTCCAATTCCTCTAGCGGCTGTCTCATTGACAGCCGCTAGAGGCGCTTGCGTGCTTCTCACTGTGAAAATCACAGTGAGAGCACGCAAGCGTCCATAGGAAAGCATTATGAATGCTTTCCTATGCGACCGGCTGAATGCGCGCGCAGCTCTTGCCGCGCGTGCGCATTCAGCCAACAACGAGTATGTTTTCCTGGCACTATAGTGGTCCTTTAAATCTGCCACTTAATCAACATTGAGTGCGTGGATCATCTGTTTATGGTTGGAAATGAGACCTGAGTTCTATCACTGATTTTAATGTAAACTATCCTTCGACTGAAAGCGATTTCCAGTCACAAATTGCTACAACTGATAAGATGTAACTTAGCTTTACTTTCCTTAGAATGTGTGCATGTGCTAAAAATACTCAGCCTTTATCTTCTAAATATATATAAGCCAAATTAAAAAATGTCTTGGCGTATGATTGAGGTTGGAGTTCTGCTGGAGTTTTTCAAAAATATATTCTTTCGCCACCAGGAATCCACCACAATGTATTAAAAATATATATATAAAGTGGAATGGCAAATGTTAGGCTGAAATAGTCATAGACCTCATTTTAATACGCTTTCCAAATGATTTAATATTTTCAGAAACATTTTCCAAATTATTTCTCTTAACATAGAATGTAACGGCAGATAAGAACCATTCGGCCCATCTAGTCTGCCCAATATTCTAAAGTCACAATTAAAGTTTATGGGAATCTTTGTTGATAAATGATTTGGAAAGTTTTTCTAACAATATTGAATCATTTGGAAAGCTTATTAACTCAATGCCTTATATTGCAAAAATACTGTAAACGTACACACTGTAGTTAATTTCATTTCCTGGTTTGAATTCCTCAATTTAATCTTTCCTGTGGTCAACACCAAAGGGGCACCCTTAATGAATGGGTGAGGTCTCAGCCCAGCGCAGTCGCAGGGGTCGCAGCTGTGCCCGGGCCCGTCACTCCAGGGGGCCCGGCCGCCCTGCGGACTCCTGCGACCGGGTACCCGCCACCATGTGTTGTGGCCCTGGCCGCGCGGTATAATTGCCGGGGCTGCAGGTGAAGTGGCCCATGGATCAGTTTTCCACCGGGGCCCCATGGATTGTGAATACGCCACTGGCTCAGCCCAAGAGGAATCTGGTCTAGATTCAAAATCTACACAGAAAAAAATGGGAATTGAGGGCACAAACAGAATATACATTTCCAAGCAGTGTTGCTGCCTTAAAGACCAAAACATATAAAAAATACAGTTAAAAGAACAGCTCACACACAAACAAAAATACAGCTTTACATTTATCAAGGCTACTTAAAATCACCTATCTTTGAAAATAAATATGATGGTTCAGTTTTTTTTGTGTAGATTTGGAATCTAGACCAGATTCCTATTGGGCTGAGCACCTTTGAAGGTGACCAAACGAAAACTTAAATTGAGGAGTTCCTTAAAGCAGTTTAAACACAAACACAACATCCAGCTGACTGAACCAAACTGACAACCACTAGACAAGAGCTATTCACCATCCTAAATGCTTCCCACCAAAGGAAATACCTCCAAATGAAAACATTTTTCCACACGAACTCGAAAAAAAATGGGGCACTAATGGCCCACATAATTGCCAAACGAAGGGCGAACACCTACATCCCTAATATTCAGCGGGCCAACAATAAACTGACATACCTACCACCAGACATAGCTAAAACACTACGAGATTACTATGCACAGCTATACTCTCTCCCACAACACACACTAGATCTGGGTAGCAAACCGCAAGACACCCTCCTGAAGACATACCTGGACCGCCACAGCACAAGAACTGGAAGAACCCCTCACCATAGAGGGAACTAGCAGGGGTGCTTAAGATGACAAAACTGGGCAAGACCCAGACCCAGACTGACTCCCCACATGCTATTATAAACAATTTGCAGACTTGCTTCTCCCCTATCTCCTCAAAGCCTATGGTTCCCAAAGAGGGCAAGTACGCAGAGCAGTGTGCCAATTACACGCCAATCTCCCTACTAAATTGTGACCTCAAATTGTTCACCAAAATTTTATCCACACGCCTTCAACAATTCCTCCCTGACCTGGTACATCTGGACCAAGCAGGGTTTGTTCTGAAATGATAGGCGCGGGGCAATACGATCCGAGCACTGTCCATGATCCACTACACGCAGCAGCGGTCGGAGGGCCTTCTCCTGCTCTCTACAGATGCGGAGAAGGCCTTCGACAGAGTCAATTGGGACTTTCTGTTCGCAGTCTTGAGTTCTCTGATGATGGGCCATACATGCCTATATACAACCCCTACGGCCAGAATATGCGTGAATGGGGCATTCACGAAATCCTTCCCGATCCTAAATGGCACAGGGAAGGGATGCCCCCATTTCGCCTCTGCTCTTCGTCCTTGCCCTTGAACCCTTCCTGAATGTGGTGCGACACAATCCCCAGAAACAGGGACCCCAAGTGGAAAAGGACAAACACTCTGGCATACGCAGATGATTTATTGTGTTTTGTAACAGAACCTGAGGTATCCCTCCCGACAATCATGACAGAATTTGAAGCATATGGAAACATCTCAAATCTCAAAATTTATTACACAAAATCAACCATCCTGAACATCTCCACACCCCGAAAAATAGAGAAAGGGCTAAGGGAAAAATATCCCTTCACATGGGCAGAGTTGAAACTGAAATACTTAGGGGTCTGGTAACTAGAGACCTCACACAACTCTATCAAGCGAACTTCCACCCCATACTACCCAGAGTACAAAGAGACCCAGAAGACTGGTCCAGACCGGACATCTCCTTGTTCGGTAGGATAGGGACAGTAAAGATGACACTCCTACCCCGAATACTCTACCTTTTTCAAACAACCCATCACCATTCCCTAAGCTTTCTTCACTTCCCTACGTACATTGGTACTGAAATTTATTTGGCGCAAAACCAAAGCCAGGATTAGCCATGACACCCTTACACATCCAAAGGCAGAGGGTGGACTAGCCCTACCAGACTTTAGACAATATTACCTGATGATGCACATCCACAGAATAAAAGAGTGGACCAAAGTTGCCAAGAGTTGCCAAGTTAAAGGGAGTTGAAGACTGTAGAAACAGTGCTAGTAGGACAACCAGTAGAAGTCCTCCCTTGGCTAGACCCACTCCACTGCGCGAGAATAGCAGCCCCACACCCACTAATCAAAGCCATGACACATATATGGCACCTTCTGGTGACCAAATTGCAGCTCACTTCCTTCCCCTCCCCACTCACTGTACCCAATAGTACAAAACACAGCATTCACCTGGGACTAGAGGCGCGAGTATATAAAACACTACTTGGATACAACCTCCCCCAAATAAGACATGCAACACAAAATGGTATCATCATGCCCCTGACGGACCTCCCACACCCCACCACACTGAATTTCATGCATCACTTTCTATACAGACAACTACCAAAATTTATCACCTCAATACAGCAGACATACTTGGTTTCAAGAGAACCCACAGACTTTGAGGCACTGTGTATGGACCATGAGCCCATGGAGAGGGGACTGTCATTTCTTTACCAATTCATTCTGAGACGCAGGAGACTACCCACGTCAAGCTACACGAGACCACCCAGAATCACACACACACCCACACAGTGGTCCAAAATCTGCAACCTGACACTGCACTGTGCACTATCCAGTGGGATACAAGAAACGGCATTTACGCTACTAGCGCACTGGTATAGGACACCACTAACACTACACGCTATAGAGTCCTCGGTCACAGACTGCTGCTGGAGATGTAAGCAGGCAACGGGCCCTCTACTGCATATATGGTGGGAATGCAACCTTATCATACCATACTGGGCCACTATCCACAAAATACTAAAGAAATTTGCAGATGACCCGCAACCTGTCACATTACTCTTACACCATACCAAACTTCGCACATTGATCTACAAGAAATCACTCCCTATAAGGATTCTCAATGTAGCAAAAGGGATGATCCCCCTCTACTGCTATGATGGGTCCTCCCCATCATTCTAATTTAGGGCCCCCACCCACCACTCAGGGGTGGAGGCCAAGGGGGAGGACATTAGGTCCCCCCCATTAGTATTTAGGGCCCCCACCCACCACTCAAGGGTGGGAGTCAGGGGGGAGGACATTAGGTATTATAATTTTTCCATAAAGCCTTTTTCCTTGGCTGCTATTTAAACAGTAATTGTCTCTCAATGCTTTGAGTTAAAAAACTTTAGCCAAATATTCCATTAATACAAAATAGTGATGGTTTAAAAAAAATTATACTTTGAAATTATTCATTTAACCTTAAGACATCTAATAAAATGCAGTTTATTAGAAATTAACATAAGTGGGGCTGTGTCTGGAATGACCACCATCTAGATGAGATCCCGGGACAATAATGTTCCAAAAGTGTCAGTTGAAATTTTATTTGAGCTAATCTGAGCTTTAATATTCACTGTATGCTCAGACAACATGCAGAAACAAACGAGGACTGAAAAGAGTGCTTCTACTGCAAAGAAAATTGATGGAGGTGCTGCATGGGTGAGTAGAGGCCTTCTTGCTCAATCCCCTTCCTCAATGCCGAGCTTGTGGTTTATTTCACCGCTAAAATCATCATTGGTTTCAGTGGGGAAGCCTCTCCCCCCCTTCCATCAGACCTCTCATACTCGCACATATGTTGGTGCGGTCACGACCCACTCGCGGCTTAGTATGAGATGCGGGCTAGCGCCTGCATCAGCCATGATCTCAGACGGCTGTCCCACACACTCCGAGCGGCTAACATGCTCGGAGTGTCGGGAAATCTTACCTGCGAGCGGAAAGGCATGACAACCGCTGAAGTCATAAATTGACAGCTGTGATAGGCTCAACTTCAAAGCAGCCCATTAACTAGTGTATAAAGCTGACCGGGCTGGGAGAGAGAAAGCTAGGATTGTGAGATCCAGGTCCCTGTCGGAGCCCTTGGCCTTACAACCGTTGGTACCGTCAGAGGGACGTCTCTGTTCAGCCTCTACCTCCCACATAGTTGAAGGGGCTCAACACAGCCCTGAAGAATTTAATATTGATATGGCAGAAGATGAGGCTAATATTTTAACTTGTTCACCACTGCCACAGAGGGTGAAGCAAGATGCCACTACCAAGATGGCTGCCATCAGGGATTCTTCTGCTACCACATCCAGTATGGCCACTGCCACTTCCAAGATGGCCACAACTGCAATTAAAGGTGCAACATACAACCTAACTATGCCACCTGAGTTGGCTGCGGATTTGCCACCATCGGCTGGCATGCTGATTGACCTAATACAAGGTTTGAGAGTGGACCTAAACATGTTTTTAATAATTTTAATAAGGACTTTGAAGCAATTTATGGCATCATGGATAACATTAATCAGCGAACGGAAGAATTGGAAAACAGATTGCATTATCAGGAACAAGCACATTTGCATCTGGTAGACACAGTGAAGTCGCTCCAAGTGCAGTTGAATCAACAAGTGGAGAAATTAGCAGATGCCGAGGACAGGAGTAGATGCAACAATTTATGGATCAGGGGTATCCCTGACAATATGGAACTGCCAAATTACTTTCAAAACATGGTGAGGGCAGTTAAATCAGCTGCCACTGATTCTGAACTGCTAGTGGATTGTATTCATAGACTGCCCAAACTAAGTAATGCACCTGCGGCTGCAACCAGGGATGTAATAGTGAGGCTTCATCTCCCCGGGGACTATAACAACTTAAAGGTCTTTCGAGACTTTTCAGCTCACACCATAAGAAGGCGTAGGGTGTTTCAGCCTTGTAGGTTGGAGTTATGTCGGAGAGAGATGAGATATAGCTGGGGATTTGCTGTAAAGGTTCTTTTTCGTATGGACGGCCAACACTTTATAATCACATCACCTGAGGAAGTTATGGAGGTCCTAAATTCTATAGGCAGACGTCCCGTGTTTTCTCACACACTATCACCATCTACTCCTGATCAGCCCAGCAAGAGGAGTAAGCCGGATGCTCCATGAAAATCAGCGTAGTTTCTAAGTTCCTGATTCATCAGTTCCAGCTCGTGGTGTCATGTTCTTCAGATGTCCTATTCTTACGTTGCCTGACTGATCAAGGTGCAAAATACGCTTTTGGTTCTATTTTTGCCGCTTTTGCTTTCTTTTTATTCTTATTGATTCTATCTTTTTTTTTTTTTTTGGTTTGAGGGTAACACTCAAAGAAAACTCTATCTTTGGATTACACAACAAATTTCTACTTTCATCGTGAAAATGATCACAAAGGCGTTTGGCAGGATACACTGGGGATATTTATGGAAAACATTAAGCAGATTCAACATTCCATCATCCTTTATTAATGTAATAAAGGCGCTATATTGTGCCCCCACAGCCCATGTCTCAGCTTCTGGCTTTAAAACCAAAATTTTCTCTTTAACTAATGGTATGAGACAGGGGTGCCCTTTATCTCCGATTTTATTTGTTTTAGCTATAGAACCCCTGGCTGAATTGATCAGAACAACTCTGGAAATTGAAGGAATAAACATCAAATAATCCACTCATAAAATCAGCTTGTTCGCTGATGATATAATTTTGGCAATTAAAAACCTGAAAGAATCTTTAAAACATCTCAAATATATCTTAAATCAGTTTGGAGAAGTATCTTATTATAAATTAAAATTAAATGAGTCCAAGACTCAGGCCCTTCCATTCCACATAAATCATTTAGAAGTCACTACCCTTAAGAGATTGTGTCCATTTGATCAGAGAAACGAATATTTGGAAAACTGAGGCATCAATATATGCAAAAACCTAGTAAGCATTCATATCCATTACCTGGGGAAAGCGTGGCCGCTCCTACAAAGAGAGATGGGGCGGGATAGAGCTATCATGGTTGGGGAGGGTTGCGTCTATTAAGATGACAATCCTTCCCCAAATTTTGTATTATTTTAGGACCATACCCATGTCCATCCCGTTATATATTTTTTAATAAAGTTAATTCGGTAATGATAAAATCTATATAAACTTAGCAGGATTAAACTTACTTCCCTGCAGCATCATAAATTTGACGGCAGTATCTGTGTACCGGATATCCGCAAATATTATTTTGCTACTAATGCTACAGTGGTTGTGAGTTTTAATAGTCAAGGTAATAAGCCAAGATGGATGGAAGTGGAAGAGTCAAAAATTCTCCTATTTAAAGAGATACCTTGGGTGTGTCTTAAAAAAAGACCTAGAATTACTAAATTATTTTTATCAACTAAAACTATGCTCAGAGCCTGGGATAGAGCAATGCCAATTGAATAATTGAAAGACCATATACCATCTTTGAATATAGAACTATGGAAAAAATACCTCATAACAAATTTAGATAGCTTTTTCCATGGCAATGCCATTCTTTCATTTATAAAATAGAAACTTAATTATGGACTAATGAATGACTCTGAATATGAATGTATATTGATTATCGAAAAATACAAAGAATTGTATAACGTATCAGAAACTGACAAATACTATAGGTCACTAGATATATTAACACTGGAAAAAGTAATTTTAAATGATCCAAACCGAACGGGTACAATATCTATGTGTTATTCACTTTATAACGCCAAACTGAAACATTTGGTGTCATGGGAGATGGAGTTAGGAACACAATATGAGCTCGAGGAATGGTTCAGTTTCTTTAAAGCACTAAAAAGAATTTATTTTTGTAATGACCATTTTGAAAATCATTACAAAATTTTACATCACTGGTACTTGGCTCCGTCTAGACTTCACAATATGAATAACAGGTACTCTCACCGGTGTTGGAGAGATTGTGGAGGTATGGGACATATGGCCCATGTATAGTGGTATTGTCCCAAAATAACTAGATATTGGAAAATGATTCACAACCTAATTGTCAAAGTGGATAGATCTCGAACTATTCAAAAAATTCTCGGAGTCCATCAATAGAACAGATAATATAATAATAGGCCACATCCTGATTGCTGCTACCTCATGCTTGCCACGGTATTGGAAATCTAAAAGAAGTTAAACTTAAAGAAGTTTTGAATTTAATCTTGGATAACAAAGCACACGAACTGGCACATAGGAATAATATGCATTAATTTACAAAACTAAAATATGATTGGGATAAATGGGAAGAAAACATTTAAAAAGTCTATTGTTTGTTAAATTCATTGATTGTTAAGCTTTATTATTGTACAATTACTGTTCATATACATTATTGCGTTTGTTATTAAAATGGATGGATATCCTTTCCCACTTCCAAGTACCCCTTACCTATCCTACCACGAGTAGAAGGTTTGTATAATTTGTTGCAAAAAGTTCTAAAACTTGAATAAAAATAATTTGTAAATAAATTAACATAATTATTGTTTGATCATATCCTTCAAGGCATGTGTGTAACATCTGAACAAATTTATTTTTAATGTAAGCAGTTGTTTAGCAGAGTTATTATTTTTTTCTGACTCTATGGAACATTGTATTCCATTTTAAATAGCTGATTCTGTTTCTTTTCTATTGCTCAGGGCTTAACATATTTATTTCTATTTTGATCCTCATTCATGTTGTTCTCATGTGCACCTTACTGTAGCTCATTTCTCTGAATAGATTATTTTTGGATGCTAGGTCTGGAAATCCACAAGTTCTTCATAGACTACTTGGCTTAACCAAATCTCTCAGCCTTAAACGGACAGTATTCCATGGATTTCTAATAACACGTACACATACGGGAAAACGGAAAATGTGTTAAAATTCAAGATATGGGTCATAACCAAGGACATTTAAGTGATACAAGGTGAATTTTAGGTTTGTTTTGATGACAAAATAGAGATGAAACATACTGAGTTTAAACTGAGGTGACTAACTGACGCCATTAACAAAACGGCTTGGAAAACGTACATATTTTTCTCAAGTAGTTTAAATGAATGGGGAACCACTGGTTTACTGATAGCGTGAACTGACCAATCTAAGCCAATCAGTGGCGCCCCTGCCCGTCTCAGGCTTCCATTTTCAAGATTTTTAGTAAGCGTATGTTGGGGGGGAAAGGGATCTGGCACTGGAGAGGAGACTTTGGGGTTAAACCATTTGTAGCATGTTATGATGTCCCGGCTTTTCTTTAAGTAAGTCAACGAGCACACATCCTCATGAAAATTACTGAGATACTATAATCCTAGTCTGGTGATTGTTCCTGAAGTATGAAGATATTCCTACTCAGTGAGTTAGTTTTTTATGTTTTGAAACATAGGATTTATCTATTTACCCAGTAATTGAAGGCATATTGACCAACAGATGGTGAGTTTATCACCAGATGTGACATTAAGGTAAAATGTGTAAAATTTTCCAGAGAACATAATGGGGTTGGAGATTGTGTTTTTTTATTGTGTTATTATCTCACACAAAGTCACTGTTTAGTTAAAGGACCACTATAGTGCCAGGAAAACAAACTTGTTTTCCTGGCACTATATAGTCCTTAGGTTTCCCCCACCCTCAGGGCCCCCCTCCCGCAGTTAAAACCCCTTCAGCCACTTACCTTAATCCAGCGCCGGGCTACCCCGGTGCTGGTGACCTCTCCTCCCCCTCTGACGTCAGCTCCTGAGTGGAGCCGAATGCGCATGCGCGGCCAAAGATGCACAGACATTCAAATCGCCCCTAGGAAAGCATTACTCAATGCTTTCCTATGGACATTCTGCGTGCTCAATACAATTTTCACATTGAGCGTCGCGGTAGCGCCTCTAGCGGCTGGCAGGAAGACAGCCACTAGAGGCTGGATTAACCCTGCAATGTAAATATAGTAGTT
Organism: Pelobates cultripes; assembly: GCA_933207985.1. Classification (NCBI taxonomy): domain Eukaryota; kingdom Metazoa; phylum Chordata; class Amphibia; order Anura; family Pelobatidae; genus Pelobates; species Pelobates cultripes. The sequence goes on from OW240913.1 coordinate 192,563,440, forward strand.
TCTCTGAAACTGCTATGTTTACAGCTGTAGGGTTAAAACCTGAGGGACATGGCACCCAGACCACTTCATTGAGCTGACGGGGTCCTTTAATAAACTTGACAAATGTCTATTTGAATAACTAAATCACAATACATTCATTTTCAAACTGTCTTCAGAATGTGACCTGCCAGACAGCATCACTTAAATCTTGATGTGTCTGATATACAATAATTATTCAATACTTCACAAAATCAATAGCTAGTGCTTTTAAAAATGTACATTATTACAATTCATCAGCAATCTTAAGATACCACCTAGTTTGAAGAGCCACAGGGCCTTTATTATAGATTCTTGAAAGTTGTCCAGTCCTCAAAAGATAAACGGGCTCATAAAAAGTAGTCTTTTTGAATGCATTTGTGCAGTCTGCACCTTGTGACCCTGATATTGGTAAGTTAAATCAGTAAATCAATTTATCTTGGCTTAGCCCCCAATGTTTTTGGCAAACACAGCATAACCTCAGTTTTCTGAAGCATTTATATTATTTTTGTTTTACAATGACTTTCCAGGGAACTTTCAAAAGCACATAAACAACCTATATAACTTAGTTCTCAACTAATACTAAATTCTCTACAGTAGCCGTATATTTTTATGCCCTGCTTCAGCAATTTTTTAAAGCTTGTAAATTGTATGCTTTTAACTACCATAAAGTAATAAGATGATGTATTGGAGAGGGGAGACTATAACGTTTGTTTTAAATCATGATACTACAGCAAAGCAAGTGATTGTAGCATAATGATTACTGTGTGCCCTAATAACCTGAAAAACAGTTGTGCCAAATAAAAAATAAAAAGAATATAAAATACAGGATTAAAAGACCACTCCGCATCCCCAAAGCACTTCAGTTTGCTGAAGTTCTTTATGGGTGAGAAGCATACTAGTTTAACCCCAGTTTATAAAAGTGCAGATGTCTCATAGAAAATGGCACTTTTTTAAAATTAACTGTGGAGCACCCGGCTGTCAAACAGCCAGGGAGATTTACATACTCTATACATTAGCTCCCGTGAGCTAACGGAAGTGGCGGGCATGCTCTGCTTGAGTGTGCCTGCCTCCTCCTCCCACACAGACCTCAGACCAGCTCCTAAAGACATCCCACCAGACGTGCGTAAGAAGACTAGAAGTCTCTTCCAGGAACAAAAATAGAGGGCTTGCTAAGACTGTAGTTCATAAGCTTTTTTAAGATATATCCCCAGTACATGTATGCATTAAATTGGGGTATTTTTTACTAAATAGTGATTTACTGTATTTGGCCATTTGTGCAGTGTTCCTTTAATGCTTACAACAAACCTCTGGGTATAAACATTGTAGTACCTCCTCGGTCCTTATAAGACTCAATAAGAAATTGTTGAAAGTCCATAGACAGCTGGTGGCACCTAAAAATTGGTAAATTTTTCATAACATGCATTCAAAATGCACACATACGGTATAACTCATGGCTGAGATCATCACTCTTGATTACCTCAGCCAATGCAATGTTTTCCCATAGAAAAACACTGGGAGGCTATTGTGCATGCCTGGCAAAATGCTGCTTTGCGCTAATCTCCTCATAGTGATGAAAAATTATCTCACTCAGCTATGCTTTCAGTTTAGCTATGCTGGCCTTAAATTTTAAATTCAAATTGAATTCACATTGAATGCTTAGTTTAGTAAACATACCTGCTGCAAGTCAGCTTTCAGTTTGGCTACTCTGACCATAAGTTTGAAATTCACTATGAATTCTCACTTTAGTAAATTACCCTGTATATCTATTGTGCATAACCATTTTACTTGAATAGTATTACTATTGTCTCTCTAAATTGTAATCTGTATTCTTATAGATTTTCTATGTCTATAAGAAAACAAAACAGGGCCTTCTAATTTTACATGACATGACTTCAAACGCTTGTTAGATGAATTGAGTCTTCAGCCGTAGCCTGGGAGACCACACACTGTCTGTCATATGTTTATTTTCCAATCTTCATATTGTCTATAAGTTGTGATCTCTTGAATATTTTGGACTTCGCCCAAATGTGCTTTAATGTTTTTTTATTTTATGTTGGAACTTCAAAGCACAATCATTTCCTGTTTTTTTTTTTCTTCTGTGTGTTTTAATTAAATTAACAACCCTCTCATTTTGAGACTGTATGCTAACCCTATTGATAAATAACCACATAGAGATTCTAGTCACACTGGATATCAGGCTGCTGTGAGCTTTGTCCCAGAAGTAAAAGGAAACATGACATGTCCTTGAACTCTAACGCAGACAGCAAAGTGTAAGGTTGATGCTTTCTTGCCTCATGTCTCTCTATGTGGTTCTATATTTATATAAATAAAATACAAAACGGAAGAATTATCTGTATAATATACAATTACTTTCAAAAAATGCGTATAGACTGTAAATACTAAATATAGGCATTGATCACAACTGCACAATTGCATTTTATTTTCTGAATTTTGGACTGTTTTGAATGTTTGTTTTCAACACAATTACAATTCAAAAAGTCTTGGCATTCTAAGCACCCTAACCACTATTTCCTGGTCTAATGGTTATGTTCGATAACAATAACAAAGAAATGGAAGAGGCTGGAAGTCTCAAGCACAAAACAAATTTTTGCTCTTAAATAAAAATGTATATAAAGTACACAAGTACAAGGGAGGCTGTGACATCACGTTCCACCTCCCAATGGCATACAGATACTGTGCAATATACCATTTGGACCTCAACTTGGAAATGCCAAAAAACAAAACAAAACAAAAACAGCTTCCAACCCTGATTAAATTTTTTAAAAATATATCTTTATTTCTTCATTGCCAAAACTCACAGATAATACACATAGGGGGACAGCAAAAGAGGTGAAATGGAACCACGATTTTACGCAATTTGCGCTATAAGTATTTATTTTAATACTCTCAGGTGGAAGAAATGGTTAGTTGAAGAGTTACAACAGGGGAGGGGGGAGAACACTATGGGACAGGGGAGGGGAGGAGAACGATATGGGACAGGGGAGGGGGGGAGAACACTATGGGACATGGGAGGGTGAAAGAACACTATGGGACATGGGAGGGGGGAAAGAACACTATGGGACATGGGGGAAAGAACACTATGGGACAGGGAAGGGGACAAAAGAACACTATGGGACAGGGGAGGGGGTAAAGAACAACATGGGACGGGGAGGGGGAGAAAAAAACACTATGGGACGGGGGGACACTATGGGACTTGGGAGGAGGGGGGAAAGAACACTAAAAAGAGGGAGGGGAGAGGAACATTAAAGGGACACTATAGTCACCAGAACAACTACAGCTTTTTGAATTTATTCTTGTGAGTAGAATCATTACCTTCAGGCTTTTTGCTGTAAACACTGTCTTTTCACAGAAAATGCAGGGTTTACATTACAGCCTAGTGATAACTTCACTGGCCACTCCTTAGATGGCTGTTAGAGATCCTTCCTGGGTCATGGCTTCCTAAAATGCATCCAAACATTCAGTGTCTCCACCCTCTGCATGCAGACACTGAACTTTCCTCATAGAAATTCATTGATTCAATTCATCTCTATGAGGAGATGCTGATTGGCCATGGTTGTGTTTGAATCATGCTGGCTCTGCCCCTGATCTGCCTCCTTGTCAGTCTCAGCCAATCTTATGGGAAAGCATTGTGATTGGATCAGGCTACCACTTTTAATGATGTCAGCAGACTGCTTGTTTTTCTAAGGCAAATGCAGATCTTCAGCTTCTGGCTTGAATAAAGTAAGATTTTGCTATATTTATGAAGGCATGAGGGGCCCAGGGGGACTAGATGGTGGTTTTAACACTATAGGGTCAGGAATACATGTTTGTGTTCCTGACCCTATAGTGATCCTTTAAGCAGGTGGGGGGACCACTAAAAGAGAAGGGAGAAGGGAAGTTTTTCATATTAGATTAATTAAATTCATTAAACCGTCTAATATTACTGAAATTTTAGGAAAAAAACTTTTTAAAATCATTTGAGGAAAAAAAAGTCATTTTCGGTTTCAGTTTTCAGCCAAGGGCATCCTGAATTTTCCGTTTCGGTTTCGCCTCAGAATTTTCATTTCGGTGCATCCCTAATTTACCCCATTTCATCCCCTTTTTTGTGGTGCCAGGAACGTCACTGCAAATCAAGAATAAAACCGAAACCCCTACTTTCAGTAAGCCATTTTCAATGTATGTTGTGTTTTGTTTGCTTGCTCATATTTGATCATTTTAATTTTTTGTTAATTTGTTAGTGATTTAGCAAGTAGTTTTGCCTGTTAAATTTAATAAGCTCTTTTAAAAGGTTATTGTAATCGATCCAGCTTGACTGCATATTGTAAAGTTATTAAGCCCTCTTTGTTTGTAGCATCTCAGAGTCACAAGCTAAGCTAAGGCTTTCTTCTTTCTGAGGTCATTAAAATGAGTGTAATTAAATAGGGTAATAATAACATCTAAAGGTCAGGACAAAACTAGCAGCAAACTAAATGTATCTCTCTTGGCTCTACATTTTCGATAAAATTATTTTTAGTCCAGACGTATGCTTTGTCTTTTGAAGCTTTTCATATAGCGCTCACTTATCCTGATTCTCAATGTGCAGCCTCATCTCATATCTAATGCAAAAGAAAAAGAAAGGCAAGCACATTGAGTAAAACCATCAAATTCTGTCATATGTAGTCTTTACTATAAAGAATGTTATACAAATCTAGGGTAAGATAAGCTCATTATTTCCTCTTTAGATATGCCCAGAAACATGGATGCAAATAGTAGGAACTAATCTGACTAATCACCAATAACACTAGTTGCATGTAAAAATTGTGCGTCATAAGATGAGCAGTAAAGTTACCAATTTGCCCTTAATCTGCATAAAAATAATTAGACTTAAAAATATTTTAATCTATTTTCATGGCTGTATTGTTTCTGATTGTTATCCCTTTTGTTTTTTTTATTGTTATCCCTTTCTTTATCCAACTCAAAAAAACTAAAAAAATCAGAGTTAAATAAAAATTAATTGACATAAAATTACTGCTGCTGCTTCTCCTTTTTTCAAATGCCTTGCATTGCAGCAGTTTTACCCAGCCTGATTGAGTCTTGTGGTGCCTGTTATCTCTCCAGACACAGTAGGAGAAGCTGATAGGTCAGTACGTGTTTTCCCCACACCGAAGAACGGTCACTGACGCTACAGACTGGATATCCAGTCTTCCATTCTTGTTTGGGGAGCAAGGGATGTGTAGGTGGTCAATTGCCCACTGACTTTTTTCTTTCATTTTTGGATATTCCCCTTATTTTCAACTTCAAATGACTCCTGCTCCCTATTTTTTCATTATTATAAGATAGCAAAAGAAAACATATTTGTATAAATCTTTATAAAACTAAATTCTTTGAGCTCTCTCTTTAGTGAATAGCCCTGGTAGTTTTTTTTTATTCTCTTTACATTTTTCCTGCCCGAATTACCTTCCTGAATTTGTTTCAGTACCAAAATTCAGCCAAGCTGAACAGCTAAATTAACTAAATTCTTCTGTCCTTTTTTTTTTGTTCTGACAAATTAGTTTGAAAAGCCAACATTTTTTTTTGCCCTATGCAAGTGTAGAAGATATTGTCTATCAGATTACCAATTTTGAATATACCATTTATGCTGACTTAGATATTGCACACCAAAATAATAATATTAATAGAAAATGCAATTATTTTACATTAGCTTTTTACAGTGAATAGCAGTAAAACAGGCAGAACATTGCATAGATGGGAATAAAATAATTGCATTCCTTTTAATGGGTACTAGTGAAAATGTCATGTAATACCTATTTATTATAGGTGCTCTATGCAGCTTTTAAAAGCTCAAAGTCTATATCATATGTTGTATGGGTATTTGCTGGCTCCCTTGTGAATATGGCTGTTGAGCCTACTGCTCCCCCCTTATGTTTGTTCCTAGCAGTAATTTTCATGCAGACCTTGAGTATGAAAGATGAAATATGACTACATTACTACAGCATTTCTGGAGAAAAATGTGTACCATGCCCTGAAATGGTTGGCTTGAAATGAAATCTTGAAGTTGCTAAAATGATATACTTCATTTAGAAAATCTGTTGTTGAAAAAGCTGGACAGATTTAATTAATACTAAGCAACATTATGTATCAAATGAAGTTGGGAGCTTAGCCTTAAAGGACCACTCTAGGCACCCAGACCACTTCAGCTTAATGAAGTGGTCTGGGTGCCTGGTCCAGCTAGGGTTAACCCATTTTTTTTATAAACATAGCAGTTTCAGGGAAACTGCTATGTTTATAAATAGGTTAATGCAGCCTCTAAAGCCTCTAGTGGCTGTCTCATTGACAGCCGCTAGAGCCGTTTGCGTGCTTCTCACTGTGAAAATCACAGTGAGAAGACGCAAGCATCCATAGGAAAGCATTCATAATGCTTTCCTATGAGACTGGCTGAATGCGCGTACAGCTCCTGCCGCGCACGTGCATTCAGCCGAAGAGGAGGAGAGCTCCCCGCCCGGCGCTGGAAAAAGGTGAGTGTTCAACCCCTTCCTCTCCTCAGAGCCCGGCGGGAGGGGGTCCCTAAGGGTGGGGGCCTTTTAATGGATGCTTAATCCTAATGAATGGTGAGCAGTTTTTACCATTGAAATTTGGACGAAGGCTTATAGATGGAGTGAAAAATTATAAACCAGCGCACTCCCTATCTACTAAACAGCTACTTTTGTGCTGACAGATTTTGTAAGTTTTATTAAAAACACCTAATCTAGGCAAAAAACTATGTGGGTTTAGTTACATTATATGATCATACATTGCATAAGCCTGCCACAACGTCAATGTACCCCAAATTCGGCAGGTCCCACTCTAACTGCCTAATGTCTGCTAAATGAGCTACTTACTTTGGAAAATCCTCTTGAGTTCTCTGCAGTACAAGGCCAAATAGGCAGTTATAGTAGGACCTGCCGAATATGGGGTACATTGACGTTGTGGCAGGCTTATGCAATGTATGATCATATAATGTAACTTAACCCACATTGTTTTTTGCCTTGATTAGGTGTTTTTAATAAAACTTACAAAATCTGTCAGCACTAAAGTAGCTGTTTAGTATATAGGGAGTGCGCTGGTTTCTCATTTTGTACTGTATGTATTTGCCCCCCCTCCTCCCCCCCAGCAGCACCCCATTTAAGCATGTTAGGTTGAGGGCAATGAACCCCTTGTTTTTTTCATATGTATTTATAGATGGAGCGACTTATGCAAATTGCTAAAGTTATAAAGAACTATTTATGAGGAGATAGAGACTGTGGACCACCTGATGCCATAACCTATGCAATGAGCACAGGTTGTTATGGTGCTTGGAGTGTCCCTCTCAGTAACTACTATATTGCTGAGAGAACACTGTCAGACACATTATCGTATGAGCCATGTAGTTTTTTTCTACTTTGATTTGACTATTTTAAATTATACTGGGTTTTTTTTATTTTTTTTTTTTTTACATAAAAAGAAACACAAGATTGTTGGTTTATAATTCAATTTGTAACATTGCTCACATTCCACCAGCCATCGTATAGTACATTTGTAAGAAAATGTTTTCACTCTTTAGCAATAATATATTCAGTTTTATTTTTACAGATGCTGTTGGATCATGTAATATAGGACAGGGCTAGTGTTTTCTTGTGATATTCAAGTTTAGTTATGTTTAACCTACATTGTTTAACTTCTGAGATGTATGTCACCTGAAACAACCCTACATTCTTCTATGAAGTTTGCACACTGTTTTGTATGTTCTGTAATGATTTTTGAAAAGAGTTTAGTAAATAAATGTAATATATCCACTTAACACTCTTGGAAATCATTATGCTACCAATCCATTGCATAAGGTGCATAATCTAATCCCATAATACTTAACTGCATACCCTTGGCCTCTCCTTCATGACAGCGTGTTTATTTTCTAAGAGAAAACCACAAAACGAGGGGAAAACATTGAGTCAAAAATGAGCTAATTGGAAACTGCATTTTGCATTTTGTTGTTTGAGAGTAATTTGCAAACCTTTTAGAGGCTGACGGATCATCATCAAAATGTAATATCCAATCTCAAGTTTACTAGAATCAAGCCTTTTAGGTATGCAGGCCTTCACTATTCCTTGCTGTCTGCGAGAGAGACCCTGAACAAATCTTTATACCAGAGTGAAGATGTAACCGAGTAAACTTGCAGAAGCCAGACACAGAGAGATGGATGCAGGTTTTCAGGACGTAAGAGGTCTTTATTAACATACCGATCGGGTCTCAGATGAACTAACGTTCCAAAACAGGTCTGAGGGGCGAACACATGGAGTACATGCTTTTTATAGAACTATAACTCCTCCCATTAATAGCTCCACCCGCACATACCCTTAACCAATCGGTGGACAGGATTTGGATTTCCTTATATGGGCAGACCACATGGCTCATCCGAAACAAAGGAGAAATGAATGTGATTTCTTTTTTGACATTCTTTATTTAAGTTTTTCAATATTCAATCACAGCATGTATATCCAATATAAATTAACATGTGGTAACAGATAAACTGGTCAGTTATGTGTATTACAGCATCAAGATAGTTTCAACTACTGGATAATAAATTGTGTTTGAGTATTTGGCTTCAGTATAACAGTGAGCGTTCTTTTGTGTTGTGTTCTGTCGTTAGCCCTGTATGGGGTTAATCCCCTCTGTGGTTGGGTGCGAATGGAGTTTGTGGTTGCTCCTCAAGATTCGTGCGAGTTTTCGGGTGGGTTGTTTCAACCGCTCTGTGTAGTGCTCGTGGGTCAGAGGGGGAGTTGTGCAACCCTGCATTGGTATCTGAGCTTCCTCATTTGTAGGTAAGACCCTAATAGAGAGGTTGGCTCAGTGCAAGGTTTCCCCTCACTTACTTATTGGGTCTAGTGTGACCTATGGTACTTAAGAGTTGTGGTAGTCTCCGTCTATGTGTGGTGTAGTTCATCTTTGTCCCCAGCCTCGTACATGGTGATTTGTTCGTGTTTCTAGTGCCAGGTTGATGGATATAGAGCTTTGTCCCAATCCGTGTTATGTCTGTCTACGTGTGTCCTTCTTTGGGGGGATACCGTCTGGGGCTTTGTATGGGGGTTCCAGTCTGGTTCGTGTTTGATTTGTGTGTTGGTTTAGGTCGTAATGAGCCTGGTTTGGATGGGCTCAGTCTTAAATCATGAGGGGGCCAATTATTTTGCCCCTATGACCGTGTAGTTACCCCCTAGTTTCCCTGAGTCGATCTGTTTTAGGTTTTCCCTGGGGGTAGTTGACCTGGGTTGTCCGTGGGCGCAGCTAGTATATATAGGGTTGTCCTGTGATGTCTTGTTCTGTCGTTGTGCGGTGTGTGGGGTCTGTGTCAGATGCCGTGTCGTCACCTCAGGTCCCTGGTTTGAGTCGTTCGTGTGGTGGGTGTGATCATATCATCCCTGGGGCATGTAGCACGGTCCCCGTGACTCTTCTGGATACCTAAGTCTAGGTTGTTATCTCTTATCTTGGGTCTCGCTGGGTTCGGTGTGTGTGGGGTTATGTAAGCCACCTGCGGCAGCCCCAGTTAGTTGGCGTGGTCAGAGCCGGGTGCTACTGGCTCCGGTCGTGGCTTCTTGTGTCTGGGGTGGGGGTGAGTCCATGTTCCTTGCGTCCCGGTCTCTCTCTTCCCTCCGTCCCCTAGTGTATTGGTCCATATGTCGCTCTAGCGGGTCACTCCTCCCCTCCCGTGACCCATGGTCCTCCGTCTCTGTCTCTGCTTACTCATAGATTCCACTTTATGCGGAGCCTTAAGTCGGTCCGCGTGCCCCCGGGGGTTGTGTCCCTCCGGGTCTTTTGTGTGTCTATGTGTCATATGGTAGGAGGGGTGGGGGGAGGGGGGGGTCGCGTAGGAAATGTGTCTCCGTCGTGCTGAGGGTGCAATCTACTCGTCTGGCACTGCCTGTGTCTGTGCAGAGCTCTGTTGGGTGGGTTGTGTTGGTGCGGGGGCGCCGTCCCTCTCCACCGGATCTCCTCCTCCCGTCCGTTTTGATGTGTAGTCCATCCATGGGTACCACGCCGAAGCGCATTTTTCCTGGCGTCCCTGCAGGGAGGCTGTCATCATCTCCATGTTATATATCATCTCCACCCTATCTACCCATTGTTGCAGGGTTGGAATCGTCGAGCTTTTCCAATGGAGTGGGATGAGCGACTTCGCTGCCGTGAGTAGGTGTATGAGGAGTCCTTTCTTGTAGATCTTCACCGGCGTGCGCGTGTGGTTGAGAAGCAGTGGCATGGGTTGGAATGGGACGTCTGAGCCCGTGATGTTTTTGGTCGTCTGATGTATCATCCTCCAGAATGGTTCGATACGTGGGCATGTCCACCAGATGTGAATGCTGGTTCCTATTCCTGTGCCGCATCTCCAGCATTCGTTTGAAATTGACTCATGCACGTGCTGCAGGATATCTGGCGTCCGGTACCATCCTGTTAGAATTTTGTAGTTGCATTCTTGGAACTTGGAGCTGATGGTCCCCCTGTGTGTTAGTTGAAAGATTTTAAGCCATTCCTTTTCCGTAAGTTCCATCCCGGTCTCTCTTTCCCATCGCGATGTGAAGCCTAGGGGGCTCTTATCACCGTCGCTTAGCAGCGCGGTATAGAGGTGTGAGACTCCATGTGAGAGGTGTTGTCTGGCCGTGCATAGATGTTCCATCATCAGCAATGGGCGGTGTAGGTGGCCTTTACCCGCAATGCCGTCGAGGTATGTTTTCACTTGGTGATATCGGAATGTGTCTAGGCCACTGGGCCTACGGTCCTGCATCAGCGTTGCCAGGGGTTTGAGCGTCGTCCCGGAGTTCCATTGGCTAGCGTATACCCAGTCCGTTGCTCCGAGGTTTTTCAGGTCTGCCGTGCTTAGCCCTCCCGCTAACCTCGGATTGTGTGTTATTGGTGTGAGTGGGTTGGGCGATGACGTGAGGTTTTTGGAGTAACGTATCCTACACCACACCTTCAGCGTGGCGTCGATCATTGGGTTCCCGGTAAGTAGTTCCTTGGGTAGTGCGTCTCCCAGCCATAGCATAGCGGGGATTCGTCCCTGGGCTTGGTGTTTCTCCAGGTCTACCCATTGCTTTGTACTGGGGTTTGCATGCCAATCAACCAGTCTGTGCAGATGGGTAGCGTGGTAATACGTGAGGATGGACGGCAATCCCATACCTCCTTCTCCTCTAGGGCGTTCAAGAATCGCTCTTCGGATACGCGCTGGTTTTTGGTTCCAGATGAAGTTCCTGACTGCGGTCGTCAGGGTCTGAAAAAATGCCCTCGGGAGGTACGTTGGTAGTGTCTGGAACAGGTATAATAATCTGGGCATAATGTTCATCTTCACGGCACTGATGCGCCCAAACCATGAGATGTACAGAGGTGTCCAGCGTTTCATGTCTTGCTGTAGAGTGGTGAGCAGGGGCGCGAAGTTCAGTCTGTAGATAAGTGTCAAGTCTCTCGGGAGCCACACCCCAAGGTAGTGTAGCTTGGCTGTGGAGATCTTGAAGGGGAGTTGTGCTTGGATGTGTCGTTTGAGGATGTTGTCCTGTGCGAGCAGCAATATTTCTGACTTATCTAGATTAAGCGTCAAGCCGGATACCTCCTTGTATTGTCGAAACGCCTCCAGGAGATGTGGGAGGGAGGTTCTGGGTTGCTCCAGGAAGAAGAGCATGTCGTCAGCGTAAGCCGCTACCCGGTGTTCTCTTCCTCCTATGCTGCACCCCGTGATACCCCTGTCCTGTCTGACCGCCTCCAAGAAGGGCTCCAGGGTGAGGGCAAACAGGAGTGGGGACAGGGGGCAGCCCTGTCTCGTGCCGTTATGTATATCAAACGAGTCAGTCAGTGCTCCGTTTATTCTTATGCGGGCTGTGGGCAAGGTGTATAGAGCCGTTATCCAGGTCCTCAGGTGTGGACCGTATCCCAAATGTCGTAGGGTTTCCGACATATAGACCCAGTCCACCCTGTCAAACGCTTTTTCAGCGTCAGTGGATAGTAGGACCATTTCCTTTTTGCCCGTTTTAGCGATATGGATGGTGTTGAGGGCTCGAATTGTGTTATCTCTGGCCTCTCTTCCGGGGATAAACCCCACTTGGTCCGGGTGCACCAGATCCGGAAGCGCCCGGGCCATCCTGAGTGCCAGTGCCTTAGCGAAGAGTTTGATGTCCGCGTTTATCAGAGAGATGGGCCTGTAGCTGGCGCAGATTGTTGGGTTTTTACCCTCTTTGGGTATTATTGCCACGGTTGCTCCCAGGGTGTCTCTGTGGAATTGGCCTCCATCTCTGATTGAGTTGATGCCTGTCAGAAGTTTGGGCAGCAGGGTGTCTTTGAAGGAGCGTAGGTACGAGACTGGTAGACCGTCTGGGCCCGGGGCCCTGTGCGCTTTAGTTGATTTCAATCGCCAGATAGTTCCTCAATCGTCAAGGGCATTTCGAGTTCCGCCTCCTGGTCCGGGGTAAGCTGACGGGTGATGTGGTTCTGAAGGTATGTGGTTATCCGTTCTCGATGGCTACCTATGGCTCTGTCGTGGTTGGTTATATAACGCCGCGTAGTATTCCCGGAACGCTGACAGTATGCCGTCCGGGAGGCAGGTTGTGTCTCCACTGCTCGTGCGTATCTTGTGAACGTGTTGCGCTTTTCTTCTGTCTTGTAGCATCCTAGCTAGAAACCTACCACTTTTGTTCGAGTGTTCATAATAATACCTGGAGGCCTTCCTCGCGGTGTGTAAGAGTCCTTGTGATAGTATGGCTTTCAGCTCCCTTCGTGCTTCCGTCAGGCGGAGGTATGTGCTGTCTGCGAGGTCCGTCTTGTGTTCCCCTTCTAGGTCAGCTATCCGGTCTAGCAGTGTTGTGATACGTCGTGTTCGTTCCTTCTTGCGTTTGGTGCCTATGGCGATGAAATGTCCCCGTATGACGCATTTGTGAGCTTCCCATATCGTTAACGGTGGCGTCTCCGTATCTTCGTTGGAAGTAAAGTATTCAGTTAAGGTTTGGGCAGTCACCCTCTTACACTCTGCATCGTCCAGTAGGGATTCGTTCAGTTTCCAGTGTCTTTCGCGGGGTTTATATAGTGGGGAGCTTGTGCGGATCGTCAGTGGTGCATGATCTGTGTGGTCCATTATGCCTATTCGTGCGTCGTGGAGGAGGTTGAGGTATTCCTGGGCCAGGAATATATAGTCTATGCGACTGTAATTTTTATGGACTGTCGAATAATGGGTGTAGTCTCTACCTTCAGGGTTACATGCCCTCCAACAATCCACCAGGCCGTGTTTATGTATAGATCGTAGTGCTGCCCGTATGCAGTGCGCCGGGATCGCGGTTTGTCCTCTGGAGGTGTCCGTGCGGGGGTCCAGTGGTAAGTTGAGGTCACCTGCCATGACCAAGAGGCCGTCTCTGAATTTCTCCAATTTGGCTAGCGTCCGAGCCAGGAATGTATGCTGTTTTCTATTCGGTCCGTAGAGGCATGCGAAGGTATACATGTGTTCCATGATTGTACGCTTAATGAAAAGGAATCTGCCGTTCGGGTCCGCCTGCGTTGCTATATGTTGGAACGGCGTCGTCTGTGCAAAGAGTATTGCCACACCAGCCCTCTTAGCGTCCGGGTGATTCGCATAGAATCCCTGCGGGTAGCGTCTGTTCTCTAGTTTGGGGGCGTCCAGTCCTCGGAAATGAGTCTCCTGCAGGAACGCCACGGAGGCTCTCACGGCCCATAGGCGCCTTACCAGGTGCGCGCGCTTTTCAGGTGTGTTAAGCCCCTGAACATTATTGGACCAGTATGTCATTTGGGCCGGGACAAATCCTCACGAGGCGTCCATCCCGGCGGCAGGGCGGCGTCCCCGCAGCGTTGTCTGTATGATGTAAAGATGAGGTGGTGAGTGTGGGGGGGGTCTGTCTGTCTGTGGTGGTGATGTGAACGGTCTGGCGTGTCTTCCAGGTGTGCGGGTGTGACTCTGACCCTGTACCGGGTGTATTCGTTCTCGAGCCTGGTGGGTAACCTCAGCGACGAGAACACCGGTGTAATGTACAGTGTGGGTCTGTCTCAGTGGGGGTTCCGTATGGTCACAGTGAAGTCGGTCTCGGATCTGAGTGAGGTTGGTTCTCTCCCCTCTCCATCGGCACCCAACCTGTAAGGGTGTGTGCAATCGCCATGTTTGCCTACTCTAGCCTAGGGGTCCGCAGTAGTCGCCCGGGACTTAGAGTGTCGGTCGGGCTGTGGCGTCCTGTACCGCAGTCCCGAGGTCTGGGAGCGGATAAGCCTACCGGTCCTGTCGGCATTATGGTCAGTGGTACCCGTGGGTCCCCCCGTCACGGTCGGCTCTCCTGGCGTCCCGGTCCTAGTGGCCGGGTGCTGTCAGGGGATTCGACTGGTTTTGTCTGCCGGACACCCCGGGGCCCTCCGTGTCTGACCTCCCCCGCCGGGCAACTTACAGTTCGTTGGCTACAAGTCGGCGTGTCTAGGGTGTTAGGGCGCTGTTTGGGGGTAGTCAGTCCTACATGTGTTGGGCTGCATTGTAAGGCCACCCTATGGGCGTGGCTCGCCAGCTCCCACGTTTGCGTCCCTTCAGAGGGGCTTTCCATCTTCCATCTCCTGCGCCCAGAATTTCCGTCATGGTAGCTATCTGCGTGCCTGGGCTTTCGTAGTGGGGCGTACCAACATGGCGTCTTGCTTGTCTCAGTGAGGCAGATTGTGTGTGGTTGTCCCCTCATGTGAGTGGCTGTGATGTGTGTTGGGTGATATAAACGGAACCGTGTACAATTAAACAACATGAACAAGAAGTGCCCAGCCTTGTCCCAGCCCCCCTCCCAGCTCTAGCCCTGTGTGCCTGCATATCCCGTTGCCCTCGCCCTCCCGCATCCATCCCTCAGCTCTGTTCCGTGAGCAGCGGTGTGCTAGAGCAGCCTGTTCAGTTCAGCAGTCTTGACCCAGGGTGTGACCCGGGTGATGGTGTCAGTGTCCAGACCCTTTGTACCCTGCCCATCATCCCCACCCCACCTACGGGGTATGTCCCCCTTTTTGCCCCGGGTGTGTGGGTTCGCTGATGGGGCCCTAGCTCCCGGCCGCTCCCCGAAAGTGGCTTCAGTTCCCACCCCACCTGTCTGCGGCCTTCCTCCCTGTCTACTAGCTAATGTAAGCTGGCAGCGGACTTAAAAGTACATACCCCTGCCGTGGTGTCATCGGATCTGCATGGCGTCCATAATCAAAGCTGGGGTAAGCTCAGGAGGCAATGCCCTGACCTGGCATGGGATGACCCAGGGGGGGCCATTGGTCCGGGCGGCGTGGGGGCCTCTATTCCTCAGGGCCTATTGGGCCGCCTCTGCGTCTTGGTGGTCCAGGCTCCGGGTGGATGTTGTGTGCCACTTCAGATGGGCCTGTGGCTCGCGCCGGGGGTTCCTCCAGGATCCAGTTTGGCACTGAGATAGGAGGTAAGTTGGCGGTTCTTTAAAAACCGTGGCACGTCGTTCGGCCAGCGGATGATGTGCCATACGTTTCCCATCCGGGCCTGCAGGCTAAATGGAAATCCCCATTTGTATGGAATTCGTCGCTCCTGAAGTGCTCGGGTGAGAGGCCGCAGGGCCCTGCGGGCATCTAGGGTGATGGTAGATAAGTCCTGGTAAAGGGATATTTGTGCTTCCATGTAAGTGATGTGCTGCTGTGCACGTGCTGCCCGCATTATAGATTCTTTTAGCGGGAATGACAGGAGGGCGCAAATCATGTCTCTTGGCTGCCCGTCTCTTCTGGGGGCGCGGAGTGCCCTGTGAGCCCTTTCGATGCCGAAGTCGCCAGGAGCTGCATCTCCTAGTAGTTGCGCAAATAGGCCATTCAGGATCTCCTGCGGTACCTCGTCCTCGGATTCAGGCAGGCCTCTGACCCTGATGTTATTACGTCGGCCGCGGTTATCGAGATCCTCAACCTGCCGGCGGAGGTCCAGGAGGATGTTGCCCTGCCTCGTGGTTGCCAGTTCCGCTGCCTGTCTGTGCTGCTGGGATTGTATGCGCTCCTCTTCCAACCTGTCTACTCGCTGCTCCAGCGCCGTGAGGTCGGTGCGCACAGCCGCTATTTCCTCCCTTATTATGGCCCTCAACTCAGCCACCATTTCACCTTTATCCTTCCGGGTCATCATGCTCGCGGAGATCGCGGCGAGGTCCGCGGATATTTGGGACAGGGTGCCAGGAGTGCTGGATTCCCGCGCCGAGCCCGCTAAGCTGGAGCCCGGGGAATCGAGGGCCGGTGTTCCGGTCTCGCCAGTCTCGCGGAGGCCATGCGGCGTGGCCAGGAACTCGTCCATCCGGCCGGCTGGCGGTCGGGAAGGGGCCGGAGTGACCTGGGCTGCGGTAGGTAGCCGTCGATTTTCCCCCCCCCCCATGGAGGTGCGCTTTCTGCGGCGTTGCTGTGCTGGTTAATCAGGGCAAATCAGGTTGGGGCCTAGGAGCTCGGAATGAGTGCGTCCTACTCCATTGACTGTTAGGCCACGCCCCCCATGAATGTGATTTCAGTTCCTGCATTCCTGCACATGCTCAGTACATTGATGACAGTATCTTAGCTACGTGTAACTAACTAACTGATTCAACATACACATATGCCACGTGGAAATCTCGGCCTACTAAATTTACATTTCACCGAAATTCCATCACAAAGTTAATACCATTACTGTTCTTTGGACTCCCATTTGCAAATAACCATATTTAAGTTATATACCAATCTTGAACACTGCACTATTAATTTTCTGTTACTAACCAGTTTTTATCCCCTTAAAGGGGCGATCCTAAACACTGAAGGGTGGCATAAAATGTCCCCATCCTCCTTCTTACTCACCGGGTCCCCACCGATCCTACACCCATTTGTTTTTTGCTTTTTTCACACACAAACAAATATGAAGACTAACTTTGGCCAGTGTTGTGACTAAGTGGCAACTAAAAAAAGACTGAACATGCCCCATTTGGTAATACCTTGGGTTGTCTACTTTTACAAATGGTATGCTATCATGGGGGTAATTCTCATTCCTGGGCTACCATTTTGTCTCAAAGTGAACATAACCAGTCTGACAAATATCAATGTGTATAAACTGAAAAAATGGAACGTGCTATATTTGACTCTGTAACTTTCCGAAACACCATAAAACCTGCTATACATGGTGGGGTACTGTCCTACTTGTGAGACAACTCTGAATACAAATATGTGTATTTTATTGCAGTAAAAGCTAACAGTATTATGACATGTACAGTTAAAATGCCAAACAGAACAAAAAAACATTTATTTTCTCACATTTTGTTTATATTTTATTCATATTAAATTATGTTTTATATCTAATTATTTGATGTGAAATGAAAGTCCCGTTTCGCCTGAACAAAATAATATATAATATGTGTGGATGCACTTAATATGAAAGGTGAATTATGGTTGTACATATCTATAGTCAAATTGCATGTTTTGTTTACATTTTGTTTTGATCAGAACTTGTACAATTGCCTCCGTCCTTAAGAGGTTAACCCCTTAAGGACCGCAGACGTCCTAGGTACGTCCGACAAAACCTGTCCTTAAGGACCTTGGATGTACCTAGTATGTCTGCGGTATTCCTTAACCCCTTAAGGATACATAACGAAATATTCAGCCTTTTATTCCAGAAGTTGTGTCTTTAATGGGTTAATACTTACCCGATTGTCACTGTTCCCAAACGGTGATTGGTGTTGCTCGCGGTCTGGGGGAACTGCCTGACAGCCCAGACAGTTCCTCCCTCAGCAAATTAGGCCCCCATGGGCCATGTGATGGTCGCAATCAGCGTCCATAGTGTTGCCTGCAGGGGGACTGCCTGAACTGACAGGCAGTCTCCCTGCATCTGTAAAATAAAAATGTTAGTAAATAAAAATATAACTATATATTAATTAATATAAAATACACTATATATATATATATATATATATATATATATATATATATATATATATATATATATATATATATATATATATATATATATATATATATAATATAAAATACACTTAGAGTAAAATTACACACATATATATATAATATATCTAATAACTATATATATATATATATATATATATTTATATATTATTATAAAAAATAAATAATAATTAAACATTGTGGCAAATGTAACCTCACCACAGGCTCCTGGTGGCGGCCATCTTGTTTTCGCGAACGCATGCAGCGGTGTTTGATTGTCGAGTGCATGGAACTAAAACAGACACTTGACCTTGTGAACACCGCTGAACTTCTATCCCGGAAGAGCGCTGTTCGGTGAAAAAGTTTGTCTGAGTGAGGTGAACAAGCTCCAAGTTATACTTATGGATTATGTTCAGTATTTTGGTCGCATAGAACTCCCGAACAGGACCGGCTGAAACCCCTGAATTCATGAAACTTTTTTGGGTATAGGTGTCAGGATTACAAGTTGATCCAGCACGCAGAACTGTGTCACACCTAGGACTAAGGATAATGTATAACCGGACCTTAGATTGGCTGGACTTAACATATCCAAGAATAATCAAACTACTATTTGAGGTCAGGAACACAGAATCAGACACAACGATGAGGGAAAGCCAAAAGTCAAGGATACCAGAATTCAGAGAAGTCAAAACGAAGCCAAAGTCAAATACCAGAAAATCACGATCAGGATTCTCTCGGATTACCATCAGGATGAATCCACGACAGGGCAATGAGCAAAAGGAGAATTGGGTTTAAATACCCCTCCTGTGGATCCGATTGGCTGTAACCGGCCTTTGACCCCAAAAGCAATTACCAGGTTTCCATGTGCATGATTGCTGCTCAGCACATACCCTCCTGTGGATCGGATTGGCCATGACCGGCCTTTGACCCCAAAAGCAATTACCAGATTTCCATGTGCATGATTGCTGCTCGGCACAACTTTTCCTGTCAGGACGGTAATGCTGCTCAGCACAACTTTTCCTGTCAGGACGGTAAATGCCATTAACCACATTTTTTTGTGTGTATGAATACGTGACAATAGGACCATGTATACGGCCAATCAGCACTTTACCCTGGTGGCGATTCGGCTCTGTTCCTGGGATCTGAGCAATTTTTGGATATGTTGGGCGCTCAGATCCAGGCTATCCGAGGATGTATAAACTGTGGGGGTTCCTATGTGGGAAATATGTATTTTTCATTTAAAAAAAAAAATATTTTGTACTTTATGCTGAGTCACAGTGACACTGTGTTTTATTGCACATTGTGGGTGTGGTTATGGGTGTATTTGGGGGCATGTCATTGTGCTCGTATTCTGTATATAAGTGAGCCATTTGGCTGGAATAAACAGACTACTCCCAGCATTAAGCCTTGGCACATGTGTGGGGGGAATAGCTTTACTGCTATATCACTCTCTATACCTGCTTTACTCTCTTGGTGTCTTCCCACTGGGAGCTGGATCCAGGTGTTGGTCCAGGGTGGGAAGGGACGGCGAGACCCTAGCCAAGCTGTGGTGGCTAAGGAGACTACAGTGCTTATGGTGTCCGGTGCAGTGCTTATGGTACTCGGCGACAACTAGGAAGCGCAGTTGGCGGAGGTACCCAGTCTGGGGGCCAGGCAGTCTGCCACAAAAATGTTTGTGTGTGTATATATATATATATATAACATTTTATTTTATTGTATTTTGATATAAATAAATATATACATTTATATTTATATCAAAATACACTTAGAATGAAATTATATGTGTATATATATGTATATATAAATAAATAAAAATATGAAATATATATGTATCCATATCCATAATTACATAAATAATTTCATAAATATACACATAGACTTCAAATATATAAATATGTATATATATATTTAAATTCTATGTGCATAGTTATGTAATATTTTTAGATAATTAAGTAATTTTATTGATTGCAATTTGAGAGACCTGCCTCACAACCCAGGCCAAAAGTCCAGAGAATTTAATTTGCTTGCACAGTATTTAACCCTGTAACTTTCAATGACACCCTAAAATCTGTACATGGGGGGGTACTGTTTTACTCGGGGGACTTTGCTGAACAGAAATATTAATGTTTCAAAACAGTAAAACATATCACAGCGATGATATTGTCAGTGAAAGTGACTTTTTGCATTTTCCACACACAACGGCACTTTCACTGATGATATTGTTGTGATAGTACTCCCCATGTACAGGTTTTAGGGTGTTTTTGAAAGTTACAGGGTTAAATATAAGACTTGATTTTCCATTTGTTGAAATTGAAATTTACCAGATTGGTTATGTTGCCTTTGAGAGTGTATGGTAGCCCAGGAATGAGAATTACCCCCATGATGGCATACCATTTGCAAAGAAGACAACCCAAGGTATTGCAAATGGGGTATATTCAGTCTTTTTAGTAGCCACTTAGTCACAAACACTGGCCAAAGTTAGCGTTTTGCATTTTAAACACACAAACAAGTATAAATGCTAACTTTGGCCAATGGCTACTAAAAAAGACTGGACATACCCCATATTGAATACCCTGGGTTGTCTACTTTAAAAAAAAAAAAATGTACATGTGAGGTGTGATTCAGAGATTTATGACAGATAACAGTGTTACACTGTCACTATTGATATATTTTAAAAATATAGATTTTGAAATAGCAATGTCGTATTTATAGCCCTATAACTTGCAAAGAAAAGCTAAGAACATGTTAACACAACTCAAGACAAAATGTTTAGAAACTATTTAGCATGGGTGTTAATGTGTAACAGATTTTGGGGGTCAAAGTTAGAAAAAGTATGTTTTTTTAAATTTGTAATCATTTTATAAAAAATGTTTAGTAAATTATATAATATAAAAATAATGTTATCTTTAGAAAGACCATTTAATGGCAAGAAAAACAGTATATAATGTGTGGGTATAGTAAATGAGTAAGAGGAAAATTACAGCTAAACACAAACACTGCAGAAATGTAAAATCAGCCCTTAACGGTAAGAAATATGTTAAGACGGTCTGGGCACTAAGGGGTTAAATAAATTAAAAAAAATATCCATTGGAACACGAGTATTTATATGCCTACACCAGTACTCATATGACAAAAGCCTACTAATGTTAGACACAAAACTCAGCATTTGTGTGTCCCATGGGCCCGCAGGGGGGGCACTTGCCCCCCTGGATTTTTCAGCTTGTTCTGCTATTTTGTGTGAGATTTAAAATGAACTGCAATACCGGGTAGGTGGCGCTGTGTATGGAGAGAGACAGGGATAGGAAGCTGCATCTTATCCCTGCTTCTCTCTGCTGATTGAAACCGCAGGGGAGCAACACATGCAGCCAGAGACAGCCTACAGATCAGGTAAGTGAGGGATGGGGGGAGGGTTTGAGAGGGGGCAGCAGCAGATAGATTTGAGGGCAGCAGCCCATAGATTTAGGGG
>OW240913.1:192584903-192596867 GCA_933207985.1 Pelobates cultripes
GAGAGGGGGGTGAAAAAGGAGAAGGGGGGGTGAGAGAGGGGGTGAGAGAGGAGAAAGGGGGGGTGAGAAAGGAGGGAGGGTGAGAAAGAGGAGAAAGGGGGGGGTGAGAAAGGAGGTGTGAAAGAGAAAGGAGGTGTGAAAGAGAAAGGAGGTGTGAAAGAGAAAGGAGGTCAGAAAGAGAAAGGAGGGGGAAGAGAAAGGAGGGGGAGAGGAAGAGAAAGGAGGGGGAGAGGAAGAGAAAGGAGAGGGGTGAGAGAAAGGAGAGGGGGGAAGAGAAATTAGGAGGGAGAGAAATTAGGAGGGAGGGAGAGATATTAGGAGGAAATAGAAATTGGGGGGAGAGAAATTGAAATTAGGAGGGGGGAGAGAAATTGAAATTAGGAGGGGGGGAAGAGAAATTAGGAGGGGGGAAGAGATTAGGAGGGGGGGGAAAGAGAAATTAGGAGGGGGGGTGAGAAAGAGAAATTGGGAGGAGGAGAAGGAAATTGGAGCGGGAGGAGAGATTGACATTCATCACATACACACAATGCACCCCTTGCACACAGAAAAACACACAATGCATTAACACACAGACACACATACACAAGCAATGCAACCGTTACACACAATGCATCCCTTACACACACAGAAACACACAATGCATTCATTACACACACTCAATGCATCCCATACATACACAGAAACACACCTTGCAGCCCTTACACATACAAACACAATTTCACACAATGCATTCCTTACACACATATCAGGACATCCCCTACACACTCCACCCCCTGTGAACAAACTCATTGGTGGAACATGAAGGTGGACCCTGGGACCCAGACCTTGAGTTGTGTAAAGGACCCCCAAAAAATGGAGCTGCTTCCCGTTCTCCCAGAACATTGATTTTTGTGACCACAGTTACAAACCGCCTCCAGAGAGCCTGTTCTGCACCAGACCAGTGGAGCCAGACTGCAGCTAGAGCCCATCATCATCCTCATCTGGTTGTAAGTAGGCAATCTAGTATATTATTCGTGGCACTAAGCTCTAATTTACCTCACATTAAAGAAACACTATAGTCCCCAGAACCACTTCAGCTTAATGTAGTGGTTCTGGTGTCTATAGCCTGTCCTTGCAGGCCTTTTAATGTAAACACGGCGGCACTGCAGCACTGGCGTTAGTTAACATGGCAAATCATATGGGTGGGGCATTGTGATGTCACATGGGGGGGGGCGGCAAACTTTACTTTTGCCTAGGGCGGCAAAAATCTGCCGCACGGAGGAAATGTGTATGTGTGACTGTCTGCCTGTAACTGAGTGTGTGACTGTCTGTAACTGAGTGTGTGGGGCTGCAGGGATTTTGTAGAAGGGGGCAGGGGTTTTGTATTGGGACAGGAGTCTTTACAAATTGTAAAAAAAAAAAAAAAGAGAACCTTTAAAAAATTTTACAGGTTTTTTGTTTTTTTTTGGGGGGGGGCACAGGATCCGCCCCGGGTGCCAAATGCTCTAGGTACGCCCCTGAGTATTAGGATTATTCTCCCTTTTGTCTGTTTGATGTAATAAATGTCTGTTTACAAAGTTCTGTTTTTTCCTGGTATAAGAATCACATTACCAAAAAGACTTGTTTTTAATCTAGTCAGGTTGGGGTTACATATGATGACCCATTTAAAAATTATCTTGCAGGTGGAAGCTTTTATACTAGAATAGTTGTGGGAGGTACTAAGAGGGTTTTTCATCAATATCTTGGATCTAGTGCAGACAAATATTGATTTTTGTTTTATCCCTTTCACCCACTAAAGCAGGTCACATACCTGCCAGGAAATGGTGGGGTTTATGACATCAATTGCTAAATAAAAATATTATATTGTCTGATAACACAAAACTCTGACATGGGTATCACCAACCATCACCAAAATAATTATATAAACGATAATCAACTTATATATACTGAACTTTCTATAGGTTGCTGGTATAATCTATATGTGGCAGCTAGCCCTGAGACTTGTATACCCTCAGCCTCTCATCCAACCCTATATAAGAGAAGTACAATATTCAGGATTACAGCTTGTTATGTTAAAAAAAAATAATAAAATTTTGAAAAATCGCACAGGCTAATGATAATTGGACTCACAATATATTATGAATGTATAGCTCTCACTGGTGCCTCCCGTCCATGTAGGTGCAGGGCTACTGATATCCACACATCTCCTTTTACCTTCACCTTATGCAATAAAATGATTGTTTTGTGTCACCCCAATGCAGGTATCAGGGTGTTGTGGTATAAATTTATTTGAAAACCACTTGGTCAGTGGTTCTTCTGCCGCCTGTCAATTTGGAATATTTCATTAGAAAATATGTATAGATTTTTAAACTACAGTATGTAGGAGATAAACACCACAAAGAGAACATGCATGTATTTTCTTGCGCATGTTTTTTTGGGGGGATGTTATACAATTTTTTTAAAAAACAAAGCTTGCAGCTACTGCAGATCTTGTGTCCCTCTCCTCTTTCCCCAAGGCAGATGTTCACTTTGTGCTGGCATATTGATTAATCAGAGGCTCTCATTGAGAATTTTTTGTGGTCTAGTGGTTAGTTTCCTGGTTTTTCACTCACACATCTTTCACTGAGCTCATGGACATGTTTTAGCAGGGCAAACACTGGTAAATGCATGTTTATGATCAGATAGTTGTACAATGCACAGCTCTCCAATCATGCCTGCCCACCAGACTGCCACTTCCTTTAAATAGCGGAGCAAATGGAAATTTAAAAAAATCCGATTGTGAGGTCTGAAAATGTTACAGCATTAATTTATAAAACTGTTGAATTCAATAGAAATTAAAAAAAAAAAACCCACACACTCTATCTCAAGTGCTCTATGTGGATGGAGTTTTCCTTTAAGGAGAATTCCTACCAGACAAACCTATGCTCTGTTGCTTTTATAATGCTTGTATATATGACTTGATTCACCTCCATCATCCATATACCTGTTTCTTTGTCAAAAGCATAGCTCGGTGGTTGGGTGGTTTTAAAGTAGACAGGACTCTGATCTGTATGTACATTAGGGGTGTTGATACAAGCTTGTATGAGCATCATCTGCTACCAAGGATTCTACTTGTTTGCTTCATGTTGTTTTAGTTTATAATATGTCTGCTTTGTAGAAAGATAACATGGAGGAGGAAGACATAGACACAGCCCTTTTGTAATGCTAGCTAGGGTTGTTAAATTCAGATCCTGGAAATCTGTAGCATGGGAATTAGGAAGGGCTGTCCCTGCTGTATATCTAGAAGGAAGACTGTTACTGGGCCAATTCATTAAATGATTAGATATGTCTTGGTATGGTTAACACAAGAAAAAAACAGCTTCACGGCTCACTCATGTTTTACAGTCGTATCATTCGGAAAAGGAGTTACATAAAGCACAGACAAGACAGAAATAGTTATTTTTGTCTACTGACAGATGTCACATATACTATTGTTTTCATTATTTGCCATTCTACCAAATGCTTTTATACTCATTTACCATATGTTGCATTACTGTGGATTTTGTCATCAATTCTAAAATATTGCCTACATGCATACGGTCTCTGTGTCCCTGATTTAACTGACACACCATTCTCATGTACCTATTTCTTGGTACAAAATTGCTCATTCTTGTTTCCTATACATTACTATTACTTGTATGAATCCTTTACATCTATATGTTGTAGAAATAATAATTAATAATAATATAGCCTTACCTTAACTAACATACACTGCTCAAAAAAATAAAGGGAACACTTACACAACATAATGTTACTCCAAGTCAATCACACTTCTGTGAAATCAAACTGTCCACTTACGAAGCAACACTGAGTGACAATCAATTTCACATGCTGTTGTGCAAATGGAATAGACAACAGGTGGAAATTATATGCAATTAGGAAGACACCCCCAATAAAGGAGTGGTTCTGCAGGTGGTGACCACAGACCACGTCTCAGTTCCTATGCTTCTTGGCTGATGTTTTGGTCACTTTTGAATGCTGGCGGTGCTTTCACCCTAGTGGTAGCATGAGACGGAGTCTACAACCCACAAAAGTGGCTCAGGTAGTGCAGCTCATCAATGCGAGCTGTGGCAAGAAGGTTTGCTGTGTCTGTCAGCATAGTGTCCAGAGCATGGAGGCGCTACCAGGAGACAAGCCAGTACATCAGGAGACGTGCAGGAGGCCGTAGGAGGGCAACCACCCAGCAGCAGGACCGCTACCTCCGCCTTTGTTCAAGGAGGAACAGGAGGAGCACTGCCAGAGCCCTGCAAAATGACCTCCAGCAGGCCACAAATGTGCATGTGTCTGCTCAAACGGTCAGCCAACCAATCTCATAGGAAAGCATTCACAATGCTTTCCTATGGACGCTGGTGTCTTCTCACTGTGATTTTCACAGTGAGAAGTGCGGAAGCGCCTCTAGCGGCTGTCAACGAGACAGCTACTAGAAGCTGGCTTAACCCTAATATAAACATAGCAGTTTCTCTGAAACTGCTATGTTCATAGAAAAAAGGGTTAAACCTAGCTGGACCAGGCACCCAGACCACTTCATTAAGCTGAAGTGGTCTGGGTGCCTATATTGGTCCTTTAATATAATTTCTGTGTGATATGGCATAAGTTAGGACCCTGTAGAATCCTAATCGCTTTGACATCTGCCAGTTCACAGGCAGCCTGCATCCCTGCTATGCTCACTCTAGCAACCTGCAGAGATGTGAGGCTTTGCAGGCAACGCAAGAGAAAAGCGTACATAGCAGGATTGAACATACATATTTACATTATCAAGTGTAATACTGCACATAATCAGTAATGCTCCAGCAATGCTTAACATGTATGTTAATTAACAGTAGTTATGTGTGACTTCATACAGACTCTAGAACAATCATGTTCTGCACTGATCTACAAGATTCCATTACAGCAGATTTTGGTCAAGTTCACGGTTATTTTAGAATTCACTATTGATGTGGAATTTGATATTCAAGAATATATTGAGGGGCTATATAAACCACACTCCTGAACATCACCTACCTGGTTCACAATTCTACGTGCTCAACCTTTTAATGCACTTTTTGGTACTATTATGTATTTTTTTTCTTATTTTTCATTGTGTACCCTTATTAAGTCCACATGTTAGGTTAACAAATGCCTACAGCTACTTGGCTGCACAACCAGATAAAACATGGACTGTAGGTGCATGTTCATTAATCCTGATGTTGCCCAATTTTTATAGTAGCTGCAGCCTGATTGAAAATCTGAATATTGCTTACTTGCATGACCAAAGTTGTCAAGGATTTTAATAAAATAATCCAAAGAACCCTAACCCCATCCATCCCATAGGTATTCAATATGTTTTCACAATGCACAGTTGCAATGTTACAATTGTGACATTTTACTCATTGAAAAAAGAGCTGCGTGCTTCAACTACTTCACAATCTGTACTCCTTTGAACATATCTGTACATACATGTCATATTTGGATTTTACTTGGAAAGCATCAAATAGACATGCTTTTGTTATTCTCAGAAAAGCCTGTGGGATCAGTGGGTTTTGGTCAGCTTAGTTGGGCCTATCTTTCAAGGTTATTATTATTATTATTATAATTTCTAAAGTGACAACAAATTCCGTAGCGCTGTACAATAGGTGGACTAACAGACACGTATTTGTAACAAGTGAATGGTGTAGAGAGCACTGCTCAAACAAGCTTACATTCTAGAGGGAGTAGGGTAAATTGACGCAAGAGGTAAATGTAGCATGCATTTCATGTGCGGGAAGAAGTAGGTTACTAGAATTGTTTAAAATAAAGGATTCCATTTTTGAATGACACAGGTGCAGGAGAGAAAGCAAGGTTACTTACTAATGTGCAGGGAGGGAAAGCTTTTAACAGGTTAATTGATATGCGTTCCTAAAGAAGTTCATTTTTTATGATTTTTTTTTAAGGAACGGAGACTGAGTGAGAGTCTAATGAAGCAGGAAAGGGAGTTCCATAGGAATGGTGCAGTCCCAAAGAAGTCTTGATGGTGGCCGTCACAGGTGCAAATATGAGGATAGATACAGATCTTCGGAAGACCACTGGGACCTGGCGGGACATACTTGAGTATTAGTATGGAAAGGTAGGCAGGAGCAGCATCACGTAGAGATTTGTAAGCAAGCACCAGAATTTTAAATTGAGTCCTAAATCCTATGGGAAGGCAGTGAAGGACTGAGAGAGGAGCGATGCATTGGAGGTGCAAGTGGACAGGAAGAGGAGCCTCGTCAGAGTATTCATTATAGAATGTAACAGGGCAAGCTGGGAACACATAAGACCATTGAGAAGTGGATTGCAGTAGTCAAGGCAAGAGACGATAGCGACATGGACCAGCACCTTGCATGCGAGCTATGTTTTTGAGATGGAAGCAGCAGGATTTGGTGATCAACTGGACAGGAGGTATGAAGAAATGGTTAAAGTCAAAGAGAACACCAAGGCAGCGAGCCCGCAAGGTAGAGCTGATGGTAGTGCCATTGACTTAGAGGGAGATCAACGTGGGTTGATGTGCATTTGGTAGAATGGACTAAGGGAATGCAATGTTTGCAATTCCTTTAGTGTTACATAGCAACTTGAAAGTCTTATGCACATACTTTGATATAGCATTTTATGGAGGCACCAGGAAGAACTTCTATCTAGTGTCATCATATATTTTCATTTTTTTTTATATGTGATGCATAGATTACACAATATAACTAAATTAGCATAAGCAATCATGCATGCAGCCTGTCTCAATAAATCAATTTTGACCTGCCAATCAATTCAATATTAGGGACAGCTGTGTAAATATCTCTATATGATGTTAGCTGAATTCTAGTGAAAAGATAAGTGGAAAATGCCTTTTCAGTAAGTAGTCAAACAATCTTGAAAATTGATGGTAACCCAAATTTCTGTGAAAACAATTCCCTGACGTTGAAGTTATACTGTAACACAACTAAAGAAAATACTTATAGTACCAAGAAATCGAGAAGGAATTTCAAATGTCTTGGTTTGATTCTTTATTGGCAAGAAGCTAGAAAAGGTATAATAATATTTTTTAAAATAAAGGTTCTCAAATTTCTTAAACATTTCTCTTTTTTGTTAAGAAAAAAAAAATGAAGCATTTTTTTTCTTTTTTGGTGCCAAGTTCAATTAAATGATTTACTAAAATCATGACAAAGTAGTAAACAGCATGATTACCTCTGATATATAATTTCATTTGCATGTTTAAATTTTGATCTTATGCTGCTTTTCTTTTTGTGTTTCGATGAAAACGGAAAAATGGTAGCTATTTTTAAATTAAGTAAAATGCAACTGTCGTGCAAAAATACCTAAAGCATCACTTAATTAGACCATCAGGGACACAAATCATTTCCTTTCACCTTCCTATTCCTTAGTGTCTAGCAAAAAGTTGTAATAAAAAAAGATTGCATACAAAATCAGAAATGTAGAACATGTAGTATAGGATAAGTTTAGGATTAAAATGGCACCTCTCAATTTGGTATTTAAACAAACATTTGGTGTCTAAACAAACCTCAGCTTGCTGAACTTTAAACCATCACATGCAACATCAAATGGGAAATGGCATCTTACATGATATACAACTTATGCTTGTGGGGTCTCTGCATACACAAAAAAAAAAATCTGTGGGTGGTCCTGCAGAATCATCCATAGGACGTTATATGCTCTTGTGAATACAAAGACGATGCAGATCCTGACTGCTACATATACGAGAAGTTGAAGAGGTGAAAATGGCGTAGAGGGGGGACAGTTTCAAGTAGAAGACTACACAGTATTTTTTATCATAAAGCATGCAATCAGATGATTATGCTATCATTTGTAAACCATATAACAAACATATAGGCACCAGGCAACCAGTATATAAAAAGTTAATTTTAATTCATTATTTAGAAATGCTCAAAATATCCAATAATATATTAAAGAAACAGGTTTAATCAGGAAGGTCTCTGCTATAGAAAAGGATAACTTTTGAAAAAAAATGAATCTATATGAGAAAATTAGATCAAGGATTACATATAAAAATAAAATTAAAAAAAAATGTAACCTATAGGGGAGTATCCCTTCAGCAATTAGTGTATAATGGCGAGATGGGGGGAAAAGATTCTTTTTAAATCATAAATCATACTTGATACACAAACAGTAATAGTATCCTGTCTACAAGAAACCATGTAGAAACGTTGAAACAAAGTATCACTAATCCTGTTTTAAAGGACAATGGGTAATGTCCACTAAACCTGTAACATAAAGGTTACCAGAATAGGATATAAAAGTAGAGAAAGCAGAGCTCTACCGGTGTACTAATAAAGTGCCTTGGAGGGTACCCCTCTAATAACCCACACCAACTATATATATAAGCTGTATGATGTGTTATAATGATTAAACCATTATACATAGCCAGAGAAAGGGGTGGCGTTAAAATAAAAACAAAAAACACTCAACAGGTCCATTAATAAATCTATAAATCTACAAATGACATCATCCCTCATATCTTAGAGACCACACACGAACACTAAAGTTCTGATGCACAATATCACAAACAAGCTATTATTTGTCAAATAGTATACAAACAACTCACTATAGGTAATCCTTGATGGGGAAAGGGAGACATAAATAATAATTTGTTGGAGAGTCCATATACAAGGAGATATCTGTTAGGATTTCTTTTTTTTTGGAAGGTTGGAGGTTAGTTAGGGGCCTTTGGACCATGATTTTTTTCTTGGCTGCGTTAACTATCCCTATGTAAAGAAATAAGGGGGTTAGAGGGTAGAGGGAATGAGGGGGGGGGACTGGTAACCTGTTTAGGGACCCATTGGATATTAATCTTAATCCGTCTTTGCTGTAAAGACGGAGTTTGGCATACTAAATACATCTCCTGATAACCTATGATGTTAAAAGAAAAAAAGATGCCACTACATGATTGGGGGTCACACCTCTCAGATAGGGGAGTTGCTTCGGTCACTTGTATTCACCCAACTCAGTTTCAGACCAATCCACTAATGACAGAAACAGGGCACCATTGTGCAACAGCAGGAGAGAGAAACCTGACATCAGAGCCTGCTCTGCTCGATTACACTAAGACTCCATATCTTCTCCCCTGGTCAGGATGGCGCAAGGTGAAGAGGTCTTCCAACTGCCTGTGTGTAAATCAGTCAAGCATGCCCAGTGCACTTTTCCAGTAATAGGGCACTGATTGTGTGTGGACATCATAAGAAAAAGGAGGCAGCTAAATAGTTACAGCCTTCCTCACATTTGTTTTTTTTCTGTTGATCCAAAAGAAGGCAAAAAACCCAGTTTGAAGCACAATTTTGCAACAAGCTAGGAAAAGAATTCCTTCTTGACCCCAGAATGGCAGTCAGATTTATCCTTGGATCAAGCAGTTATTACCCTACATTGAAAGATTATATCCTTGAATATGAAAAAAAATAATAATATTTACCTGCTTTCTTTTAATTTGCAGAGTGAAGCCACTGTCTCATTCAAAGATGAAGCTTTTGAATGAGACAGTTGTCTCGGTGATGCATGCACCTGAAATTGAAGTGAGTGCCAAATATGTGCAAGTGGGATAAAAGCATAGGGGAGCATCCAGGAAAATAATTAACAGCTTCAACAGCTTCTAGTTTGATATGTTTCCACACTATCAAAACATACCACATGTAATACAATACCACAACTATACTCAAGCACTGATACAGGATCAGTCTACAGATCTTCTACCTATACTGCAATAAGATGTGAAACAGTACTGAAAATTGGTATTAACATTGTTAAGAACAGATTGATGCATGTAAAAGAAACAAAATACAAGATCAAAGCACAACATTTAAGAAATTATTTTACAATGCATACAATGAATTCCTAGAAAATATAAGCGTAGACACAGGAACACTGGGAGACATGGTGCAGGAGCAAACAGCAGCGATGCACAGGGAGAAGAACAGAAGAAGCCTGGTAAATTAAATAAGGTGCAACCAAGCCGGTGACTGAAAACCCCTTCCACCTGGAGTCAGTGGATTCACTGACTTTAGGTGGAAGGGGTTTTCTGTCACTTTTTCCCCCCACCATAACTCTATTAGTGTGTGCTCTGCAAGTAACGCCAAACCTCAACAGCAAGCCGATAACCAACATCATGCTGATGAGTTGCATTAACAACGAAACAGCTGTCCATGAGTGGTTCACTGGCTTTGCATCTCATCCTGAGCTGTGTTTCAAAGCTGTTGTAAACAACAGACATAAATTCCAAGGAATCCATATATAAAGTGAATAATGAGGCAAACATGTGGTTCCTTGTTTAATTTACATACGACCACCCAGAATTCCTGTAGTAGTATCAGCACTGCAAATGTGAGATTTCTGAAGGAAATGCAAGTGTTATGGTTTGACTGATGTGCAGATCTGTGTTGAACAATGTATTTACTATTCACTGACTTTAGGTGGAAGGAGTTTTCAATCACTTTTTCCCACTCCACAACTCATTTGGTTTGTGCTTCATTCTTTCATTAAATGTGAGTTGCTGTATCAGTCCAATAATGTAGACACCATTTTAAAATATGAATGCGGAAGGTAGCGTATGTGAATTTCTTAAAAATATATACTCTCTATTACACAAACTAAAGATAATAAATATTACTGTATATATCAATATAGTGTGCCTAAAACTACCGCCATGCAACATTTGTGGAGGGTTTATGTCTGCATATATAGATATGCTGTTAAGGGATAAGTGTTTCAAAGGAGCAAAAAGCTATTTCAGGGTGTAGTACATTCTACCCTTGCCATAAGATTGGAAAATAAGAGTAAATTAAGTGATATCAAGTTAAGGAGGGGGGTAGAGAGGTAACTGGCAAGAATTAAAGCCTGTGTGTTGTATGTATACTCATAGATTACATTGTAGCATTAGCGTAAAACAATATATACCTGCTCAATCGGGAGTTGAGGAGCACTCCTATTAAAATTCTGTAGTGTGCACAGAAGCTCCAACTCACATCCAGTCCGTTATGGTTAGTGTTGAAGACAATGGTCATTCTTGACTCAAACACTTTCCTCACCTTTGCATTTATTTTTTTAAGATTTCCTTTGCATATTTTCGTTTTTTTGTGTCGAGTGTTATATAATGTCTATATGTGTCTATTCTTTCATTTAATTATCAGATTGTTTTACCACTGCATCATCCCTGACTGTATTTCCTGCATTTAATTATGGTTGCAATATGTAATAATGTATGGAAGAACGATCCTTTGATGTTCTATGTTTTAGTATTTTGAGTGTTATGAGTGAAGATATGCTGACAGTTTGCAGTGTAGCTTATTGCAGGGTATGGATCCATGCTGCGTGTTAAACCTCTCTGTAGATAACTTCCTACTGACCAGTTGTTTGTTGCAAATTAGGTGGCTGTCTAAATGCCAGCATAGTGGGTTCAAGGAAGTCTTTCAATACCTCATTCTTAGTGAACATTAATTTACATATGGACGCAAAGGAGGGGTTACATTATATGATTGTTGGTACTAATGTAGTTTCTTTCTCTTTGTATAGTAGAAGATGTACATGTGGTATTTGTATAACAGGCTGTATTTTCCTATTGATGGCCCCTTTATTTTTATCCTTTCTATATGAATTATTTAGACAAAAAAGTAAGAGCAGATGAGTTGAAGACAATTATCATTCTTGACCCAAATGCTTTCTTCACCTTTATTCCCTTTGCATATTGCAACTCCTGAAGTATCGTGGAAGGTATCCACAGTCCCTTAGAAATATTCAAAATCAAAATCCAAAGGCATCACAGTGTGTTTTGCAATTAGTAGAGGTTTTATTAGGATCACAAGAACAAGAACAAAATCATATACAACGTTGTTTCAGCCTCAGGCCTTAAGGGGACACTATAAACACCTAATCTCATTGAAGTGGTCTGGGTGTAGTGTTCCTGTTCTCTTAGCCTTGCAATGTGAAACATTGCAG
>OW240913.1:192596967-192688174 GCA_933207985.1 Pelobates cultripes
GACACACACATAGACACACACACGGATACAAACACTGACATACATGCAAATACAAAGGTACACACACTGACTACTTATAGATACACCGACACACACACTGACAGACAGACACACAGATACACAACCTGACACACATGCAGATATACAGATACAAACACTGACACATACAGATACACACACACAAATACAAATGGACAACATACAGATACAGAGACACATTCTGACAGACGTACTGACACAGACTCACACACAGAAAACCATACTGAAACACACATACACAAAGACATACTGAACCACACAGACACTGATGGACTCTCACACACACAGACATACAGATACACTGACAGACATACTGGCACATATACACACAGACAGACGGACAGACATATTGACAAACACAGACATACAGAACCACACTGACAGACTCACACATAGACATACTAACAGACATACACACATTCTGGCACACACAGACAGACTGAAACACACATAGACACAGACACTGACAGATATACACACATACAGACATTTTGAAACTCACAGACAGCCATACTGAAACACACAGACACTGACAGACTCACAGACACAGACATACTGACACACTGACAGACATACTGGCACACAGACAGACATTCTGGCACACAGACAGACAGACAGACCGACAGACATGCTGAAACACACATACACACAGACAAACATACATCCAGACATTTTGACATACACAGACAGCCATACTGAAACACACATACACACTGAACCACACAGACACTGACAGACTCACACTGACAGACATACTGACACACTGACAGACATACTGACACACTGACAGACATACACACATACAGACATACTGAACCACACAGACACTGACAGACTCGCACACAGACATACTGACACACTGACAGACATACACACATACAGACATACTGAACCACACAGACACTGACAGACTCTCACACACACAGACATACAGATACACTGACAGACTTGCACTCATGCAAAATTTGATAACCACCCTCCAGTTTCTTACCTTTTCCTGGAGGGTGGCTTCCCTGGAGTCCAGTGGGCTGGCTGGGGTGGCTGGGAGTTAAGCTCCCAGCCTGGCCCCCTCCGGAACACCTGGTCCGCCTTCCTCCCGCGCGGCTCCTGTTTCTGTGGGAGGAAGTGACGCACGGCTGTCACTTCCTCCCAGTGCTGCCGAAAAGCAAGGGCCCGGTCGCGCTGTTAAAGCGCCACAGCGCCCGACCGGGCCCCTGCTGACACAGGACCACCGGGTGGCCCTAAGTGCATGGGCCACCCGATGGGCCCCCATAGTTTGCGGGCAGAGGGCATACCTCGTGCCCCCCAGCAGGGACAGGGCCCGGGGCAGCTGTCCCGTTTGCCCCGCGTTAAAGACTGTATGTTGCATTCTTGTGCCTTCTCTCTCACGCAGTCTCCAGAGTTGCTTTCATACCTTATTATCTTTTAAATCCTTAAATGGTGGTGGGAGGGTTAAATCCTGGTTCTAACCTTGAATGTCAGCTCCACAGGCTTCTCAGCCTTAGATATGAGTATGCACACACTCTTTACTTTCCAGTCCATGATGCAGTTACTTATATTATTCCTAAAAATGTGTCTGATTCAGTTCTTTATTCTATCTAGCAGGTTTGCTAGAATGTCTCCTATTGTCCCTGACAAATGTTAAGTATGAGGAACAGTTCTAAAGACAGGTCAGGCCATATGTGTTCTAGCCAAACAAATACTGTCATAGTAGAAGTAGTAAATAGTAATAATATTTTTTTCAATTTTTTTACAATGATTGATTTATAGATTTTCAGTTTTATGACATTGTAACATTATAACAGGTGGCAGAGTATATGTCATTGACATTTTCAGAAACCCCAGTATAATGTAATAAGTAATGTTATAGCTGTTACAAGGGCAGTACATCTCTGCCATTTTAAAATGAACAATGAACATTTCTAATGAAATTAGAACAAAGAACGTTGTATAATAAGTGAACAGTGTTAAAGTACAGATTATTGTTGTAGTATGTATTTTCCCTTCTGAGGTGGCTGTCCGTAGGTATTTGTAGTATTCCAATAGAGGTTTGGTGTATATGTAGAGACTTGTAGTGAATCTTATTGTACTTGGTGCCACTAAGAACCACTAGGGTTGTAGTTTGTTTTATTAATTTCAGGCCAGTTGGAGCAGGTAATGATTTGGTCGGTGGATATTATATATCAAGCTTGATGATCTCAGCCATAGAAGCAGGGACAGTCGAGGGGAGACCAGCACGAAGTGGGGGGAAAAAAAGGTGAGTAAAAACACATATACACACACACATACCATGACACAGACAGACCGTGACACAGACACACACACACCATGACAGACAGACACACACACACCATGACACAGACAGACACATACACACACACCATGACAGACACACACACATACCATGACATACACACACCTTAAAAAAGACACACACACACCTTGACACACACACACACCATAATACAGACAGACCGTGACACAGACACACATTACATGACACAGACAGATACACACACCATGACATACAGACACACACACCATGACAAACACACACACACCATGAAATAGACAGACCGTGACATAGACATACACACTTACATGACACACACACACACAATGACACAGACACACATTGCATGACACAAACACACACACACATGACAGAGACACACACGCACCATGACATAGACACACAGACACACCATGGCAGACAGAGACACACACACACAATGACAGACAGACACACACAATGACACAGACAGACACACACACACACCATGACAGACAGAGACACACAATGACAGACAGACACACACAATGACACAGACAGACACACATACACTGACACACATAATTGCTACCATGTGTGCTGGCGGCTGCAGGGGGAGCTCTGATGGCGGCCGCATGGGGAGTTCAGTCTGATGGCGGCCGCATGGGGAGCTCAGTCTGATGGCGGCCACATGGGGAGCTCAATCTGATGGCAGCCGCATGGGGGAGCTGGCTCTTCTGGCGGCCGCAGAGGGAGCTCTTTTGGCGTCCGCAGGGGGAGCTGGCTGTTCTGTCTCTGCTACCCTGCCCCAGCGCGCAGCTTAATGAGACCGGGGCCGGAATATGACTATTCTGGCCCCAGTCTCATTAAGCGGCCCACCGTGAAATTTCCCGGTATCCCGGTGGGCCAGTCCGGCCCTGGTCAAATGGGCAGCAAATAGAGAAAATACTGCAAATAGGCTGCCCACAGCCAAGGGGTAAAAGAGGGGACTGCTGTTTCACAGAATTTTTCAGAAAAATTAAATTAAATGTAGAATCCCACACATCTTTATCCACGCCTTAGCTCCCTCTCAATCATTTTTTTAAAATCTGTCCTTTGCACCTAACAGTCAGCATAGAGAAAGCATACAGAGAAGCTTTGTAATATTTGTCCTGACTTTCCTTAGTAATGTAATTTGCTTTATGTTTCATATAAATGTAAAACAAAACTACACATACTTAAAGTTGATTTTGAAACTTTGAATCAATGGTGTAAATTCCAGAGAAGTGAAAGGTCCCCTGTAACAGAACAAGAACGGCACTCATACATACCTATACCATTAGTAAAACCTTTCAGTTTTTAGCTAATAGACTAATGGTATACCACAATACATTTTAACAATAGGTTTAAGTTGGCAATTTACACCTCCTGTCAGGGTGAGTTCTTACTTACAAAAAAAACAACAACAAAAGAAGCAGAAATTACTCTTGAAAATATCTTTTACGTTCCACAAACCTCTGATGATCCATTCCTATATTCATTACTGCCAATTAATAAATTAAACCTAATGCTGCTTATCCTACATCACTATCTGCAGAGTAGGTGAGATATTGATTTCAATATATCGTTAATCACTTGGAGAATGTTATATTTTCTGAACAGGAGATTCGTTTTAGCTTAAATAGACTGGGAAAACATTTATCCCCGCAGACAACACTAAAATCAAAATTAACACGTTTACAGATATATTTATCTTTCAAGGGACAGTCCATTGCAGATTCCTCCAATTTTTTTTATGAATTATGGAAATAATACACCAAAAAATATCTTATAATGTTTGCCATTTTTCAGCCACCTTTTTTAGCTTATAAATGGAGTATGATTTTTCTCCTGCGACAACCTGTTTATCCAGGAAATAGAAGTATTTTATCTAATTCTTATTTTCCTATATAGCTATGGAAGAGCTTTTAGTTTCTCATAAGCGTCTGCATAGCAGTCAATTTTAAGAGATTTACAAAAGTGATTGCTTGTACAGCAGGATTTTATTCTCTCATTCATATTTGTGCGATTTTATTTTTTCATGAGAAGCTGAAATTGCCTTTTTTTGTCCCTATTGCTTTGAATTACATTAGACAGCATTGCTCAGGAGTTTATGGAAAACATATCCTTTAAAGGATCACTATAGGGTCAGGAACACATACGTGTATTCCTGACCATATAGTGTTAACACCACCATCTAGCCCCCCTGGGTTCTCATGCCTCCATAAATATAGCAAAATCTTACTGTATTCAAGCCTGAAGCTGTAGCTCTGCATGCTGCTTGCCACAGAAAACAAGCATTCTGCTGACATTATCAGAAGTGGTGGCCTGATCCAATCACAGTGCTTCCCCATAGGATTGGTCGAGACTAACAAGGAGGCAGATCAGGGGCAGAGCCAGCATGATTCAAACACAGCCCTGGCCAATCAGCATCTCCTCATAGAGATGAATTGAATCAATGAATCTCTATGAGGAAAGTTCAGTGTCTGCATGCAGAGGGAGGAGACACTGAATGTTTGGATGCATTTTAGGCAGCCATGACCCAGGAAGGATCTCTAACAGCCATCTGAGGAGTGGCCAGTGAAGTTATCACTAGGCTGTAATGTAAACACTGCATTTTCTCTGAAAATACACTGTATACAGCAAAAAGCCTGAAGGTAATGATTCTACTCACCAGAACAAATGCAATAAGCTGTAGTTGTTCTGGTGACTATAATGTCCCTTTAAGTGTCTTATCATGAGATTGTGGATGTGGGGAAAAAAGGGGTTGGATCTAAGTAGCAAAAAAGCTTCTGAACATTTTGCAAAAGAAAACCAAAAGTCAGGATTGTGTCCATTTTCTTCACGAGCTTTTCATTTAATTTCCTTCAAAATTGTATTTTCTTTCTACCTAGAAACTTTCGAAAGAGTTATGAAATCATTAAAATATTACTGCACATGGTTCTAAATCAGTTGACGTCTGATGTTTAATTCTTCACTTCCTTTAATCCAAGCCTGATAAAATTCTTTAGGAAACACCTATGAATATATTTGAATATGTCTAGGCAACTGGAACAAGAATGTTTTTCATTTATAGATGCTAGTAGGAAAATGTACTTTTGTGAGGCTTCCAAATCAATATTATTTATATCAAAAAGGAAAGAACAGAAAAGCACAATGGAGGAAACTCCAGGATGCATAAACTTGAGAATCTTGGCATACATCTCAAGACATTGGTTTGACTTAATCTGTAATAGCTTTCAGCTACTTAAAGTTACATATAGCTACATAAAGACTTAATGGATTCTGTTTGCAATTGCTAGTAATGTCTAAATAAGTCCTCAATGATAAATTCAATTTTAAAGAGTCAAAAGCTGTACTCTAGGAATGATAAAAAGACAAGTTCAGGTGGGCGGAGCCAGTGCCCAAGCGAGTTGGTTGCATCCCGCAGCAGCTCTGCAAGAAACGCTAGCCAAAAGCTAATTATTGGCAAAAAAGAAACACTTACCAAGCCCCACACAGCGTCACTAGTGCCTTGCACCATAAGGAAAAAAGCGAAAAAGTATAGAGCCAATCCAGGCTCGGGCTCCCGAGACACCAGAATTTTATGTGCAAGGCCATGCGGCCCAACCCATCTAAGATGGCAGTGGCAGAGGCCTCTACTTCACCATCGTCGGACGATGAGAGCCCGCCAACCACCTTTGCAATGCCTTCAAAGGTTCAGGCTAAGCCTATGACACCTCTGGAGCTAGGAGACTCTGCTCCCTCCACAAAGGTTGACATAAAGGCCTTGGTAAAAGAAATTCAGGCAATGTTCCATGTTTACATGGCGCTGGTCCGGAAATCTCCACAATCACAGGCAGAGTGGTGACAGTCAACAATGTCCTTAAGAGCACAGGTATTGCCCAAACCTCCAGAGATGCAGCCCAGGGAGCGCTGCAAAAGCACTGCAGCATCCTGACTGCGCAACTAGCT
Source organism: Pelobates cultripes (assembly GCA_933207985.1). Taxonomy (NCBI): domain Eukaryota; kingdom Metazoa; phylum Chordata; class Amphibia; order Anura; family Pelobatidae; genus Pelobates; species Pelobates cultripes. Next base: position 192,603,251 of record OW240913.1, read on the forward strand.
TCTATAGAGGATAGGGCCAAGGCACAGAACATGAGGATCCTGAGTCTGTCACCAACTCTGAACTACCCCACTACTGCCAGAGGCTCATAGCCACGCTATTACTACCTAAACAAGCAAATCAGCTGGGGGTGGACCCAGGACCATTAAAGCTCCAAGGGATGTGTTGATCAAATGTGTTCGAGACTCTGATTGGGGCGTTCTCATGGAAGTCCCAAGAGGCTCTCCAACGGTTCCTAGCATTATACAGAGACTTCTCTAGACAACTCTGACATGCAGGATGTCTTTTAAACAGGTTACCCAGATGCTCCATGAAAACTTATTAACTTACAAATGAAGTTAACACCAACTGGTGGCGGATAAAGCAGGCAAGACGCACCTTCTAACGCACAAAGCAGAAATACTGGCCTTCCTTCAGGCTTTGAGCCTACCAGGGAAAGTTGTTCCAACAGACACTCTTCCATCATGGACTGTTGCAAACATTAATCCCTTTGTGCGTAGGGGCACAAGATCAGGAACACCCGACTCGCCCACATGAACCAGCAATTACTGCTGCCCGAGATACCACATATAGAACCTGGCTCTGGTATAGATGGCTTCAGGATCTATTCCAGGGTGATCCTAGCCCTTCTGTGGCTGGTAGAGATGCTTCCAATAAGTAGGAGAGGATCCAAAGGATAGGGTAATAAAAAATAGATTTATTGAAAACTATATATAAAAAGCTATATAGAATATAAAACGATAAAATATCAATAAGCCAATACGTGTTTCGCCTGTTGTGGCTTCCTCAGTTGGCTCTCTAGTCTTATGTCCAGTCCATATGCATTATAAATACTTGTTTTAATTGCAGTTCGCGGGTAATTCCGTTGTGGAACGCATGCGTGCGTTCCATTCCTTCATTTACATGTATTTCCTCCTTCCGGCCGCGTGGGTAAGCTGATGTCACTTCCAGGTTCGATTCCGAGTGCCAAAACGGGCAAACATGCCCAAAAAGAGGACATGTCTGCTCAAATAATTAGAAGGCCAGCCTGACATGAATGCATGTCAGGCTGCCTGCCAATCATGCAGCTGGCCAACTAAGGGCATACTATGCAGACAGCACCCTGAGCTTGGCATAAATGCATCTAATGATGTGCTCACTCAACGCTTTCTAAGGACTGTCCCCTAGCACTCACTGGTCCACTTGTCTCCTTACCTTCTTACTAGCAGGCAGAAGCTCCTGGTATATGGGCTGGGACAGAGAAAAGCTGTATGTAGTGAGTGTAGAAGAAAGGGAACATGCCACAGTGTTAGAGAGACCAAAGTCAGCATTACCTTAAAGGATCACTATAGGGTCAGGAACACAAACATGAATTTGTGACCCTATAGTATTAACACCACCATCTAGCTCCCCCTGGACCCCTCATGCCTCCATAAATATAGCAAAATCTATATTCAAGCCTGAAGCTGTAACTCTGCATGCTGTTAGACTCCTAAAAACAAGCAGTCTGCTGACATCATTAGAAGTGGTGGCCTGATCCAATCACAGTGCTACCCCATAGGATTGGCTGAGACTAACAAAGAGGCAGATCAGGGTCAGAGCCAGTATGATTCAAACACAGCCCTGGCCAATCAGCATCTCCTTATATAGATGAATTTCCTTAATGAATCTCTATGAGGAAAGTTCAGTGTCTGCATGCAGAGGGAGGAGACACTGAATGTTTGGATGCATTTTAGGCAGCCATGACCCAGGAAGGATCTCTAACAGTCATCTAAGGAGTGGCCAGTGAAGTTATCACTAGGATGTAATGTAAACACAGCATTTTCTCTGAAAAGACAGTGTTTACAGCAAAAAGCCTGACGGTAATGATTCTACTCACCAGAACAAATTCAATAAGCTGTAGTTGTTCTGGTGACTATAGTGTCCCTTTAACTATATTCATTGTCAGCCAGTCCACACAAGTTTTGTTCCCATACATCCCACTTAAGTTTCCATACTTAAGTAAGAGTATGTGAAAAGTAGTTAGGGTTGCCACCTTTCTTGGAATAACATACCGGCCTCACTAATTTGCATAATTAAATATGTATGGGTGACATCACATGATGTAAATCACAAGGAGTGACATAAGAGAAAATGCTGTAAAATCACCAAAAAACTACTTAGTTTGATTCTGCTGTATAGATGGATTCCTCCCAGTGCCCCCATGTCTCCCAGTGCCCTCATGACTCAGTGCCCCATGTGTCGATTACTCCAGGTCTCAGTGTTCCTATGTATCAGTGTCTCAGTGCCCCATGTCTCCCAGTGTCCCCTAGTGTCGTGTCCCCAGGTCTCCCAGTGATCCTATGTATCACAGTGTCTCAATGCCCCATGTCTCCCTGTGTCCCCATGTATCCCAGGGTCCCCATGTCACTAGGACTCTAGGAGAGACGGGGAGACCTAGGGACACGGAGACACCAGTGACACTGGGAGACTAGGGACTCTGGCTGGGACACATGGGGACTATGGGAAAATAGGGGACACTTGAAGACATGGGGATACAGACACTAGAGACACTGGCTGGAGGACATGGGGACATTGAGACATGGGGACACAGACACTAGGGACACTAGCTTGGAGACATGGGGACATTGTGACACTTGGAATGAGACATGGAGGCACTAGAAGACATGGGGACAGAGACACTGGAGACTGGGGGCCTGCCTGGAGAGCTAGGGCACTGGAGACCAGGACACTGGAGTTGGCATGGGGCATACTGTCCCCATGTGTCTGTGTCATACCCAATGTCCCTTAGTGTCTCAGTGTCTGCCATAATGTCTCCCAATGTCCCTTAGTGTCTCAGTGTCTGCCATAATGCCTCCCAATGTCCCTTAGTGTCCCAGTGTCTGCCATAATGTTTCCCAATGTCCCTTAGTGTCTCAGTGTCTGCCATAATGTCTCCCAATGTCCCTTAGTGTCTCAGTGTCTGCCATAATGTCTCCCACTGTCCCTTAGTGTCTCAGTGCCTGCCATAATGTCTCCCAGCGTCCCTTAGTGTCTCAGTGTCTGCCATAATGTCTCCCAATGTCCCTTAGTGTCTCAGTGTCTGCCATAATGTCTCCCAATGTCCCTTAGTGTCTGCCATGTCTCCCAGTGTCCTTATGCCTCAGTCTGCCTATAATGTCTCCCCTTGTGTCCCCCTTAGTGTCTGCCATAATGTCTCCCAGTGTCCTTAAAGCCTCAGTATCTGCCATAATGTCTCCTAGTAGTGTCCTTAGTGTCCCATAATGTCTCCCAGTGTCCCTTAGTGCCTCAGCATCTGCCATAATGTCTCCCAGTGTCCCTTAGTGTCTGCCATAATGTCTCCCAGTGTCCCTTAGTGTCTCAGTGTCTGCCATAATGTCTCCCAATGTCCCTTAGTGTCTCAGTGTCTGCCATAATGTCTCCCGATGTCCCTTAGTGTCTCTGTGTCTGCCATAATGTCTCCCAGTGTCCCTTAGTGTCTGCCATAATGTTTCCCAATGTCCCTTAGTGTCTCAGTGTCTGCCATAATGTCTCCCAGTGTCCCTTAGTGTCTCAGTGTCTGCCATAATGTCTCCCAGTGTCCCTTAGTGTCTCAGTGTCTGCCATAATGTCTCCCAATGTCCCTTAGTGTCTCAGTGTCTGCCATAATGTCTCCTAGTGTCCCTTAGTGTCTCAGTATATGTATCCTTGCAGCCTGTCCCCCCATCCCTCACTTCCCTGAGCTGTAGGCTGTCTCTGCAGGGTGGGAGTTGCTGTCTGGACTCTCTGTAGCTGCACCCCTGCAGATCAGTGAGTATAGATAGGCAGGGAGGGATATGCTGGAACTTCCTATCCCTGCCTGTCTCCACACACTGACCCCCACTGGCCAGTGCTGGTATTGCGGAGTAATCTCTTGTTTATACTGATAAAAATACCAGCATTTGTATTGCCAGTATAACTGCAATATTGGCACCAGCCAGGCAGCCTCAAATACTGGCTGTGCCAATAAAATAAAAGTCAGGTGGAATCCCTAAGAGTAGTGTGTGAAAAAAAAAATATATATATATATATATAAAAAAAAAAAATTTTTTTTGAAATCAATGGGCCTATTCCATGGGCCTGGAGCTGCAGCTCCATCAGCCCCTATGTTAATCCAGCCCTGTATATTCTATGATGGATAACCTTTCTTCAAACGATGTAAGGTGATGTTTATGCTTACCCACAAAAAGAAACAATAAAAAAATAAATAAAGGACAAGTTCATCTTATTGAGATTGAAGCCTGCAGTTTGAACAAGTAATAAAGAAACTGCAATTAGAGCACTAACCACTACATTCTGTCAAACAGTGCTGGGATGGCTTCAAGATTGCAGTAGGGATTTATCAGAGACAGATTGTTCTAGATATTATTACATGTTATCTATTGAATCTGGTTTATTTGGTGCTTTTATCTAAAACAAATGTACTTTGTCAGTTTGGATTCCCGTGCCTTATATTTTTATAGATCACAGAATTTGGCAGGAACATCAATAGCAGGGATGTTGACAAGCTGATAGCACAGATGTAAAATGAGAGCAGGTCAAGAAACGTAATCCTGCTGGTATGTGTCCCTTTGTATTTCATCAGCTGAAACCTCACACTGTTAAATTAGCTAGCAGTACCACTTGAACACTATTATTCATTTTTCCATTCTTACTCAAGAAGGTAAATGGCAGATTGGCTAATATTAATGTAACTGTCTAACCTTATAATATGTAACATTATCTGAACATCTTTAATTGAGCCAATCAGTAAAATAATATGTACTATCTCAGACAGATGCTAAGAATCTGAAGAACAGGCACATAGTTCAAGTACACTGTCTTGGTTCCAGTAAAATATTAATCACATTATTCATTACATTTGGTTGAGTAAAATATCGTTTTAGATTGTAAGCTCGTTTGGGCAGGGCCCTCTTCACCTACTGATCTCATATGTCATATGTTTTGTTAGAATTAATGTTACTGTGTTATCTTTCAGAATATTTTTTTTAATTTCCAAACACCTGTAAGAAGCTGCATCTCTTGCATCAGCAATATGAATTAAAGGATCACTCATGCCTCCATAAATATAGCACAATCTTACTGTATTCAAGCCTGAAGCTGTAACTCTGCATGCTGTTTGACTCAGAAAAACAATGTTACTGAACTACAAATCCCATGAATCTGTGAATGAAATAAATAGGGTGAGAATCATGGGATTTGTAGTTCAGCAACATCTGGAGGGGCCGGAGCTTGGGGAAGCCTGCCCCATGGTGCACACTGCTTACAAGCAAAACAAGAAGACATGAACCTATTAGCATGCTTCATTGGTAGTTCACATTCACAAGTAATTAAAATATATTTTTTAGCCATTTCAAAAGGATTCCCTTCTGTTTCTATAAAATGGCTTAGAAGAGACTTGGCCTACTCACATGAGCAATATTGCCAGGCAGGTATCATCTGCAGAGACCATTCAACAAAACCATGTAGCTGATTCAGCCTCCCATAAGCTATGCTACCTTGCATAGACACAGTATGCTAGAAGCCCTTGACTTAATTATCGTATAAGTAAAAATAAATCTCAAGAATTGATGAGGCATAAACGTTGTAGTTGTTTGTTTGGTTGGGATGGACTAGTATGCTAATTCCAAAGGTTTTTTTTTTATAATGGCCTAAAAACGTGTTGGAATCTATTGAACAAGCTAATAACTTGTGTTTGACTTGGCAAATTCATAGTACAATATGTTTCTTGATTATTTGAATATACTGTAATTAGGGTCATCCTAAATCTAAGTGTATTGAGTGGTTAACTCTTGCACAGTGAAGTGTCATCTGTACATCAGTGACTAGGCCTCTGTGAAGCATAATTTTTTGGGGGATTACTGTAACCCATTCAGTTCTTCTTCTTACATGGCACCAATCCTTAACATAGATACTGATATCCTTTTTAGTTCATTTTCCCTAATGAACTTACTTGCCTTTTTATTTTTCAATTATGTGTCTCAGAAAATGTACTTGTTTTCTTATTTTATAGTTAGAAATATGAATTTGTGATTTAGACCTGCTTTCTTTAATAAACCATTAACAGGCATTAAAGAATCTACTTGCCAGCTCATTATTCAGTACTTTGCAATACTAGAATCCAATTCTATATTTGTCTTTGCAGTAATAACATCCGTTGTGAATTTAATTGAGGTCAGTCTGTTTTCAAAGGCCAGCCTGTAGCAGTATAAAATATGACCAAATATGACCAAGTGCTGTTTATGTAAAGCCATGCAAGAATGATCAGATTTTCAAGAAATTAAGTTGATATTGTCAGATGTACATTTCCTGGAGACGAAAATAAATCTGTAGAAGTTAAATATTTATTCAGAAACTTACTGTAAAATCCGCCTCTCTAATGACCCGGAAGTGATCACGTGATCGGGACGGACAAAACCAGGAAGTGACTTTCTGTTTGCTGTTTATATGCTTTTATGTGGGTTGCTATGTCAGCATAACCCACCACTCGCAAAGCAAGAGTTTTTAACCGGTTTTTTTTAAATAAATTGGATTTGATGCTATTCAATTGGAGGTCCTGCCTCTCTCTATCCTATGTTGTACAGTACTATGAGCTTCCAGTGAACACACCACTTGGAGTCTTAACAGTGTGGGCATCTTCCCTCTCAAGTGGAGCATTGCAAACCCAGAGCCAGGGGCGATAGGGCTCTGGTAAATGTGAGTTTTTCCCTCATACCCCTTTCTTTGACATATTTTGTCTGGTCCAGATGGTCTGCACTATTCTTTGTTGTTTTTTTTAATATATTTACAGATCAGTTTTGCACGCATTTTTGGTAATTATTTGTCTATATTCCGTGTATACCTTTGTATCACTGGGATTGAGTGCTGCCATACTGAATGTGTTATATTCCATAGCGCTTACACACTGCTGGTCTTGGTCTGTTTGTATGTGTTTGTGTTTGTATGTATGTGTCTGCATGTGTGTGTGTTTGTATGTATGTGTGTATGTGTATGTCTGTCTATATGTATGTATCTGTGTATGTCTGTCTGTGTGTCTGTGTTTGTATGCATGTGTGTATGTATGTCTGCCTGTGTGTGTATGTATGTCTGTGCGTCTGTATGTATGTCTGTATGTATGTGTATATATCTGTATGTGTGTTTGTATGTATGGGCATGTATATGTGTGTTTGTATTTCTTTATGTATGTGTGTATGTCTCTCTGTGTGTATGTCTGTATGTGTGTGTGTAGATCTGTGTGTGTCTGTATGTATGTGCGTATGCATGTCTGTCTGTGCCTGTATTTGTGTGTGTATGTCTGTCTGTGTGTCTTTATGTATGTATTTATATATGTATGTTTGTCTGTCTGTGTATCTGTATGCATGTGTGTGTATGTATGTCTGTGTGTATGTATGTATGTGTGTGTATGTCTGTCTGTTTCTGTATGTGTGTGTATATCTGTCTGTGTCTGTATGTGTATATATGTCTGTCTGTGTCTGTATGTATGTGTCTCTGTGTGTGTATGTAAATGTGTTTGTTTGTATGCATGTGTATGTATGTGAGTGGGTTTGTTTTTATGTATGTGTTTGTATGTATATGTCTGTATGTGTGTGTGTTTGTGTATGTGTGTGTCTGCATGTGTATCTGTTTGCATGTGTGGGGGAGGAGGGAATGTATGGGAGGGGGATGGACGGTAGACTAATGAGGGGAGGTACACGTATGGGGGGGAAGGGCAGGGCGATTTTTGCACCGGGGCCCCGTAGTTTCTAGTTACGCCTCTGGTTGTGCATATTATGTATAGAAATGTATATACAGAAAGGTTCTATTCACCTGCATATTTTATAAGGGTGCTGCAGAACCAATACATACATATAACATGAAGAATACACGGCACTCCGCTACAGACTGATTTTAAGAGTCACATCATTGTTAAAGACAAAGAGTATCCTTTTACAGTATTTATCGAAGATTGTATATGCCTGCTGCAATCCCAATGTTGTGTGAATGTATGTAAATATGTGTTTATGTGTGTGTTTTTCTCATTTTATTATATGTAAATATATGACTGAATTTTGTGTCTATTTTGAGACAGAAACATACATATATACTCATAGATACAAACAGAAAAACTTTATATAAAGAGTTGCAAATTGATGCACACATAAAAGCACACATACATACACATACAAAATATGTACAAATACATTGAACTGCTACCATAAAAACTGCCTTCTGAATGGCACTGCTTTAGATTCTGTAATTCACTGTAATTATTATTATTTTTTTAATTTTCTAATGGATTTGTAGCCATGCACCATAAAAAAAAAAAATCAATGCACATTTTTCTGATAGTAGTTGCTAGTAAATCAATTGCTATTTCACATTAGATATTGGAGACTATAAGCATGGCATTGATGAAATCATTATAATCAATATTGCCTATTCATAGTATGCGTCTGATGTAATACTATAATGATTGATTCTGGGATCAGGCCACATGCAAGATCACCACACACAAAAACTGAGAGTGCATCATTTGTGCGTGGTCCACAATTCATTCTAAAATAAGGATCAATAGAAAAATTAATGCTTTATTCGTATTGATGCTTTGTATTTTGTGGCCAGGGCTTACTGAGAGTATGAAACAGTGGAACATTAGTTTCCCGTTGTTTGTAAATCTACTATTTTTTTCCCCCTTTGCAAATTGTTATAGTGTCTTGCCGTCCTACTGTTTTAACTAGCCAATCATTTATGGTAACAAGTTGCCTAATACTACATATTTATGTAAAATACAAGACATTTTAAAATGCCTTGCACCAGTTCCAAAATCAGGGGGTTTTGGTTACAGCTCTGGCCACTGAAGTTATATACGTGTCCACATGTATTTGTGTATCTGCGTGTATCTGTTTATATGTATATCAGAATTGTATATGTGAGGTGCAACATCCATGGGTGAATGATATCAAATATGATAATTCTTTATTATTTATTAAACTAGGGCAAGAGCTTGTACGTTTTATAGTTAAAAGAATAAATAATGTTTATTGGCGGTCTCCAAATATTGTGATTTCCGCTCTGCTGGGATTTTATTTAAGGATATAAATACAAATGATATTCACTTGTGATTGTTTTTTTTCTGACTGCTTTACTTGCCCCAGGAGGGTAATGCAATACTTAAAGCAAACACAAGATTCTAATGCCCTTGATATCCATTACATTTATCATTTCAATCATTACTGCAGAAAGGACTGCAGAAATATTTGCAGTGCGCACTGTAGTTACGAGTGAAGGTTTGCATTTCTTAATTCCCAGTCCTGTACTATCCCCATAGCAATTTATTAAAACTGGAAATTGTCCTGCAGGCTCTTGGATCTAAACCCAACATGTTAAACATATAATCTACAGAACATTGTTGGCATAATAAACTAGAGGCCAGAGAGCTATCTGCATGTATTATAAAAAATGAACCAGCAAGTGGATGAAAATCCCTATTTCCAACAGGATGACATAAGGCATCCCTCTGTCAGCAATATGGAAAACAAATTGTTGGGTTTCACGAATACTCATAATCTGCCTCCATATTTACACCTTTGTTGCAGTTTGTTTGTAACTGAAAAATGACTGCATTGTTCAAGTATGTCATACTATTTATATCACTATACCTGTTATATGAAGGTTAGAATGCCACGCTCATTCTAATAAATGTCTCCATATCATCTGATACTCTTGACCGTAGAAGAATAACCAGATAAGCAGTCAGACATCAGAGACTGGAACTGGTATGGTTTCTTCCTGATGAACTCTTAGGTAAATGTCATCCCCTGGAGGCCACGGCAGGCACTCTTGACGATTTTGGTAGCTGCCTTCTTCTCTGTGGCTGTATGGTTGTAGGCATGTGTCAGAGGAAATGTGGCGGTTCTGTGTCATTTACAGTTTTGGCTATGATCCTTATCGTAATGCTTTAATGCCTTTGATAGCCATCCACCACGTCAAGGCGATACCAAAGCGCCTGCTTAGAGGTCTTCAGCTGGGCTAACTTTCCTGTCACTTTGGTGATTTTCAAGGCCATGGAAGAGATGTCTTTCTCTGTTGCCTGGAGTCAGGCCATGGCCACTGTAATTTTACATGAGAGGAGGCTTTGTGTTTTGCATAAACTCTCTCTACTAGCTCCACAGCAGCAAATAAACACATAGAAAAAAGAACCAATCACAAGAGAGTGGGATGTACATGAGGCATAGTGACCTAATAATTTCCTCTTTCTTTGCTGCTCAATCAATCAGACAAGTCAGAGTATTACTTGGACTCTAAACCCCCCGCCTCTTTTGCCTCACAAGATTAAGGGCGGCCATCTTCACGGTAAAGGAGGAGACTATATTTAAAAGAAGAAAAACTACCACAACAAGATGACATAGTCTTAAATTAGAGGGACAAAGGTTTAAAAATAATATCAGGAAGTATTTCTTTACTGAGAGGGTAGTGGATGCATGGAATAGCCTTCCAGCTGAAGTGGTAGAGGTTAACACAGTAAAGGAGTTTAAGCATGCGTGGTATAGGCATAAGGCTATCCTAACTATAAGATAAGGCTAGGGACTAATGAAAGTATTTAGAAAATTGGGCAGACTAGATGGGCCGAATGGTTCTTATCTGCCATCACATTCTATGTTTCTATCTTGCTACACCCATACTCCGCGATTATGGTGCTCAGGAGTAACTTTACTGATGCTGCCAGCTTAGTCTTAGCTACTATCACAACTCAGGAGGCTCTGTCACAGGTAACATTGAATCCAGGTAAAGGTAAGTATTCGTCTGTACTATAATTTCATGTTAATGTTGTATTACGTCAATTACATTAGAGATTTAAAGGGATATCACCCATTAACCTCAGATTGACTGTTAGAGCACAGATTAGTGCTCTATATCAGGCCTGCGCTGTATAATTACACATTAATGTTGAATTACTTCAGTTATGAATGTTTAAAGGGATATCTCCCATTAACCTCAGATTAACTGTTAGAGCAGGGATTGGTGCTTTCTATCAAGAAGGTGGCATGCACACTCAAGAGTGTTAATCCCTGCACACACAAGAGTGTTAATCCCTGGCTAGGTCATTACTAGATGGAGTCAGGCTATTGCAGCTGTTGGACAGGATTCCCAGGACACACGGCTTAAAGAGATATACCACATGACCTTTAAACAACTGAGAACGGCACTCTATCACGGCCGTGAATGGGGTTATTCCCTGTACACCTGGGGTGATTCCCCGTTATGTATACACTACTCTATACTGCTGAAGGGAGACAGGCTATGGCAGCCTATGTTAACTACTGGACAGAATTCTCAGCACTTCCAGCTTAATGGAATATCTTCCTTGACAGTGAAGTTAATTGTTAATTGTTGGAAAATTAATTAATGCTCTCAATCAGGGTTGTGGCCAGCACTAATGGGTTCATATCTAGGGTGAGGCCCCTACTATATGTGTGCTGCTGAGTAGAGGCATGCTATTGCAACCTCTATTTACTGGGTAAGCTCCAGTCTATTTTACTTGCTCACTGTACAAGTACAACCCTACAGGGGTTTCTGTGAGCAATGCCTACTACGATGTTAGGCAGATCTGTTTGCCCTGCATCTTGAGATTGCCTATGGATTGTGCCTTTCACAGGGGTACCCCATATCATGATAAACCTACCTGCCTATTTCTTTCTAGGGGATCCCCAGGTAACAGAAGGTAATGATGCCTCGCACGTTACTGACCAAGAAGACACAGAAGCGACCCTGGACCCTACTGGTCAATATCCGTGTAATCTACTACATCCGTCATCCACGTTCGAGAGACTGGCCCCTCTCAAACACCTGGCTACTTTAGGCACCTGTGGTTTAGTAGCCTCTAGATAAAGATGTCCGTAACCACTTACGGTCGGACGACCCATGCCCTTCCCTCCCAGATAGAGTGGCACAGACGACTATGTTTGACCACCGGATAATGTCCTTCATGGTTCTGGATGACCGAGACCCCACAGGGGAGTCAGGAGAGGTCTCAGAGACACCCGGGACAAACTGCTGGACTCTTATCGGCCCTCTCAAGGGTAAAATAACGGACAACGCCAACACCGTCCAGGAATGAGCTCACGATATTCGTGAATGGGCTCAGAGATGTTTTTGTTTCGTTAGAAACACCAATGTTCGCCTCTCCTATGGGAAGCGCATAGCAGCACTCCTCCGTACTGACGGATGGTTGGCGGATCTGGGCACCAAATCATTGGGACCCCAGGCACAAGGCACACCTTTTTTTCCTGGGGGAACTTTTTACACATGTTTAGGTTCCCGCTGCCCTCATCAAGACCCAAACCTCCAAAGGCACAACTTTTTTCCTCAGGGAACTTTTTACACATGTTTAGGTTCCCGCTGCCCTCATCAAGACCCAAACCTCCATGAGGAAGGTGTTACGTGGTAACCTCCCTGAGGGGTGTTTTTACGGGACCAGTCAACAGCGGGGCTATGCCGCCAACCGCTTCAGGACATCTGACACCAGTACCCCGCTATCGCTAACTTTACTACCGTAAGGAACGGGTGACAACCTCTGATACTCCTGATGATTGGACAGAATGCAGAACGTGCAGATGTGCAAGATAATGTTTTCCTCAGGTAAGCACCCCTAGAGTACTATCGACTGTGCTTTCTACTAAGCCCACAGATGATACCATCACATCTAGGTGGAAGGCATTCAAACCTAATAGAAACCTTTCGTGTAGATGACTGGCTTGTGAAACTGGATATGAAGACACGTCATGGCGATCCTTTTCCATCCCTCTCAGAGAAGTTATTTAAGTTTCTTCACCTGACTTCTCAGCTTGGATCCTTGGGGGCTTCATGAAATTACTGTAACTAATGATGAATTATGTATGGAGAATGTGTGGTATTATTTTTCGGTTCGATTTAGAGAATTCAAGACTGCGTCAACACTAACGATTCTCAGTGGTTCGGCTGGAATCATCGTGTTTTGTAGTGGAGGATGCACTTCTTAGGATTTGTAAGTGACTAAGCACCTTGCACGCGGAAGCTTTCCCCTTCAAAGGTCTCCTCTATCCTCATGGAATATTCGCACGGTCCTCCACTGCAACAATGTGATCCTACACACACTCTTCCATGCAGGCTATCTTCCGAGACCCCCTTCGTTACCAGGACATACAATGATTCCTGGTAAGGTTTACCCAGGCGGACCCCTATGTTCAAACGGACTTTGTTCGGAAGTGGGATACCAGCTTGTGGGGCTACGATGACAACCTGCGAGAGCATACCCACAAAAGCGGCTGCACAACTCAGGAATTCTCCCTTAACGTTGAATACCTAGGATTCTTTGTGCAGTACTTCACTATCCGCAGACTGGTGAAGGAGTATTCCATTGGTGACATCCTACTCTGGATGGACAGAGCGTTGACAGTCAGGTATACCAATCGCCAGGATGGAACCAACTCCCGTCTTCTATCAGACATCATGAAAGGCATCTTCTGCCTTCCTTACAGAAGCCCTATGACAGACTATCTCACTGGGGAGACACATATCAGAGGGACTGCCAGAATGCAGTGTTCTTCAATTGGCACAATGCCTACTCAGCAGCATTTCACTGGTGCAGTGAAATCCTTTAACCGGATAGGCTTTTAGCCATTTTGTTTTCTTCCCCCATGACCACCAGGAGAAGAACTGGTGGCACGAGTCAAGTTTATGTTGGGGGAATATAAGGTCTCCTGTGGTTTTCTGTAGTTACAGTTGGAGCTCCAGCGCCATGCGACTGCTCACAACACTGTTGAAACCACCAGTCAAAGTTTAACACAGAATTGAAGGGTTATCCAAAGGGCATGCTGGTCCCGTAACTACAACAGTGGAATAAAGTGATTATGGTGTTTAGAGTGTTTCGTAAAGTCTGCATAAATTATAAATGATTTTTGGTATGAGAAATTCAATGTACAGAAGAGTTAATGTGAAATAGATATCCAGTTAGATTGTCCGAGATTACGCAAAACTTGAACATGGTTGATATGAATCATCTCATTCAAATATCCTGTACTAGCATTTTCTTTAACAAAGGGTCCTCTCTAACTGATAAATATTGGGACTGAAGACTGTCTTTAGAAGACAAAGACTACAATTACAGAGATTTCTATCTTATCATTACAGTGTATGAAACACAAATTAATGAAGCAATAATTCCTTTTGAAATCAGCCATTACCAATTGTTAACAACTGGTATGCTTCCCCCAGGGATTAACGCTCTAACTTCTGGTTCACAGGGCTTTATAGATATTAAAAGCTAGCATCAGATTTTAATAGCAATGCAGAAAATACAATCAATGTAATTTGTAGTCATGACCTCACTGTGTTATGGAATTGGGCTGTTAGAATAAAAAATTAACCATATTAACATTTCATTATGTAGTTGGAGGATACAGTTAATTTACATTCCATATGAAGTAATTTTCTTCAAATCAGATGCTACTATGACTTTGTGATAGCTGTGATTTCTCAGGATTTGACCTTGAGATTTTGGGTTTTGTAACAAGGAACCAATTAAATTGTTAAAATTTGACCAAGAGATCCTGGGGTAGGTACAAAGGAGCCAAATAAATTGTGTGCTATTGCTGGGAATTCTCTGTTTGACCCTGAGCTTCTGGATTTCATATATTTTGGGAAATGTTTAAATCCTTACGTATGGCTGGGATTTTTTAGATATAAAATTGAGATTCCAGGTGTGGCGGAATCAAACTCGCCATTGGGCATTGGAGAAGCCTGTTTGCCTGCCTCTTGCCTTCTGACTATGGCCCCTGGGAGACTTTGCCCTGTGTCAGCATTATTTGGGCTTATTGTATTTGTAAACACTTTTTCTGCCCCTTTGAATACATGAGAAGGTGTGCCCCTCCCCTGTTTTTTGTCTATTGTTCTCCAGCAGGGCGTTGTCCCAGGGACACTGCCAGACCAGTTGTAACTTGTTGCTAAACTTTAACCCCATGGCGATTTGCCTGTCTTTGTGTGATCTGAGCGCTGTTCGGATATAGTGAGCGCTCAGCTATCTGGGGATATGTTGAATGTGGGGCTTCTGTTCAGTATGATAGGAATTATGTATTTTTGTGTGTTTTTGCTGTTGTTGTAAATTAAGATATTTTCTGTATGCTGGGGGTAATTTTCTTACCACACCCAAGCCATGCTTGCAGTCGGTCAAATAGGTCTTCCACCTATCTTTTGAACCACTGGACCAATTTGTATGATTTTCACACATGTTTGTATTTGGAGTATGCTGATTGTGAAAATAAAAGTTTTTTTTTTTTGTTTTTTTTTTTATGTGAATGTGATGTATACTTTTAAAGTTATGAATATTGTGCAAAACTGTGTATTTTCCTGCCTGTGATAATTACGTTAGCCCATTGTGTTCAGTAATTGTATCACAGGCAGAGGGGAGGATTCCTGCTGGTATGAATGGGAGTGTTTAGCTGTGTTGTAATGTATTGATTGGTTTGTTCCTCAAAACCCTGTGGGCGGTAATATGTTTGTAAAATGGGCATAAAAGCAGAGCGTTTGATTAAAAGCTTCAGTTCTACTTCACCCTCAATTTGGAGTACTGTGTCTTATTGGGGGAATCTGCAACAAGGGATTGCTATGTTAGTCATACTCCCTTGCTATATCACTCGTAAGCTCTTGTAACAGCTTGTTCCTGCTTTGCTCTGAAGGAAGAGAGGTTCGGCCTTGCTCACTGGAGGAGTCTCCGGTGGTTATAGTGTCAGCAGGAGTGCTTGGAGCCCTCAGGAAGCGCTAGGAGAATCCATCAATGGAGGTACCCAGTCGGGGTGCCAGGTGATCTGTTACACCAGGTTTTACTACTAAGGAGCCAATTAAATTTTGTGTCACACCTGGGAATTCTCTGAGTTTCAGTTTTATAATAAGGATCCAATTAGATTGTGTGGTATTGCTTAGAATTCTCTGGGTTTGACTCCCATATACTGGTTTGTATACTAGTCTAAGTCTAATTGAGTGTCATCCAATGTGCCTTATCACTTCCCTAGATCATGGCAGTAATAGCAGACAGGACACTTAAAGGGACACTATAGTCACCAGAACAGCTTATTGTATTTGGTCTGGTGAGTAGAATCATTCCCTTCAGTCTTTTTAAGTAAACACTGTCTTTTCAGTGAAAATGCAGTGTTTACATTACAGCCTAGGGATATCTCCACTGGCCACTCCTCAGATAATTGCTCGAGGTGCCTCTGCATGGAGACACTGAGCTTCCCTCATAGAGATGCATTAAATTAGGAAATGCTGATTGGCCGGGACTGTGTTTGGCTTGTGCTGGCTCTGCCCCTTATCTGCCTCCTAGTCAAGCTGAGCCAATCATATATGAAAGCATTGTGATTGGCTCAGAGAATCACTTCTGATGATGTCAGCCAAGGCATACCGGGGCAGAGGCAGCAGCTGCATACTTGAATAAAAGTAAGATTTTGCTATATTTAGGGAGACAAGGGGGATAGTGGGAGGCTAGATGGGGATTTTAACACTAAAGGGTCAGGAATACATATTTGTGTTCCTGACCCTATAGTGTTCCTTTAAAGCACCATGCTCCTGGGTCCTCTAGAATTACATTTTCTAGGTTATGTCAATGCCTGGCACTTGATTAGTTGAGCACTCTAAGCAACATAACCACTCCAGATTGGTACCCTGGTATGTTGTCTATGGAAGCCATTTAAGAGTTTTATGTCAAACCATATAGGAGTGGTTTGAGAAAACTCTGGATTATCCTGGGCACCCGGAAACTGCCTCCACCTCAGTTGTAATAATAATGTGTATATAACAGTGTCCAAATTACAGCACTAGTTGCAAAGGCTTGCAATGGAGTATTAATGTAAATATCTAAAATGTTGGAAGGACTCAGAATCAAATAATATTCCTTGTTTGCAAATCTGGTAGAGGTTACACAAAGTGGTTTCTGGAGATTCCAGAAAGAAAATATATTTCACTCTCAATACACAAAGGGTTATAATTTCATATTATACTTCAGATACCTTAAAAAGTGCACACATTTTCACCAAAATAAAACATGCAACATTTAACTGAAGAATTATCTCAGTGGATAAGGAAGGCAGCAGCATATCAGTCACATATTCAAACTCCACATGAGCC
Organism: Pelobates cultripes; assembly: GCA_933207985.1. Lineage (NCBI taxonomy): Eukaryota > Metazoa > Chordata > Amphibia > Anura > Pelobatidae > Pelobates > Pelobates cultripes. The sequence continues at coordinate 192,620,382 of OW240913.1, forward strand.
AAGAGTCCTGAATTTGCTGGGACAGTCCTGCATTTTGGGGTTCTGCCACAGCACAAATAAGTCCTGGGGGCCTGGTCCCACATTTTGGACAATTCTCTCAGCCTATCAGTAGCTCCACATTCACAAAACAGATTGGGAAAAATACACAAATTTCTCACTTTTTTTTTGTAAATGGGGAGATGATGCTCACCTATCAGTGGTGTTGCACAAATTGTTTTACATATACCCCGTAAAAGAAAAAGAAAATCATAATTTAAATGCATGCATGATTTTCGGGTATACATATTAAACAGTGATTTTATTTTTATTTTATATTTTTTCAGTGGAGTGTCCCTTTAAATAACTTGATATAATTACGAAGAGCCATCTATAGCAATCTGTATAATGTTCTATAACACACAGTATTTTCTTGCCGTAAGATTGTTTGCGCAAGACACCTCTTGTTTACACATAATTATAATCCATCATTTGTGTTTTGTTTACCTTTTAAACAGCACTGTAGCATATGTTGCTACTTACTAAATATTATGGAGGCTCCAGTGGTTTGTTATTTTATTTATGGTCTTTTGAAATCCACATATGGGTATGGCAAATAAAGTGACATCATATAAATGAGCACATATGACAATAAACACAAAATAACATTTTTTTCAAAAATAAATTACTGGTTTGTTTATATAAGAATCCTTGGAAATGCAACAACATTGTCAAAGTCATATGTAAGGACAGGTTGTTTATATTGTGATGATTCTTTTGAAACAGAAATCAAACCAGGAATATGTCAGAAATGGTATCAAACTATGTACACTATAGCCAATGCATTGACCCCCATCATCCAATACACTGCAACCATGAGTTAACATATCTACACCTTTGTTTGTGATTTACATGACCACAAAAACAAGGTGGATTTAATTCTGGTACCTTGCATGCATGCGACATCTTAAACAGGTAGAGTGCAGTCCCTTTGTCTCCAGAAGCTTCCATAATTCCTGCTGCCACCCTGCATCTCTGCAAGAAATATTTTAATTGAATAAGAAAATAATTTAATAATTGAAATTGTAGTATAGGAGAAGATTAGAATGGTTTAGCAGGTGCTGCAATATACCAAATATATTATAACATTACATCTGGTAACCCTAATTCTTGCACCTTGTGTTCTGGGAACGCCCATTTAGTTGCTGTATCTCATTATATGGCTTTACCGAATCTCTCAATATAGCACTAGAAAGATCGTATATGTGAGAATTAATTTTACTCTATAGGAAGGTGAAAAAGTTGGAAAATTATAGCAATCTGCAATCAGTTAGCTGTAACTGGGATCTATGCACCAAAATGCCTTGATATACTACACCCTCCTGCTAATAATCTATATGATAACCGGTAGATCTGTGCCTCCAAACTCTACTTTTGCCCTATTACCATCTCTTACATGTACTTGTATATCCATCTTAAAGGGACGCTACAGTCACCAGAACAACTACAGATTTATTGTATTTGTTCTGGTGAGTAGAATTATTTCCTTCAGGCTTTTTGCTGTAAGCACTATCTTTTCAGAGAAAATGCAGTGTTTACATTCCGCCTAATGATAACCCCACTGGCCACTCCTCATATGGTACTCAGTACTGCCATTCAGTGTATCCACGCTCTGCATGCAAACAATAAACTTTCCTCATAGAGATTCATTGATTCAATTCATTTCTATAAGGAGATGCTGATTGACCAGGGTTGTGTTTGACTTGTGCTGGCTCTGCCCTTGATCTGCCTTCTTGACAAGTTCAGCCAATCCTATGGGGAAGCATTGTAATTGGCTCAGACCACCACTTCTGATGATGTCAGCAGACAGCAGGCAGTTCAGGGGCAGAGGTAGCAGCTGCAGACTTGAATACAGGTAAGATTTACTATATTTAGGGATGCAATGTGGTGCCAGTGGGGCTGGATGGTGTTTTTAACACTAAAGGGTCAGGAATACATGTTAGTGTTCCTTTAAGAATCATGTCAATTATGCCCTGACGCCGTTAGTAAAGGGTCAAATTAGTAGCTTTCTTTTATTGGTGAGGTCACTTATGGTTTAGTACTTCTTTTGCAGTAGTATAAGCATCTGTTCAAACTTAAAGGTTAGGAGTGTCCCATGCTCCAAAACCCACACTAAACCACAACAGATACTCTAGTAAAATAAGTTATTCTGCCTTAATAAAATGCTTCAGATATTATCAAAAAGGTATATCTCTGTGTTAAGATGATACTAACTCATACCGCCCATGTGTCCCTATTTAAGAGGAAAAATAGAAATGTCCAGCACAAACAGAAGACAAAAGAAAAAAAAATTGTTTCTCAGATAATTATTTAAAACTTAATTTTTATTGATCTGAATATTAAAATTAATAAACTGCTTGAATTACACAATAAAAGATTTAAGTTTTCTATTTATAAACTCACCCAGGAAAGACATTGCTATTGTAATGTTTTCTAAACTATCTTTTTCGGCGGAAAATTTAATTTTTTGTATTCACATTGTTTTTCTATATTTCAATTGCAACTATAACCTAGGCAGTTGCTACATTCTTACCATAATTTGGATACTCTGTTTTTGGAATATACCTGAATATAGTAGCTGCAGATAACCAATTTCTTTGCTGTGTGGGTTTATGGAAAGAAAATGTTAACATTTTATTGTATTGTTCAAGCTGTTTCATTCTTTTAAGATTCAGATCAATAAAATGTTTGTTTTAATTAATCATATTATAATTCACTAAGAAACATTTTTTTTCTTTTGTTTTATATATAGGGTTTACCACCCACTTATTATTTTAAGCCACTGTCTAACTAGCGCATGCTTAGAAATTGCGAGGGATAAACTCGTGTCTCCCCTCCCTCCTCCCAATCCCATCTGTTAAATTTTTTTAATCTCTCCCTCCTGATCTGTGCATTCCGTCCCTCTCCCACCTCCTCAATCCCCAAATCTCTGTGAGAATCCTTTGATTGTACCTCAGCGCGGCTCCTGTGACCTCACACGGGGGGAGCTTTGCCCCGGTGCTGGATTGAGGTAAGGAAAACGTATTTTAAAATGCTCTTTTATTTAAGGAGGACATGTAGGGCATTATTCTATATGTTACCAAAAACGGTTGGAGAAACCCATAAGTCACTTAGTAGGTCATGTAAAATGTCCAGTACAGCCCCGCCCTGACCACACCCCTACTCACATCCCTAAATTAAAGTATCTCTATTTTCAATATGAAATGTTGAGAGGTATGGTAACTTGCTGAGGATATATCTAATGGATGAAGCCAAACGCTGTTACAATAAAAGTTATGTCAACGAAAGTTCAAGTTGTCAGTGAGACTATTAAAGGTGACTTACATGGTTGGTGCATATGTCACTGAGCCGAGGAATTTATTGCTGCTGTTATAAGCAATTATATGAAAGGGCATAGGGTCAGGGAGCAGGTGACACTGTAACCGATGAAAAGAAGGTAGTTGGTTGTTGAGCCTGGGGTATCATCTAACAATCAGTCCAGCATTCCATCACATTGCTCTATACTTTTCTGAGTTATCGTAAACCATCTTATATTAATTCATAACATTTTAATGTACATGCACCAACAACAACACTGAAAAGTATGTATTTAGGTCATGCCTGGATATGAAAACATTGTGGAAAAATAAAGTGCTAAGTAATATTTATACTAAGTTTCCCATGTGTCGGGTACCATTGGTTTACTTTCAGCCTCATTAGACATCTGGTCTATTTATTCAGTATTTTAGCATATCAAGCAGTTACACATGCATGTGATGTTTACTCCATAATTTGCATAATCTATTGCTATGTCGTTTGAATATAGCCAAAGGCATGCTTATAATTTGCATTATTAAAATATTTCAGAAGATTAATATCCCAGCAGGCCTTTGCTATCTCTGTTATAGCACTGGAGACTACAGCTTTGCAGTAATATGTTAAGGACATGTCCTTACAAATAACTAACACACAATATTTGTTCCTTGTGAAAGCACATAAAGGTTTTAAATTGTAACTTTAAACTAGCTTGTGTAAGTTTTTTATTAATCAGAAAGGTGACCTCTTTGATTAAAGAAACATTACCATGATCTTTTTTTTTTCTCTTAAACATCCTGCATACACTGTACTAAAATAGTTTTCAGATCAATATAGCAGACAGATTCACATGATGAGATACTAATGGCTAATGCTTTTTATGCTGTGTCTTTATTTTGTGATAGAGACTCGTGTTTCCTTACCAGCATGGTCGCATTTACCTTTCAGGTTTTTAAGTGTAATACAATTAGTATAATTGAGCTGAGTAATAATGACATCAAAACACAACTCAATGCACACTTCATTGCTATCAATAATATTAAACCAGGGTTCAGGATGCAATGAGACCCCCATTCACTCATTGACTCCTGTGTATATGTAATACAGAAGGAAAGGTATACATCAAATTAAACTGTTATAGCAGGTCATAATATATGTTTCAACTTAATATTAACCCTATTTTGCTTGTTTGGTACCTAAGGATGCATGCTATTTTAGCAATTTTGCTATGTGTTTGTTCAGCTTTAATTTCCATTCTTCTCATTTATTGAACCCATACATACACTGATCAACCACATTAAAAGCACTGACAGGTGAAGTGAATAACATGGATTAAATCGTTACAATGGCACCTGACATTGGGTGAGATATATTAGGCACCAAGTGAACAGTTAGTTCTTAAATTTCATTTGTTGGAAGCAAGAAAAATGGACAAGTGAAAAGATCTGTGTGACTTTGACTAGGGCCAAATAATGATGGGTGGACAACTGGATCAGAGCATCTCCGAAATGGCAAGTCTTGTGGGGTGTTCATAGTATGCAGTGGTCACTACCTACCAGATGGTGCAAGGAAGGACAACTTGTGAACCAGTAGTCAACAGGGGTGAGCATCTAATGTGGAAATGGACTCTACCGGCCTCAAAGCCTAAGCAAAAAGCGTTCCACTTCCAGGTTCCCTGCGGAGCAAAAGGGGAACTTCTAATCCCCAAGGCAAATCCAAAAAACAACAAATGAACAGCAAGCATCTGTGCAATACTGCAATGCAATAATGCAATTCAGACTATCATGTATTGAGCCAAAATAGACAGGATCACCACAATTAATATAATGTTTCAGCAGTAGCCTTAATAATGCAAAAATGCATATGTACACACAAATCAAATCAGCTTAAGGGTCATGGGCACTTATTGATGCACATGAGGAACAAAAGCTAGCCTGTCTGATATGATCACACAGAAAATCTACTGTAGCTCAAATTTGTAAAATACTTAATGCTGGCCATCATAGATAAGAGTCAGAACACAGTGCATCGCAGTTTGCTGCATATGGGGCTGCGTAGTCGCAGACCAGTCAGATTGCCCACGATGACTCCTGTCCACCGCCGAGAGCACCTCCAATGGGGTTGTCAGTATCAGAACTGGACCATGGCGTAATGGAAGAAGGTTGCCTGGCCTGATGGATCACATTTTTTTTAGATCAGGTGGATGGCCGGGTGTGTGTGCATTATTTATATATAATATATTCTCATTTTGAACCGATCAGGGTAGTTGCCCAATATAATGTGTAGTTTATTCTGCACAAGTTTAGCTTGTTATATGGTAAGGCCCACGACAGTAATAAAAAGCAAAAATAATGTTACCATCCCACAATGTATTATTGTTGCCATCTAGAAAACAGCAACAGTGACTCCACCATGTCTGAACAATGCTTTTGTTAGGACATGAAAAGGCTATACACATTTCTATGAACACACTTTTAGAACAAAACAGCTGTGTCCCTAGTTTACATTTTTACTTCCTTCATTTTTGATTTTTTTTAATCATGAAACTCCCCAATTTACTGATCATTTAAACCATCTCCAATCAAAAAAACGCACTAACCTCCTGCCAAGGGATAACTTTCATCATGAAGCTCCATTTCACAAACTATGATTGACAGTTGTGACTGTATTTCTTTGTTAAAAAGAAGATTTTGTTTTATTGAAGCAAGATTTTGTTTTGACCAAAATGAGAACCAGCATTTCTGGTTGTTGAAACTGAACACCTAATTCAAGCACTGATGTGTATTGTGAACCAACTTTGGATTATTGCTATTCATCTCTGATTTATAAATCTGGATCAACTTTACCTAAATATAGAATACAAAAAAATGGAATAAAAGAAAAAGAGCTTGACTTTGGTGCTCAGAATTCATTTGTAAAGGAAACCGATCCCTTAAATAGAACAGAATTAAAGTAACGTAAAACCAAATGTTTGGAAAACAAAATCATGATCCATGAAGGAACTCGATTAAGCAAATCTATAAAGATTCATTAGAGATTTATTTATGAAAACATACTTTTTACCACTAGATGTGTGCTCTTGGACAACTATATTATACCACGTGGAGTTTATTTATGCAATGGCTACTTGTATTTATAGTTATCCAGACCAGAACCATCACAAATAAAACACACAAAATTGTATGAGTTTGGCGGCCGCAAAACCCTTTGTTGTTTATTATGCTCACTCTATTAATTTAAATATGAATAGGGTATGATATAAACAGAATAGAGATCATTCACAATAGGCAGTGTGAGCCTGTTTTTGTATGTTTGCACATTGGTTTTCTTGGTTTTATATCTCGGCATTAGTCTTGATTTGGAATTCTGTTCACCACTGTCTTGCTTAGATACTTCCCAACGTTTGGAGGTGTGCTTATATAATGGTTTCATGAAGCCTCCGTATTTCATTTTTTAATGACTGTAATTACTTATATGACTTGTGTTGTGGTACAAGTACTCATTCAAGAGCCATGAGAGGGTCTATACAAGTTTAATGAGTTCTGACACGTGGACACACAAGAAATTGTATGGGTCTGAGAAAACCGTACTTCTCTTGTGATGTCATAAATTAGAAGCTGCTTAAAGGGACTCTCCAGTGCCAGGAAAACAATCATTCATTATGTCAGCCGGCAGGGGAGACTGATCCCGCCCGCCGGCTGGGGAGACCTAATGCGCATGCGCGGCAATGCCGTGCATGCGCATTAGACCTCTCCATGGGAAGCATTGAAAATGCTTTTCAATGCTTTCCTATGGGGATTTTAGCGACACTGGAGGTCCTCACATAGCGTGACACACAGAAAACCTGTGCTATGGACCAGGAAGTGCCCTCTAGTGGCTGTCTAGTAGACAGCCACTAGGGGAGGACTTAACCCTGCTAGGTAATTATTGCAGTTTATGAAAACTGCAATAATTACAGTTGCAGGGTTAAGGGTAGTGGGAGTTGGCGCCCAGACCACACCAATGGGCAGAAGTGGTCTGGGTGCCTGGAGTGTCCCTTTAACAATAGAATAGAAGTTTGGGTAACAGAAGTAGGATGTGCCTTACAAAACAACCTAGTGTTATGGTACCTGACATATTAAGAAATGTTGTAATGTTCTCTATCTCCATGGCCTGTAAGTCATTCAAACTTTGTATTCTGTAAGAAAGATTACTGATAAAGTGCAACATTCTAAGTGTATGTGAAAGTACAATTGTGCTGCCAATTAGACTGAAATGCCTCCAAATTCCAAACAAAGTGCAAAACACACAAATAAGTGTCTCTGGTGCAAATATGTGTAAAAAATGCAAAGTGATAAATACAATCACCATACAATGCATATAACATAGGTGTACGTTTACCTTAAGAAACAGCAAATACTCACGAGAAAAAAAAAATAAGAGAAAAATAAGACGAATTTATCTGTTATATAATGAACTTTCACTCACAAAATTGTATAAAAGTATAACAGAAATTGTGCAAACTCCAAGGGCCAGAAACCTCCAGATAATGATTCATGGGCCTCCAACACAACACACCACACTGCCTGTCTACCAAATCCTTAATGAGGATGATACTGCAGGTCCACGTTTGAAGTCTCCGGACACAAATAAGGAGAGACTTACCCACAGTAAGAGCTAAATCTTAAGAATAAGCTTAACGTGCTTTGTCGCTTTGACTTTTTAAGAGCTGCTTTTATTTTCCATGAGTATTTCTATTTCTTAAGATACAATACACAAATTGTATATGCACTAACACCTTACAATGACTGTATTTTTTACTTTGAAGTTTACACACATATTCTATTTACTTATTTGTGGATTGTGTATTATGCCACATTTGGCAATATGCAAATATATATCTTTTTTTTTTCTGAACAAGAGTTTTTATTTGTCACCACATAGAAATTATAACAAAATATGCATGTAGTAATGGTAACAATCGTTTTTTCTTTTTGAAAGCGTACAGTAACTGTGCAGACAGCCACACAGGGCTATTCAATGAGAATAAGAAAAGAAAAACATAAACATAAATTAGGACCAAAATCTTAGTCCAAATCTTAAGGCATCATGTCTGTATAAACGGGTAGTGTATTCCTTCGGAAACTGTATCCCTTTCTCCTTGGCTTATGCCTGTATCTCTAATCAAGTCATGGTTACAGAACAAACGGTCTCGTTGGTCTGAATTAAAGTCGATAATAACGAGGAAGTCATTTACTAGGGTTCTTGAGTCCTTCAGCACGAATTAGTATGTCCTCATATACAGTTGGTATGGTCGCTATCTAATGGTATCACTATCTCCGACGTCCCATTTCACCATCTCAGGTCAAGCCCTAACTATGCGCCATTGAGTACGACCAATTTGTCCCCTCTGTAGCCCATTGCAAGTCATGTGTCAAGGAATGGGTGAGTTCACCATGTTGGTCGGCAAGTCAACTGCTTAGCCCACTCCAGCACCCCAACATTTGCCAGTGCGTGCATTACATACCACCCAGTTGTCTGCTTCATTCCTCTGGTAACTCAAGGCCTGTCCTCTTATCTGGCACATACCTTCACCGTCTTCGCTAACCCCTCAACTGAGCCTATAGGAGGTTGGTATGTCAACAATACTTGGAAGCCTGGGTGATAAGCATCGAGCAGCCAATGAGTCCAAATATGGATGTGAAGTACGCAGCCAGGATCTTGATGGGGAGCATCTGGAACAGGTAGAGGATGTGTGGTTGAATGTTCATCTTGGTCACCGCGATGCGTCCCAGCCAGGATATGTGTGGCAGCATCCAATCTGCCAAGTTTTTCCAGAATGTAGACAGCATTGGAATAAAGTTTGTCTCATACAGTTGAGTGAGGTCACTAGGTATCCATATCCCCATGTACTTAACTGCTCTCTCTGACCATTGGAATTGGAAGTTCCCACTCACAATGGCCGCCCTGACCGAAGGCACTGAGATGTTGAGTAGCGTTGACTTGGTGTAATTCATTTTAAAGTTAGAGAGGTCTCCGTGGAGCTTGAACTCATGCACAATGTTGGGCAGTGTAATCTCCGAGGTTGCCACAAAAAACAGAAGGTCGTCCGTGTAAGCAGCCACCTCATGCATCTCGGTCCCCACCTAAATTCCTTGTATGTCCGGGTTCCCCCTTAACGCCTGCATGAACAGTTCAAGGGCCTGGACAAAAAACAGCAGCGAGAGCGGACAGCCCTGGCGTGTGCCATTTCGGATGTGGAAGGGTTCCGTATACTCCCCATTGATACAGACCCTGGATGTTGGGTTACCATAGAGGGCCTCTATTCTGGCGCATCTGAGGTCCTAAACCAGGGGCTCGTAGATTGTGGAAGAGAAAGTCCCAGATCGCCCGGTCGAAGGCCTTCTCTGCATCCGTGGATAGCAGGAGGAGGCCCTCGTTGGTCATCTTTGCCTGGTATCAATGACAGCACTGGCATGGTGTTGTCCCTGGCTTCGCAGTTGGGGACGAATCCCACCAGGTTGGGCAGATAGGGGTTAAGTCTGGCAGCCAATATCTTCACGAACCACTTCAGGTCGCAGTTCAGAAGGGATATGGGTCGGTAGTTGGCACACTGCTCCAGGTCCTTGCCCTCCTTGGGTATCAAGGTTATGTTGGTGGCCTGCATTTGTGTGTCGAGCTGCTGTTCTACTGTAAGGGTGTTAAATGCCTTCAGAAATTGTGGGTAGAGAATGTCTTCAAACTGCTTGTAGTAGCATATGGGTAGACCATCGTGGGCATTTACCCATTTTCGACAAATATATTTTTATTTTTATATTTCCTTTACTGTTACTGAAGAAAGACTAAGTCTGGCAGGGGTGATTAGAAAGTTACCTATCCTGTTACCTTTTATCACATTGATCATAGGGTAGAATGCTAAAAATCAAACTGCAGAGACTTCATAGTGAGCATGGAGTCTTTTAAAATACAATGCACCTTTGGAGAACTTTGGCAAGAAATTATTGCATGGGCAATATTCAATGAGAACCAAAGAAAATATGTTTCTAGGCTGGTATGGGAAAGAAAGGTGTGGAAATGGCAGTTTGGCAGAAAGCCTAAACATGTTTACAGTTCCCTCTTAAAGGAGGGATGCTACTTGCTAACTAACAGTACTGTGATAGGGCACAATTTAATACAACATTAATAACGCAAGTTTTAGATTGTCCCTCCCGGGATATAACCACCACACAGTGACAGATGGAAGTGAAACGGAAGATAAAACATTTAGTCATCAATAACAAACATCTTCAGCTGGCTCTACTGGGGAATGGCAGCCAAAAGGCACAACTGAAAGATAAATAGATAACAATAAACATTGCCTGGCAATAGAACATTCTGCAATAACATCATCTCTTAGCTGTTCCGTACTTTGAGCCCAAAAGAGCCCAAAGGCAGCTGCAATAGAAATACAATAACTGCAAAACTGGTATCATGGTCTTAAAGTTGATTTAAGTAAGAGACCTACTGTAACTGTACGCTTACTCATAATAGACACAAGGCGCTAATAATTATTATTTACACACAAAAAAAAGAACTGCCCAATTCATAGTAGTTAATAGCAGCTATTTAATGACAATCATTGATGGTCATTGGTAAATGAAATAATTAATATTCCAAATGGTATCATGGACAGATTCTATCACGTTTAGACACAGTAGCTTTATATAGAGGAGGACACAAGAGTGAGTTCTCATTTAAGAAGAAGTCTCACTTCTCTCTGATTAAACCTTTTGATTTCTGCTACCATTGTCTTTCAGACTGTATACAGGACTATATACAGACTACAGTGTCATTACTTTCATGTTTCCTTACTACATAACTTCCTGTGTTGAGAATCTTTTTTTTTTGTTCTTTAACTATTTATGTACACATCCCTTTTCAGCCGGTATCCTTAGCGCGCGTGCACTCTCTCACTCTCTCTCTCTCTCTCTCTCTCTCTCTCTCTCTCTCTCTCTCTCTCTCTCTCTCTCTCTCTCTCTCTCTCTCTCTATATATATATATATATATATATATATATATATATATATATATAGAACAGATCCAATTCCTGCACTCCAACCCAAACCCAATGGTACCTGGTGCTCTGGTTGCAATAATAACATATACAAAAGAAATACCGGCACTCTAGGCTTTTCAATCTTAGAAATTCTTTTTTCCATGGGGAGCTGAAACGTTGACGGTGGATTTGGATTAAAAGAATTTCTAAGATTGAAACGCCTAGAGTGCCGGTATTTCTTTTGGATATATATATATATATATATATATATATAGTACAAACTGCTTATTTCATATCATCCTCTAGCAGAAGTTCTTATACCTAGTGTGTATACCCTTGCAGAATCTAGCACTAGTGCTCCTGCTCTGTATCTTAGTATCACTGCAAAGGTCAGAGGAAATGTTCCTGTCTCTCATTCACCTCTCCCTAAATTTGTTCAAGTACTCCAGGTGATTGTTAGGCCTTAATGAACGAATCTAGCCAGCACTCCATAGACTATCCACTGTTTTTTTGTACTTCACTATATATTTATTAATTGATGAAATTGTGAAGTAGGCTTCACCCCGTACAGAACCCTCTGCTCCTTGGTGACAATACAACATTCCTGGATGCTTTCAGAGGTGTCTTTGTAAAGAAGCTGCCAATGGTGTTCTATCCCATTTATCTACCCCAATTCATCAAATTGTTCTACACTGGAAAGCAAATATCTTGCCTGTGTGTCTCTGTTGTGGACTTACTGGTCAACTACTAAGACTCTGCCCAGATCATCCTAAACAGTCCCGGGGAAAGAAATGTTATTATCATGCCCTTCCCTTCTCCAGGGGTGAGTCTTTTATACCTAACACTGTAATCACTGCTAATATGTCCTTAACAATTTTAAGTTGCAGATAATGTTCTCTACGTGTTTTATTAACGTATCCATATGTAAGGCATACTGCCATTAATTATACCAAGCTTTTCTAACCCAAGGGGAAAATATAATATATAATATTCATTAATTATTAATTAATCTCCATTCCACTTTTATCTAAAGGTGTACTAGAATTTATAATGGTAGCACACTGTATATTTGATTAATTTTCCATTGCCATTGGGTGAAGGTTAATTGTGCGTGTTATAAACCTACAAACCTGCATATGCAGGGTGAATTGTGAACATAAGACATGTAATACAAACATATAACTGCAACATCATATACGCCACAACATTAAAGGACCACTCTAGGCACCCAGACCACTTCAGCTTAATGAAGTGGTCTGGGTGCCTGGTCCAGCTAGGGTTAACCCATTTTTTTTATAAAGAGAAACTGCATGTTTATGAATGGGTTATTCTGTTTCTCTAGTGGCTGTCTCATTGACAGCCACTAGAGGCGCTGCGTGCTTCTCACTGTGATTTTCACAGTGAGAGCACGCAGCGTCATAGGAAAGCATTGTAAATGCTTTCCTATGCGACGGGCTGAATGCGCGCAGCGCTTGTCGCGCGTGCGCATTCAGCCCAGGAGGAGGAACGGAGGCGGAGAGGAAGCAGAGAGCTCCCCGCCCAGCGCTGGAAAAAGGTAAGTTTTTAACCCTTTCCTCCTTCCAGAGCCGGGCGGGAGGGGGACCCTGAGGGTGGGGGCACCCTCAGGGCACTATAGTGCCAGGAAAACGAGTATGTTTTCCTGGCACTATAGTGGTCCTTTAAAGCCACCTGCCTAATATCATGAAGTCCCCCCTTGTGCTGCCAAAACAGCTCTGATGCTTTGATGCAACAAAACTTGTGAACATGTTCTATGATATGTGGAACTACTTTTAAGACCTGCCTGTTGCAGTTGCAACAATCTCTAGGTGGTATGTGCCAAGGTAACATCCACACAAATGCCAGGATCCAAGGTATCACAGTACATCATTGCCCGGAGCATAACACTGCCTCTGCCAGTCCTCCTTCCTCCCATAATGTATCCTGCTGCCTCTTCCCCAGGTAATTGAAACACACGTACCTGGCCATCCACGTGATCTAAAATAAAACGTGACTCGTCACACCAGGCAACCTTCTTGCATTGATCTATGGTCCAGTTCTGATGCTCACGTCCCCATTGAAGAGCCAGATCTGAATCCGATTGAACATCTGTGGGATGTGCTGTAGCAACAAATCCAATCCATGGAGGCTCTAGCTCGCAAATTGCGAGACTTAAAGGATCTGCTGCTCATGTCTTGGTTTCACATACCACAGGATACATTCAAAGGTTTTGTGGAGTCCATCCCTTGATGCATTAGAGCTGTCTTGGCAGCACGAGGAGGAACTAATTATATTAGGCAGGTGGGTTTAATGTTGTTGCTGTTCAGTGTATAGATGCACTAACTCAATGCTCCTCTACAGGGAGATGCCATTTGGCTCAGTGTGGTGCAATCTTCCATGCATACACACTAGTGTGTACCAGTGCTTTCCTATATCAAAGCATTGGATTGGCTGAGATCATCACTAGCGTTAGGATTACTTGTTTTTGTTTAAGGTGAATTTTATATATACACTATCTACAAAGTACTATTTACCTACTTTACAATCTACCTAATAATCGTAAGCAAATATGTAGCAATTAATAAAGTATATTCATTTTTTCCCCACTCGAAGCTCTCTGTTGTATGTATGTATGTATGTATGTATTTATTTATTATTGAGTAATATACATACTACCTTAGCCTAGAAAAGTAAATATTAAAACATAACCTTCATTAAATGCTGTATAATTTTAAAATCATGGACTAATAAAAAAAGTTACCAATGTACTCAGTAACACAGTGATTAAATTTATGTAAGCCTGTCTTGTCATAAATACATGTTGTTTGGGGTAATGCTAATAGCAGAAACAGAGAAATCAAGGCTTGTCGTTTCTACATAAAGCAAATAGTAAGTATCCAAATAAGGACACACAGTGTGTAGTTAGTATCAGTATGTATCAGAGCAAGACATAGAAGTAGCAGGAATAATGGTAGAAAGTAACAGCAGGGATAGGCAATGAGGAATCTTTCTCTGAGAAAGGAAGTTTGCAAAGAAACCTGGAACTCATCGATTATCCATCATGTTCCTTTACCTATACTGTGCTGCTCTATCAGTTAGAGTTTTCGGTTACAATTTTATCACATGACAGGAGGCTTCCTATTTTGCATTTCTCTCTTTACTAAACTCCACAGCAGTAAAGAAAGTGAAATATTTAACCAATCAAAAATGCAATAGGGAGTAATGTATTCCTAGAAAACAGGCTCCGCACCCTCTTTCTTTAATGCCCCATCGCAGACAGGTCAGAGTTTTTGTCTCTTTCCTTACCTATATATTTGTACTGTTCTTATGAGCTTATTGTGGTTTATTTACCTCAAGATACTTTTCATATTCCTCAAAGACTTGAATAAACACATAAATATATTTAGTTCCCTGAACAAGGCTCAGTCCTCCATGAGGAGAGTATTTAGACATCACCCCACCAGGGGTGTTTTTGGACGGGCTGGCCGCCAAAGGGGCCGTGCTGCCAGCTGATTCTGGCCCTCAGGCCCCCGCACTTCAAGACCCCAGCCCTTCTACCCTGAGGTCGTGGACCACGTACCCGAGGCAGAGCATGATTTTCCACAGGTAAGCAATCATCTAACACATTACCTTCCACTGCATACAGCAGGTCGCATCTCTTTGTTCTTTCAGGAATGGCAAACCATCTCCACGGACACTTGAATCCTGCAAACGGTACAGGGATACATCATCGACTTCACGGAACGTCAACGACAAAGGGACGTACCGCACCCCATCAAATGCTCAACAGAAGACACCGAACTCATACACGAGTTACTAGAGCTACAATCGAAAGGTGCAATCGAACCCACCTCCGGCCCGCAGGGGTTCTTCAGCAACATATTCCTGGTGAAGAAGAAAACGGGGGACTTCCGCCCCGTCATAAACTTAAAAAGACTCAACGAATACGTCATGTACAGGCACTTCAAGATGGAGGGCATTCACCTCCTGAGGGACCTACTACAAGACAAAGATTGGTTCACAAGACTAGACTTAAAAGACACATACCTTTCAGTACCCGTCCACCATTCCTTTTGACAATTCCTACGGTTCCACTGGCAAGGCCTCCCTTGGCAATTCACGTGCCTCCCTTTCGGCCTTAGCTCAGCCCCATGGTGCTTCACCAAATTACTGAAGCCCGTGGTCGCTCATCTTCGAGCACAAGGAATTCGCTGCATTATATACCTGGATGACCTCCTACTGTTCTGCTCCGACAAATCCAGACTGATACAACACACACACTATACCACGGACCTCCTATCATCCCTGGGCTTCGTGGTGAACTTTCACAAATCAGCGACTTCCCCATCCCAAACGGTACAATTCCTAGGATTCGAGATAGATTCCACCACAAACACCCTACGAGTGCCGACGTCAAAGATCTCGACCATTCACAAAGAATTACGCAAGACCATTCGTTCCCATACCATTCCACTCCGCACCCTCACCCGAATAGTGGGACTCCTCTCGGCTTCCATACAAGCTATCTTTCTGGGCCCACTCCACTAGAGGGCGATGCAGCGCCTCAAAGCATCCTTCCTCAGGAATAACCCATCATACCACCAGCCGATCCCGGTAACGGAGGAGGTCAGAGAAGAGCTCAGATGGTGGCTAGACAGCATGGAAGTATGAAACAGCCGGGCCATCTTCGCGAACACACACGACATAGTTCTGGAATTGGACGCCAGCCTCTGGGGATGGGGCGCGACAAGCGAAGGTGCATCAACAGAAGGCGCCTGGACCTCCCAGGACCTCAACATGCATATAAATTGCCTAGAGCTTCTGGCAGGATCATTTGCCATCCACAGCCTGGCAAAAGACAAAACGGACTGCTGCATCCTTCTGAGTATGGACAATATCTCGGCGGTACGCTACATCAGCCGCCTGGGTGGGGCTCGATCCCGACTCCTGTCAGAAATAACGAAGGAGATCTTCGACCTCTGCCTACCCCGCACCATCTCCCTCACAGCGGAATATCTCTCCGGGGAAACGAACCTCACGGCGGACTGGTTCTCACAACACTGGAGAGACACCAGCGATTGGAAACTGGACACACAGATCTTCCACTGTCTAGCGGAACATCGCGGCCCATTTCACCTAGATCTGTTTGCGTCCCGCAACAGGCAAACACAGTTGGCTCCCGGATCCAGAGAGCAAGGCAACAGATGCATTCCTACAACCATGGCCAAGCTCGGGAGCATACGCCTTTCCCCCCTTTGCCATGATAGCAAGGACCATCCACTACCTGAGACGACAATGGGTATCACTGCTACTCATCACCCCATTATGGATGGGGCAACCATGGTTTCTGGACCTCCTAGCCCTATCTTACAAGGATCCCCTCCTACTACCTTCACACCAGTACATCCTCACAGATCCAAAAGGGAACCCCCACCCACTGATCCTGGCCAACCGACTCACTCTGGTGGCTTGGACTCTTTCCGAGGTGCCTGGCAAGTCGGCGAACTATCGCAGGCTGCTAAGGAACTCCTGTGGGACTCATGGGCTCCAGGAACCAGAAGATCCTACCTATCCACTTGGAATTCCTGGTCCAATTGGTGCATGAAATGGAACTTCAATCCATTTACAGCCTCTACCCCTACCATTTTAAATTACCTAACCCTCAACATTCTCAACAGAACGATCATACTGGTCAATTAACGTAGTCCGCTCTGCTATCTCAGCGGCCCACGTCCCTATACTAGGGATCCCAGTAGGGAAAGACCAGCTAAAATGTCGACTTCTAAGGGGCATTCGGATACAACGACCTCCTCAACCCAAATACTCACGACTGTGGGACTTCGAGGTAGTTCTCCGTTTCCTGGGAGAATGGCCGACCAACGACAGACTCTCACTCCGACAACTTTCAGCAAAACAGTTCTGCTTTGCCTGGTTTCATTCCGCAGAGTATCAGACATCTGGGCATTTGACATAGACGCTTTCTCTGTCTCCCCAGAGGGAGTCACGTTCCAGGTATCTCGTTGCACGAAATCTACGGTGGTTTTCTACCCCTTCTTCACCTCCGATCCACAGCTCTGTGTCGTCAACACACTACAACGATATGTGGAGGTTATGCTTTCGATACTGACACCACCTTCGGGACAACTCGTGTCATACGTTCAGCCACACGTCCCCATCACTACTACTACCCTTGCCAGATGGGTTCGGTGGGTACTTTCATTAGCAGGCGTAGACGCTTCCTTCAGGGCCTACTCAGTACGTGGAGCGGCGGCTTCCTCAGCTTTCATGACAGGTGCCTCACTTTCGGATATCCTGCGTTCTGCGGACTGGTCTAGAGAATCTATGTTTTGCATCTTCTTCTTCCGCCCAAACTCCAACGCGGCCATGTCACTCTTACAACAGCGTTAAAAATGCAAAATAAGAAGCTTCCTGTCATGTGATAAAATTGAAGATTATGCTAGCGTCAGTGTACCTATAATCTTAATTTTAATAATGACAGGAGGCGAGTATTTTCCCACCCGGGGGAAGATGGGACATCCGTAGGCCCTAATATCTACTTTCACTTCTTATATGTTGGCTCTTCTCCATATCTCGACAACTGGCTTAATCCTACAGGTTTTTCTCTATATCATGATACTGTTAGACTGGGTTTGTTTATGATATCCAATATGTATAGCCTTTAAGATATCACTAGAGGGTCACTGTCACTGTAACAACCAGTTTAGAGATCAGGATCTAACTCATTTCACTTTTTTTTTTCAGTTTGGTTTCATGAGATTCTGGAGCTACTTCGGACAAAGATCACCATACCGTCGGATGTTCACCCATTGATGTTAGTTACCGGCTTGATTCATCATATTACTGGACAGTCACCCAGTGGTGCTTATTTCAGACGTTTTATATTGAATTTTTACCTGTTACGATGTCGCTTCTGAAAGAGGGGGAGGGGCCTATTTTCTAGGAATACATTACTCCCTATTGCATTTTTGATTGGTTAAATGTTTCACTTTCTTTATTGCTGTGGAGTTTAGTAAACAGAGAAATGCAAAATACTCGCCTCCTGTCATTATTAAAATTAAAATTATAGGTACACTGACGCTAGCAAAATCTTCAATTTATTAAAGTTTAATTTCCTTTAAGAACCAGGTATGTTAAAACAGAGCAACTATAATATAGCAACTTCAAAACTCACCAAAAGTAATAGTTTATTTTTAAAAACGCATTAACTAGGCAAAAATAATGGGGGTTTAGTTACAGTATATGCTCATACATTGCATAAGCCTGCCACAGCGCGCATGTACCCCATTCTTGGCAGGTGCTACTCTAGCACCTAATGACCGATCTTATGAGATGGGAAATGATTCCTCCAGTACGCTCTGCAGTGCAAGGTTAAATAGGGCCATGGCATGAGACATCTGTGACAGGGAGGGTGCAAAACCGGAGGGGAGTTGTCCTGAACGCCCAAATAATTTTTTTTTAAAAAGATATACATACACGCACAATGCTATGTTAAGATTTTGCTGATCCAGTTGTCTGCTCTTCCCTCCATCTAAGGTGAGAAAAGGGTATATATGATTATATAATCTCATTTCCTAAAATCTAAACAACGTTCCAACAAGCGTCATTAGTTGGAAGGGTAATATAATCCCCTGTAGCATTTTTCAGAATGTTAGTTAGGTACAAACCCAGTCATAATTGTGAAGGGAACTAACTGTTAAACCTCAAATAACAGCTGATCTGTCTTGCTGTGTGGAGCACTGGCAGCCTCACAAAGTGCATTTTGAGAGATTGCCCATAGCTTTCAGAAACACATTGTGCCATTTATTTAATAGATTGTAATTGCAAAAACTTGAAATAAAAGGATGAAATTAGGTCTGCTTGGTTGGGGAAAAAAAAATGAACAAATTTAGTTACAGACAGGCATAAAGGACCACTATAGTGCCAGGAAAACATACTCGTTTTCCTGGCACTATAGTGCCCTGAGGGTGCCCCCACCCTCAGGGACCCCCTCCCGCCGGGCTGGATGGCGAGGAAAGGGGTTAAACTTACCTTTTTTGAGAGAGAGAGGCTAATGGCATGAGGTGACAATCCAGGTAAATAAACTTGTGTGAAAAAAAGAGATGTGCATAAAGGATGGCTGCCTAATCCGTACATAGCACAATAAAAAAAAAAAAAAAATAGCATGTATCAAACCAGTATTTACACCAGTCACATTTACACTGAATCCATTCATACAAGAGTTGATCCACCTGGACTAGGTGGACTGGCTATATTAGAGATAGATGACTTGGTGAAAACAACTGCTGGGCTGCAGACTTGGTGGGTTCAGGAACGCCTTCTCTACTCCTCTTCCTGAACGCGGAGAAGGCATTTGACAGGTGCTGTGGCCACACCTCTTTAAATTACTGGCCCACTGGGGATACCAAAGGGTATCCTCCTCCAGGGTGCAAATACTGCTGTCATGGCACAACTCCGTTCGAGTTGGCGAATGAAACTAGACATGGGTGTACCTTTTCCCTCTTACTGTTCATCATATCATTGGAGCTGCTGCTTCATCTCATTAGGGAATATTGTGACATCAACTGTATCCCGATAGTGAACTCTCAGTATACTGTCTCTGCATATGCAGACAATGTTTTTCTCACATTGATCCACCCACAAACTACTTTCCCCCCCCCACTTGCTGCACCATTTTGGGACTCTGTCGGGGGATATAGTGTCAACCTGGATAAGTTATGTTTAATGCCCTTTAACCGAAACGCCCAGGACGTAGTTCTGCTCATGTCATGATACAGGTTCCGAGTACAAACTCACACCTTTTAGTACCTAGACAGGTCCTGTATTACCCAAGACTGAGGGGTGACCAAATTTATACATGTGCTACATTGCAGCACAGATGGCACACACTTTGGCATGCACATCCGGATGAAAGGCGACGGGTGGATTTGGAGTTGAAGCTGATGGGCACTGACCTACCCTCATTTTACATATGGCTTGATAAACAACACAGAACCCTGCTGCAGATTGATTGTCCAGCATTCCTCTCGCCCATTGCCCTTTGGGACAGAGTAAAGACCAAACTGGCCCTGGTTTCCGATCCATCACCCCATGCCTCTATGTTGCCGATCAGGGAATTACCCCCCAGGTATGATTGCAAGGGACTTTGAAGGGCGGAAGAGGACTGGCCTTCAACAAATCAAATGAAACACCTCTATAAAAACAATGAGCTTTTCTTTTTCGAGGAATTATCACTCTATCCGAGGGATTTTTTTTCTGCTACATGCAGCTTAGAGATTTTGTCACTAGGGATAGGACAAAACAGGCAGCAATGTCACTTTCTTTGAAAACCTGGGCGAGGAAGGGACAGGGCAAAAAAGACTAACATTATTAATTTATAATGCTATTAGTCCAGGGTCTACTGATTGGGGAGAACTGACTTATGTAAAATAGTAGGAGGACAAGTTGGGTGAGGAGATGGAGGGAGATGTTTGGTAAGACATCTAGGAGACCACCAGCAAAGTGTATGTATGTGTAGGGATTCAAAAAATAGCAGTTAAGACAGTAATGAGATGGTATATCACCCCAACTAAGCAATGTAAAATGGGAAAAAGAACTAATGACCTGTGTTGGAAATTATGTGGTGCAAAATGCACTTATCTTCACCTGTGGTGGGCCTGTAAAAAATGTAAACCATTCTGGTAAAGTTTCTATGAATTATTAGCTAAGATATGTAACAGATCACATTGCCTGGAAAGTTTGGCTTTTCTACTAGATAGAGCTGTAAATGGTGCCTATAGCAAGTGTGTTAAATGATAAGCTTAGAGTCATGTCTACAAATGCTCGCAGTTTAGGGAATAAGATCCATGAACTTGTGGCAATAATGGCGACTGATAATGTAGATTTAGTCGCTGTTACTGAGACATGGTATAATGAGAAAAATGACTGGGACATAGCAATACCAGGGTACTCTTTATATTGAAAAGACAGGGAAGGCAAGAAAGGGGGAGGGATGACCCTGTATGTGAAGGATAGCATAAGATCTAGCCTAATAAAAGTTAGTGAGGCAAACATAGAGTCCGTTTGGGTTACGTTACAATTTGGTAATCACACAGTAACTTGTGTAGGTGTGATTTATTGGCCCCCAGGACAAATAGAAGAGTAAGATAAATAGCTAAAATCACAATGAAGGGGGAAGTTATCATCATGGATGACTTTAATCTTCCTGATGTGAACTGGAAAACCAAAATAGCTGCTTGTGCCAGGAGCACATATATTCTAAACTCCCTACTGGGATTGTCTCTAAAACAAGTCGTTGAGGAGCTAACTCGTAAGGAGGCCATACTAGATTTAGTGTTAACAAATGGAGATTTGGTATCAGATATTACTGTAGGTGAAAGTTTAGGATCCAGTGATCATCAGTCAGTGTGGTTTAATATAAGAACAGTGACTGAGTCACACCACACAAAAACAAAAGTTTTAGACTCTAGAAAAACAGACTTTTCTAAAATTAGAATATGGGTAGAGGAGTCATTATCAGACTGGAGCAATTTAAATGGAGTCCAAGAGAAATGGGATTATTTAAAAGTTGCACTATTGAAGGCAACAGAAAATTGCATTAGGCTTGTCAGTAAAAGCAAAAAATTCAAGAAACCACTGTGGTACTCCGCAGATGTTGCCAAAATAGTAAAAAACAAAAAGTTAGCATTTAGTAATTATAAAAGAAAAAAAAGTGAGGAAGATAGACAGATCTATAAGATTAGTCAGAAAGAATCTAAGCAAGTTATATGAGCTTCCAAATCACACACAGAAGAAAAAATAGCACAGTTAGTGAAAAAAAAAGGGACAAAACATTTTTTAGATGCATAAATTAGAAAGGAAAAGTCAAACAAGAATTAGTTAGATTAAAAACAAAAAAAGGGAGGTATGGGTCAAGCTGACTGCCTCAATTAATATTTTGTTCAGTATTTACAGATGAAAATGAAGGAAAGGGGCCTCAGTTAGGAAAAAGGACAAATTAGTAATTTGTTACATGTGAGTTTACAGAGGAAGATGTTATATTGCAATTGTCAAAAGTAAAGACAAATAAGTCAATGGGACCTGATGGAATACACCCAAAGTTATTAAAAGAGCTTAGTGGTGTACTAGCAAAACCATTAACAGATTTATTTAACCAGTCATTGTTAACAGGAGTAGTCCCAGAAGATTGGAAGTTAGCAATTGTTGTGCCCATTCACAAGAATTTAGTATGAAGAGTCTGGTAACTATAGGCCAGTAAAACCACAGTGAGAAGACGCGCATGCGTATTCAGAGCTAATGGAGGGGGAGGAGATGTCACCATCTGGAGAAAGGTAAGTGGCTGAAAGGGTTTTAACCCCTTCAGCCCAGCGGGAGGGGGGTCCTGAGGGACCTAATGACCCTATAGTGCCAGGAAAACTAAACAAGATAACTTGCTTTAGAAACGTTTTGTAGTATGTCATATTGTATTGCCTTTATTTTGTTATGGCTATGTGATTGGGAAAACATTTTGAACTATAGAAAATGTATATGCTCACAAAATAAGAAATAATAGAGGGAACAATGTTTCCCACATGCATCATTGAGCCTTGGGGACCCATGACCCCGATGCTGGCTCACCAGTTGCCCTTACTTGCACCACTTTTGGTAGGTACTGACCACTGCATACCAGGATGACCCTACAACACTTTCCATTTTGAAGATGCTCTGACTGTCGTCTAGGCATTTCTCTTTGGCCCTTGTCAAAGTCACTCAGTTATTTTCACTTCGTGTCTGACTGTTCACTTGGTGCCTAATATTCCCCAACCCTTGATAGGTTCCATTGTAATGATATAGTCAATGTTATTCACTTCACCCATCTGTGGTTTTAATGCTGTGGCTGATAAGTGAATGCAGGGCCATTACAAAATAGTTAGGTACACAGGCGAAGATGCATTTTGACGCCCCATCACCCCCTTCATTAATACAGAAACACAAAGATTACTGCTTTGGTGCCTTTTGATACTCAATAATACCACGCAATACTGTGAGCTGTATTGCTTTGGACTGAGTTTTCCTCATTTACCTTGGTCCTGGGCATTACAATTCAGAGTATTGTGTGTTGTGTATGAGTTAATCACAGCAAAAAAACGCCTTACTTGAACAACCAATGTGTTTGAGTGCTCTGGGTTACATAGTTACATAGCTGAAAAGAAACTTGTGTCCATCAAGTTCAGCCTTCCTCACATTTGTTTTTTGCTGTTCATCCAAAAGAAGGCAGAAAAAAAAACAGTTTGAAGCACAATTTTGCAACAAGCTAGGAAAAAAATTCCTTCTTGACCCCAGAATGGCAGTCAGATTTATGCTTGGATCAAGCAGTTATTACCCTACATTGAAAGATTATATCCTTGAATATTCTGTTTTTGCAAGTATGCATCTAGTAGCTGTTTGAACATCTGTGTGGACTCTGATAAAACCACTTATTCAGGCAGAGAATTCCACATCCTGATTGTTCTTACAGTAAAAAAAACTTTCCTTTGCCTTAGACGAAATCTTCTTTCTTCCAGTCTAAACGCATGGCCTCGTGTCCTATGTAAAGTCCGGTTTGTGAATAGATTTCCACACAATGGTTTGTATTGGCCCCGAATATATTTGTATAATGTTATCATATTCCCTCTCAGGCGACGTTTTTCTAAACTAAATAGGTTTAAATTTGTTAACCTTTCTTCATTGCTGATATGTTCCATTCCTTTTATTAATTTTGTAGCCCGCCTCTGCACTTTGTCTAGTGCCATAATATCCTTCTTTAGAACAGGTGCCCAAAATTGCACAGCATATTCAATATGGGGTCTTACCAGTGATTTATAAAGAGGCAAAATGATATTCTCGTCACGAGAATGAATGCCCTTTTTCATGCGTGACAATACCTTACTGGCCTTGGCCACCGCTGATTGACATTGCACATTGTTGCATAGTTTCTTGTCTATAACAATTCCCAAGTCCTTTTTGTGTGTTGTTATCCCTAATTTGCTTCCATTAAGGGTATACGTTGCTTGTGTATTCTTTACGCCGAGGTGCATAACTTTGCATTTTTCAACATTAAATTTAATCTGCCATTTGAGTGCCCAGTCCCCCAGTCTATCTAAATCCCTCTGCAACAAAGTAATATCTTGCTCACATTGTATTTAATATTTTTATTAGTGATATTGCAGAAGGTCTTGATGGTAAGGTATGTCTTTTTGCTGATGATACTAAGATATGTAACAGGGTTGATGTTCCAGGAGGGATAAGCCAAATGACAAATGATTTAGGTAAACTAGAAAAATGGTCAGAATTGTGGCAACTGACATTTAATGTGGATAAGTGCAAGATAATGCATCTTGGACGTAAAAACCCAAGGGCAGAGAACAGAATATTTGATAGAGTCCTAACCTCAACATATGAGGAAAGGGATGTAGGGGTGATTATTTCTGATGACTTAAAGGTAGGCAGACAATGTAATAGAGCAGCAGGAAATGCTAGCAGAATGCTTGGTTGTATAGGGAGAGGTATTAGCAGTAGAAAGAGGGAAGTGCTCATGCCATTGTACAGAACACTGGTGAGACCTCACTTGGAGTATTGTACACAGTACTGGAGACCGTATCTTCAGAAGGATATTGATACCTTAGAGAGGGTTCTGAGAAGGGCTACTAAACTGGTTCATGGATTGCGGGATAAAACTTACCAGGAAAGGTTAAAGGATCTTAACATGTATAGCTTGGAGGAAAGACGAGACAGGGGGGATATGATAGAAACATTTAAATATATAAAGGGAATAAACAAAGTAAAGGAGGAGACTATATTTAAAAGAAGAAAAACTACCACAACAAGAGGACATAGTCTTAAATTAGAGTGACAAAGGTTTAAAAATAATATCAGGAAGTATTACTTTACTGAGAGGGTAGTGGATGCATGGAATAGCCTTCCAGCTGAAGTGGTAGAGGTTAACACAGTAAAGGAGTTTAAGCATGCGTGGGATAGGCATTAGGCTATCCTAACTATAAGATAAGGCTAGGGAGATTAATGAAAGCATTTAGAAAATTGGGCAGACTAGATGGTCCGAATGGTTCTTATCTGCCGTCCCATTCTATGTTTCTATGCGTTTCTATGTATTATTTTACAAAGTTTTGTGTCATCTGCAAACACTGAAACATGACTTTCAATGCTGTCTTCAAGATCATTTATAAACATGTTAAATAGAAGGGGTCCCAGAACAGACCCATGAGGGACACCACTTTCCACCTCTGTCCAGCTTGAAAATTTACCATTAATGACAACTCTTTGTACTCTGTTTTTAAGCCAATGTTCTACCCAAGAACAAGCATTTTCATCTAGACCGATTTCCTTGAGTTTGAACACTAAACTATTGTGTGGAACTGTATCAAATGCCTTGGCAAAATCCAAATAGATCACATTCACGGCAACACCCTGATCTATACTTCTACTTACTTCTTCGTAGAACGCAATCAAGTTAGTTTGACATGACCTGTGCTTCATAAAACCGTGCTGATTTTTGCTGATAACCATGTTCTTCTCAAGGAATTCTTGAATATTATCCCTTAAAAAGCTTTCAAATATTTTACGAGCCACAGAAGTTAAGCTCACAGGTCTATAATTTCCAGGCAAGGATTTTGAACCCTTTTTGAATATAGGAACCACATCTGCCTTCCTCCAATCCTCCGGAACACTTCCTGAAAGGAAAGAATCTTGAAAGATTAAAAACCGAGGTTCACTTATTTCTACACCTAGTTCCTTAAGTACACGTGGATGGATACCGTCAGGCCCTGGAACTTTGTTTATATTAACTTTCTTTAGTTGCTCCAGCACCTTGTCTTGTGTTAACCAATTACAATTATTCTGCAAGTTTTTAGTAGCAATCATTTGCACATCAATTGCCATGGGTTCTTCCTTAATATATACGGAGGAGAAATAGTTATTTAAAATTCCTGCCTTTTCCTGGTCTTCATTAACTAACACCCCCGTTTCAGTTTCTAGTGTACCTAAACTTTCATTTTTGGGTTTTTTAGAATTGATGTACTTAAAAAATGCTTTGAGGTTGGTTTTGCTCTCTTTAGCTATCATTTTTTCATTTTGAAGTTTAGCAAGTCTAATTGCCGTTTTACACGCATTATTTGCTTCCTTATATCTTTTATAAGATGCATCCGATTTGTCTGATTTAAATGCTTTAAATGCCCTTTTCTTATTTTTTATCTCTTGTTTTACTTCTCTACTAAGCCACGTTGGTTTTAATTTGCTTCTTTTATAATTATTTCCCAATGGTACATACTGAGAAATGTACCTTTCTAATATTTGTTGGAAGATGATCCATTTATCCTCAGTGTTCTTTTCACAAAAGAGTTTATGCCAGTCAATATATTGTAAACTTCCCTTAACTTATTGAAATTGGCCTTTTTAAAATTATATGTTTTAGTATACCCCATGTGCTTTTGTTTTTTTGAGTTTATTTCAAAGGACACTATATTGTGATCACTATTTCCCATGTGCTCACCTACTTGCATGTTGGTCTAAAGATCAACGTTGTTTGCTAAAACCAGGTCCAGACAAGCGTCCATTCTAGTTGGTGCTTGTACACGTTGTGACATGAAGGTGTCATTTAACAAGTTTAAAAACCTAATTCCCTTTGCTGAGCTACTAGTCCCTCTGTCCCAATTTATGTCCGGGTAATTAAAATCTCCAATAATTAAAGTGTTACCCAGATTTGCAGCTTTCTGAATTTGCTCAAACAGCTGTTGTTCCTCATCAATATTAACATTAGGTGGTTAATAACATATCCCAACCAATAGTTGGTTTCCCTTCTTTATGTGTGTTTATTCATTGCATTATTACTGTTAATTTTGTTTGATTGTTACTAGGGCTACTGTTTATGTGTGTGCCGTTTTGGTTTATGTGGGGATCTGGGCTACTGGGGACTGTCTGAACTTGGGTCTCTCTGGGTTCCCCCACCTACCCTCGCACGGCTCGCGATTGTGGCACCCTCCTAGGCCTTACTGCGTTTCCCCCTCCAAGTTTCTCGGCCTCGTCGCCTCCTCTTGTAGCTCTTGACCGCTTGACCGCTCCCAGCGAGTGGCACTCTGTCCGCTCGTGGCTTCCTTTTGCGTCTTATGCTGCGTGTGCTCCCACGCGCTCCATGTGGCCAGGACCTCTGGTTTCCTCGTTCCCCCTCCCCCCCATGCTACCTACATGATGGCTGTGCTGCCGGCCCACTCCTTCTCTGGATCTGTTTTTCTGTCAGGTTGTTGGCCACCTGGGCCCAAGGTGGTGGTAGGCCTAGGTGCTGGACTCCCCAAGGATGATCGCCGTAGGGCCCTGCCAATCACCGCTAAAGATCCCGGTGAGATTCTGGACCCGTCAGGCTGCCCTCTCTTCGACCCACGGCTGATCAAACATCCTCGATCCTCCGAATGGGCCCCTTTGGACCACATTGCAGAATTCCTGCGCTACTGGCTCCTCCGCCCTTTGGGCAAGGAGGTCAGGGCGACACTTCGGGCAGAATGCCCCATCCCTACAATACCGGACCAAGTGGCCCTCACCCCCGACTTTGACCTGGTGTTTGCCACCTTTATGACCAAGTCTGGAAAAGACCCTCGCAAGCGTTCGGCCCAAGACAAGTTGTTGGATGGCAGCGGCCCGCTGACTCAAATGTTCCTCATGGCTCTCCAGATTGGCCATATCTCTGTGTGGCACATCGCCTATGGATGTATATATACATGACCTCGTCCTTTCGACCTTCTGCCCATGGGCAGCTGCTGATTTCCTATGTGCGACTGTTTAGGGCTGTTTCTGCACCTACGATCGCTCGTTGGATTCGGTGGCTTCTCTCATCAGCTGGTGTGGTGAGTTCCTTTGGTGCACATTCAGTTCAGGGTTCTTTTTCCTTGCAGTGTAATCTGGTTTCCCTCCGGTTTTGGCGGTTTGCTTCTATAGATGTACCTGTTGCAAGTTGGATTAGTTGGTTTTCCTTGCTCTCCTGCTTGACCTCAACAAAGAAAGAGGAAGTGGGAGGGTCTCTGTGAGGGATTTCATACTGCTGTTACTGTGTTTGGTTACTGATTGGTTGTTTGAAAAAGTTCTGTTAACTATTTCTTTGCTGCTGGACGTTTTCAGTAAAGAAGGTAAAGCAAATATTTGCCTCCTGTCTTTATTAAAATTTAGATCATTCCCTCACCGAGGCTAGAATAATCCCTAATTTTCATTTAACCATGAACTCTGACATAGCATGTAAACCAACTTCTGTTGAGTCTATGCCAAACAGCTGTATTAAAACAATGGAATTTAATATATTGGCTGATATAGACTAGATCAATCGTTGTATTGCACTGAGGAGCAGTAAATCAATAATGCATTTTATTAGCATATACATAACCTTTAAATTATGTAAGTGTTATTAGAATAAATAAATGTTGAAAAGATGTTAAAATCTGAGTATAGGAAGCTTATAATTTAAGGTTAAAGTTGTTATTGTGAATGACATTTTTCAGCTGTGACTTTGCCAGGATATTAAATACTCCCATACCTCCCAAGTGTCAATATATAGGAGGGACAGTCCCTATCTTGGGCCCAAATCCATCTCTCATTTTCTATGCTAATGCCCCTCTTTTCTGAGTGTATAACAGAGTGGGCAGGGCAATAGAAGGGGTGGGCAGGGGCTGTAAAAGGGGCACAGGGGCTATAGAATTGGTGGGCAGGGGCTGTAGAGGGGAGGCATGAGCTGACAAAAAAATCCCCCCCATCTCTGAGTCTTACCTTAGGCCAGGGAGCCTGGAGCAGAAGCCTGCATCCAACACAGAGCAGCCAGGGGAGTCGGCTGGCCCCTCCTGATGATGTCAGTAGGAGGGAGCGTGACTTCCACTGCTCTTATTCCAGACTCCACACCGGATTGCAGATTGTGGATGGCTGGGGAGTCTGGGAGAAGAGCAGTGGAAGTTACGCCCCTCCTCTTGACATCATCAGGAGGGGCCAGCCGACTTCCCTGGCTGCTCTGTTCTGGCTGACTGCAGGGAGACAGCATGTAATGTGAAAAATCTGAGTCCCCAGCCACATTGCAGTGCAGCACGGAGCCTCAATTTTGAGGCTTGATTAGGGTGTGACTAGGCACACTCGGCACACCCCGTGCGCTCACTTATGATAGTAATATCATCTCTAATCAAGAATTTTGTGATATATGTAAAACTATTAACATATTTTTATATACATTATTTTCTTCCCCCCTTTTCTTATGGATGTATCTGAGCAATGCAAGGTTTGTGAGACATTAAGTACTTGTATGACAGTCAATATGGTATACAGAACTCCTTTGCCCTTCATAGGATATGATGATCCCATAATACTAATGGCGGCATCAGGCGATATGTAAGTGATGTACGTTGTTAAGCTGCCCGTGAATATGATGGAGGAACTGTAAATGGTAGTGGCAGAACTAGAACTTATAGAATTAGCATCAGCTGAATGTACTACACACACCTCTGACCTCTGCATCCGACTGAAGCGCAACCACCAATAGATATCATAGAGATTGAGGCGGAGCCAGACGGAGAAAAAATGTGAGTTAAATCGCCTTTTCAGATCAATCTACAGGAGGCCTAAAACAGACACACTTGCATTATAGTGTCAGGAATACATATTTGCATCTCTGACCTTATAGTGTTCCTTTATATTGAGGTTGATTGTAAAGATGGAGCACAAAGGGAATTACTATGGGATGAGCGGCTAGGAATATTCATAGTCTGTAAGTAAAATTCAGGTTACGGCAGCATTGGTCTAGTAGATTTTTGGGAATTTGGTCTCTGGTCCGTTCATTAAATATTATAAAAGTGGAACAATATCATCTAACCTAAGCTGTGCGTGCTCCAGCGTGTGCTAGGTGCGCCGTGTTCTAACATAGGTTTCCCAGATATTTTTAACCTCTACTATATTTCTGTTGGGTCTAATTTGGGTGCTTGCCATGTGTTCATATGCCAGGTTCATGGAAACAGAATCTAGCAGTTCCCCTTCTGATGCTGCTGTGGCTGATTTCCATTCTTTAGCCACCAACATATCGGCCGCAATGAGCACATGGTATACCAAGAGTGAGCCGAGTTTTTGATACTCGTCAGGGGTCAGGAACAATAACCCTAGTTTAGATGTAAGTGTGATTTCCCTCTGTAGAATGTTAGAGAGCATCTGCTCGACCATCTGCCAAAAGGGCCTCAGCAGGGGACATTTACACCATATATGGTACATATTGCCTTTGCCTACTTTAGACCTCCAGCATATGTTTGAGGAGTTAGGGTAGATGCGCCAGTCTGTCGGGCACCATGTCCCACCTGTAGTAGAGTTTGCACATTTGCTCCAGGTGGGATATGCAATTACCCCTGTGTGCTTTAAACACGTTTTTCCATTGCATATCAGTAAACGTGTGGCCAATGTCTACCTGGTCTCTGTGTCTTGCATTCAACAGGTGATAACTCATTGAGATATTTTTTTGGGGGGGTAATAGGCGACATACAGGCCTGTTCAAAAGTTGTGCGTGTGGTATGTTGCAGCCCCTGCGAGATTTGTTGTGTCAGTACGGATTTGAGCTGGATATATGAAAAGAGCATCCTGTGTGGGAGTGTATAGTCCAATTGGAGGCCAGGAAAGTGCCTGAATGAGCCTTGAGAGAACAGATGTTGAATGTGTGTGCATCCACGGGATATCCACACTCGATGATCAAACGTGGGGTTGGTAATGTTTATGCTTTGCAGTGGTGTGGCCATGGACCATGGTTCGCCATTGCATTGCTTGTCCCTATATGTGTCCCACACTGAAATCAGTGTGGCAGTGGTCAGCAAGAGGTTCAGTCTCTGCCTTTTCGGCAACCAGATTAGGTGCAGGAGTTTCGCTAAAAGCCTCAATAGTAAGCCATTGTGAGGTGTGGTCTGTGTTGTGTGACGATATTATAGTGGACAGTAGTGCAGCCTTATAGTAGAGTTTTATGTTGGGAAACCCCAGTCTGCCCTCTGCTACCAATTTCCTATTTGCGCTCCATGTATGTTGGGATTAGTGCTGATTTGTAGTTGCCAAAGGTTCCAACGCCATTACGTACAAGACAGGGGAAAGGGGGCACCGTTTATTATGAGCAATGAGTATAAGAGGGATTGAGCACCTGTGCCACCGGTGTGTTGTACTGGGCCTTTGCCATGTCTTGAAATCCATCTGGGATCCAAAATTTGCCCATGACCGCCTCCAAAAAAAAAACAATGGAGACGGTCAAAGGCTTTCTCCGCATCAAGGGAGACCATGAGCCGCCCTCCTTCCTGGGAATGTTTCATGCTGTACAAAATATTTAACACTTTTCGGGTGTTCTCTGAGCCCTTCCTTACTGCCACAAACCGACTTGGTCGGTATGTGTGATATAGGGTAAGATGGAACCTAATCTTGTAGCTAAGAGCTTAGCAAATATTTTTGCATCAATATTTAATAAAGAGATTGGTCTAAAAATTTGTGGGTGTGTGGGTGGTTGCCGGATTTTGGCAGGGTGACCACATGAGCCAAGAGCACATCCTCATGTAGTTTTTTTCTGGGAGATTGCCTCATTAAAGGTGTTGAGCATTTGTGGTGCTAGAAAAGTTTAGAATTTTTTTATATTAAGAATTATTAAAGCCATCAGTTCCGGGCGATTTGCCCGACGGCAGTGAATGTATCACCTTATTTATTTCCTCCTCCATAATATGACTAATAAGGTGCATCTGTTGTTCGAGGGTCAATGTGGGCAGTCAGATCTTTTCCAAATACGCTTGTATGGTAGGCGTTGTGGGCTGGACTCAGGGCCGGATTAACATAGGGGCTGATGGAGCTGCAGCTCCAGGCCCAGGCCCATGGAATAGGCCCATTGATTTATAAAAAAAAAAAAATTTTTTTTTTTTTACATTTTTTTTTTTCACACACTACTCTTAGGGATTCCACCTGGCTTTTATTTTATTGGCACAGCCAGTATTTGAGGCTGCCTGGCTGGTTCCAATATTGCAGTGATACTGGCAATAGAAATGCTGGTATTTTTCTCAGTATAAACAAGAGATTACTCTGCAATACCAGCACTGGCCAGTAGGGGTCACTGTGTATGGAGAGAGGCAGGGATAGGAAGTTCCAGCATATCCCTCCCTGCCTATCTATACTCACTGATCTTCAGGGGTGCAGCTACAGAGAGTCCAGACAGCAACTCCCACCCTGCAGAGACAGCCTACAGCTCAGGGAAGTAAGGGATGGGGGGAAAGGCTGCAAGGAGACATACACTGAGACACTAAGGGACACTGGGAGACATTAAGACACAGACACATATCTCCCAGCCAGTGTCCCTGTGATACCGGAGAAACTGACGGAAGCAAAGCACAGAGGGATGGACACAGGTTTCTTCAGGAAGGAAGAGATTCTTTATTGGATCACCGATCGGGACTCAGAGGGACTAATGTCACCAAAAATACAGCAAGTTCTGAGCCCTGAACAATAGTGCAGGCTCCCTATATAGGCACATAACTCCTCCCATATTAAGCTCCACCCGCACATTCTCTTGACCAATCATTACAAATAAGAATTAACTTCCTGCTTGACCACATGGCTTGTCCAGCACAATGGAGGAGGGGAATACTACATCCTGTATTCTTGCACATGCTCCGTACACTACTGATCGTATCTTGCCTCGTGCAACCAACTGATCGATACGTCAGCATATGCACGTACACATGCCACGTGGTAATCTCGGCCTACTAAATTTATTTTTACCGAGATTCCACCACATTCCCCCCTTTGATGCCTCTTGATATTTTACAATTACTTGAGGCATCACTTAACCTTGGTTTGCATACACCACAAGTTACCTTTGAACCAGACCAGACTTATCCTACGATGTGAATCTTCAACACTCGTCTTCCTGCATTGGTTCTCCCTGATCTAGAGCCTTATATTTATAAATTGCCATTATCTGTGCAGCAGCCTTCCTCTCTGCTATATTTTCTATCAGGCTTTGCACAGACCTAACTACTAAGGGTATAAGACACGGCAGGAGTAGACACAACATTAAAATCAGTAGGACTCCACCTACCACTGCCTTAAGCCCTCCAAACCACTCATACCAGCTACCAAACCAACTACTTGGATTGTACCCTTTCCATACCTGAGTAGGCACATGCGCTAGTTTAACCATATGGCTAGTAAGCTCAGCTATTGCTTGCCCTTCGTCATCTATTTGAAGACAGCAATTGCTCAGGTTAAACTTCCCACATACACCTCCCTCTACTGCCAAAAGATAATCCAAGGCTAATCTATTTTGGTAAACTGCTGTCCTCATCCTGGTATTATGCTTCGCTAGAAGATTGAGCGCTTGTGATGTCTCGTTAGTAATGATCTCAACCACCGCCTGTAACCTTATAATGCGGTTGAGCATATAAATAGGGGTTCTATAACCAAAGGTACCATCCTCTGCCCACGTGGCTGGCCCATAATAATCTATAATACGCTGGGGAGGCCATTCATTATCTTCCCAGGCACCTATCTCTATGGGTCCCCTTTTCTTCCTATGATTCACATCATACACTTTAACACCTAAAGTCTCACCTGTTTCAATAGGCAACAAGAAGAAGGATGGTTTTAACATACCCAACACACATGCCCCTTCCCAGTCCTGTGGTAACTCCGAATAGGCCTTCTTACCACAGATCCAGTACAAATTCGCTGGGGCTCTCCAGTTAGATGTGATGGATAGATCAAACCATACGTCCTTTAAATTGGCATATCTTGCAAACGGGTTAGATGGTTCTGAGACATTTGAAGCCGACCACCAAGTTGTATTCTTTGTATCATCATCATAAGCTTTTTGCCCTAGACAAGTTAATTCTCCTACAGAAGTATTATACATCATTCCTTTCCTCGCTATGCAAACATAACCTATGATGGAGGTCTTCAATCTCCACTCAGATTTACCTCTAACACTCATATGATAGTCGGCTTGTGTAGATATTAATTGGTCAACTGCCTCAGAACCGGACATTACCTCCTTTGCTTCCCAAGGCCATTGGTCTCCCATGTTAGTACCTCCACACACATAGCAGTTGGTAACATTAAGACTACCGGCAATACTCTCGGCTAAATCAATGAACAAGTTTTTAGCATTATGGGGGATCTTATTATCTATGCTCATCTCTTCATAAAAGGAATGGTATACTTGATGAGTTTGGGAGGTTACCGTATCAGTCTCTATCCCTATAAACAATATTGTCCCAGGGTCTAAACCCGTCCCATATATTTGAAACCCAAATAAATTACCATATTTATCTAAGAACTTGTCAGGGTTATTTATAAGTATATGGATTGGATTGCATTCCATAGACTTACAATATGGATTAGTAGGCAACTTAGTCACAATCATGTCCTTGTCTGCTGTCTGTCCCCAAGTCGCCCACCCCACACAAGACCAATATGGGCAGAAGTTATAATCTCTATTTGGGCATCTTGGACTTACATATTTATTTTTACTACTGGGACAAATATATTTATCGTTAGACCCATACGTCCTCTCCCATCTAAGATCCCCACATACATTCCACGGCTTTCTACCACTTGATATTGCTTTACACGCATCAAATAGCAGAGCACCTGAAGAATATACGGATTCTAATACCGTCTTATTAATTAGGGTCCCCTGAGGATCTCCATTTCTGAGAGTCAACCAAATTGTACGGGGTTGATACTCAGGACTGAAGCACTTAGGTTCTCCTACTCCTAAATGACACACACTATATTCTATATTTAAGTATCTACATCTTGATACATCTGGGACTCATATTGCGAATGCCTGGGATATATGGTTACCTGTTCTTGTAGTCTTAATGCATACCTCACAGCTAGGAGTGTTGGTACCTCTACCTTCCTGAATATAAAAATACACATAAATAAACATTATTAAAAATACATCTTTCGTCGTCATCCTCAGTCTTCGTCCGTGTGAAGGCACCTCAGCTTCCAGGATGTAAGGACTGCAGGGAATGGAGTTCTGCTCGTCTTCACAGGGGTCCCCTCAAGACTTTCCCTGACTTATACACTCGTTGGTGAGTGGACAGGCTTTATTATGGCCTTCTCACTCACTTACCAAGTCTCTGAAACAATATAATTTGTAATCCACAAGGTTCCTCGTCACTCCGACTGAGTCGTGCGTTTTAACCGGATCTTGCAGGGATTCTCTGGATTTGCTGTAACTTGCCAGGAATCGTCTGCTGCTGGTTTAACCCTGGAGTGATGTATCCACGGAGCCACTTCGGCTACTTTTATCGCTGTAGGGGTAGACAGAAGAACAACATAAGGACCTCTCCACTTGGGCCCTAACGGCACATTATTCCACTCTTTAATCCACACTTGGTCGCCTGGGTGGTAACTATGAATTGGGGGATAAATATTCACAGGTAATCTATCTTGTACCCATTTCTGTACCTCCTCCATAGTCTT
This sequence comes from Pelobates cultripes, assembly GCA_933207985.1. Classification (NCBI taxonomy): domain Eukaryota; kingdom Metazoa; phylum Chordata; class Amphibia; order Anura; family Pelobatidae; genus Pelobates; species Pelobates cultripes. The sequence goes on from OW240913.1 coordinate 192,656,227, forward strand.
ACCCAACTCTACAACCTGCTGCCGGGTAATTCCTTCTCCCAACTGACTCAAATCCCCCCTTAAGTTACCAAGCACGGGAGGTGGTCGCCCGTACATGATTTCAAAAGGAGAGAGGCCCATCCTTCTGGTAGGTGTACTACGGATTCGCAATAGAGCTATGGGCAAGAGAACGTTCCACTTAAGTTGGGTTTCCTGACACATTTTAGCCAACTGATTCTTAATAGTTCTATTCATTCTCTCTACCTTACCAGAACTCTGGGGTCTATATGCCGTATGAAGCCTCCACTTTATACCAAGCATATGAGTCAATTGTTGTAGGCACTGATGAACAAAAGCTGGACCATTGTCCGATCCTATAGAGCAGGGTAGTCCATATCGGGTATTATTTCTCGTAGCAGGAATCTCACGACTTCTCCTGCTTTCTCTGTACGAGTAGGACATGCTTCTACCCAGCCTGAATAGGTGCACACCACTACCAGCAGGTAGCGATGTCCACCCGATTTAGGCATCACTGTATAGTCAATTTGTAAATCGGACATGGGAAGTCCCCCCATAAACTGGACTCCTGGTGGCTTTACTGGTCCTTGTCTTGCATTATTTTTAGCACACGCTACACATCTACGTACAATGGCCTGAGTCAAGTTGGACAATCTTGGTATGTAGAAATGTTTTCTGAGAGATTCTTCTGTACTGTCTCTCCCAGAATGTGTCCCGTTATGATAGTTTTGGACAATTTCTACCGCTAGTGATGCTGGAATAACTATTCTTCCATCTTCTAACTGATACCATTTGTTCTCCAAATACTTTCCAGGTTCAGTCCTTAACCACTCCTCTTCTTGAGCTGTATAAATTGGAGTCCATTGAGACAGTGGAGTTGGTATAAGAGCAGCTATATGCCCCACATATTCCTGTCTTCCTGATTCAGCAGCACGCTTAGCTGCACTATCTGCCATCCGATTCCCTTTGGTTACATCACCATCTCCTCTCAGATGCGCCCGACAATGTATAATACCGACTTCTTTCGGCTCCCACACTGCTTCCAATAGTTGTAGGATCTCAGCTGCGTATTTGATTTCTTTGCCTTCTGAATTCAATAGTCCTCTTTCTTTATACAAAGCTCCGTGGGCATGAGTGGTTAAAACGCATACTTGGAGTCCGTGTAGATGTTCACTCTTAAACCTTCAGCCAATTGTAACGCTCGTGTCAGTGCTATCAATTCTGCCTTTTGTGCTGATGTTCCTTTTGCCAGTGGCCGAGCTTCTATCACCTTGTCTATCATTGTTACTGCATATCCTGCATAGCGGATCCCTTCTTTTACATAACTACTGCCGTCGGTGTAATATTGAACATCAGGGTTCTGGATGGGAAAATCACGAAGATCTGGTCTACTTGAAAATACTTCATCCATTACTTCCAAACAATCATGTTGACTTTCAGTAGGTTGTGGCAAAAGGGTAGCTGGATTTAAGGTATTTACAGTCTCTAAATGCACTCTTGGGTTTTCACACAACATTGCTTGATACTTGGTCATACGGCTGTTACTAAACCAATGATTTCCTTTGTAATCCAACAACGTCTGTACTGCATGTGGAACTCGTACATAAAGTTCTTGACCCAGAGTGAGTTTATCGGCTTCAGCTACTAGCAGGGCTGCTGCAGCTACAGCTCTTAGACAAGGTGGAAGTCCGCTGGCCACTGCATCCAGTTGCTTAGACATGTAGGCAACAGGTCTTTGCCATGATCCCAAGTACTGTGTCAATACTCCCACAGCCATTCTTCTTTGCTCATGTACATACAGGTAGAATGGCCGTGTGTGGTCAGGTAGACCTAATGCTGGGGCACTCATCAAAGCCCTCTTCACATCTTCGAATGCCGTTTGCTGTTCTTGAGTCCATAAGAAGGGGTCGTGCTCTGTACCTTTGATAGCTGCATACAGAGGTTTTGCCAGTATCGCGTAGCTGGGAATCCATATCCTACAGAAGCCTGCTGCCCCCAAGAATTCTCGCACTTGTCTTCTATTCCTGGGTATCGGTATTTGGCACACAGCTTCTTTTCTCTCTGGCCCCATAATTCTTTGACCTTCAGAGATATGGAATCCCAGATATTTGACAGTTGGCAAACACAACTGAGCCTTCCTTCTTGACACCTTGTATCCTGCCTTCCAGAGAATGTGTAGTAGATCGCGCGTTGCTTGCTGACATACTTCCTTTGTAACTGCTGCTATCAACAAGTCATCTACATATTGTAATAATACACACTCTCCTGGGATAGACTCGAAATCTAGTAGATCTTGACTTAAAGCTGAACCAAATAGGGTAGGTGAATTTTTAAACCCCTGGGGCAATCTTGTCCAGGTCATTTGGCGTTTCGAGCCCGTTACAGCATTTTCCCATTGGAAAGCGAAGATACATTGGCTTTCTGCGGCAATTCGGAGGCAAAAGAAGGCATCTTTGAGATCTAAGACTGTAAAGTAAGTAGCCCCGCCCGGAATTAAAGCAAGCAGGTTATATGGATTGGGCACGACTGGATGTATACTAACAACCGCATCATTGACTGCTCTCAAGTCCTGCACAGGTCGATACTCATCTGTACCGGGCTTTTGAACAGGCAGCAATGGGGTGTTCCAGGGGAAGTACAGAATTTTAGGATACCATACCGTATGAACTTATCCAGATAAGATTGGATGTTCTTCTTAGCCTTCTGCGGAATATGATATTGTCTCAGGCTTACTGGATAAACCCCAAGTTTTAGTTCGATTTTAATAGGTGGAATATTGCGGGCCAGTCCTGGTGGGTTGTTCTCTGCCCAAACTCCTGGTATATTAAATAAGGATTCATCACTCCTCGGGTTTTGGCTAGTCAATACTGTATAAAGTCGCCACTCTTCTTCCTTTGGTACAGACAATGTCATAATACCTGAGGGTCCATTAAACTTTAAGGATGTTGTTCCATTTGGTAGGAACGTAATCTGCGCTTGTAATTTGGATAGCATATCACGCCCCAGCAATTGGACTGGACACTCAGGCATATAAAGGAATTGATGTTTTACTACGTGGCCTCCCAATGTACAGAGTCGACTTTTAAGAACCGGTTTTTCAGCACTTCTTCCAGTTGCTCCTATTACAGTAATAGTTCTTCCAGATGGAGGAGCAACTTGATTAGTCACCACCGAATGTTCAGCACCAGTGTCGATCATAAACGCACTCCTTTTTTCCCCTATTGATACATCGACCATAGGCTCCGCTCGACCAAGGGGGATGGAGCCCGGTCGGTATCAATAGTCCTCCATGACCGTGTCAGCCAATCCCACAAAGTCCCTACCTTCTCTATCGCGGGACCTTTGCGCTGCTGGATAGTACCTATCTTCCCTTACACTTCCTCTGTTCCCATTACTCCCTCTATTACCATTACTCCCTCCGGGGCCTCCTCTACCTCTCGCTCTGCCTCTAAAGTTTCCGTAACCTGCCCTGGGTAAGTCTCTCTCATACTGCTCTCTTTGCGGACACTCGTTCCTCCAATGCCCTTCTTCCTTACAGTACGCGCACTGATTCCTACTCAAAGACTCCCTATTCCATCTACCATCGCCTCTATCTGGGCCCCGTCTATCTACGCCTGCGATCGCTACCGCTAGCATATCTGCCTTTCTACGCATCTTGCGCTCTTCCTCTTTCTTACTTTCTGTTTCCCTATTCATATATACTTTGTTCGCTACCTCCATTAGTTGAGTGATAGACATACCTGCAAACCCTTCTAATTTCTGTAGCTTGCGCTTAATATCTCCGTAAGCTTGGCTGACAAAGGCGGAGTTTACCATTCGGGAATTATCAGCGTCTTCCGGATTAAAGGGGGTATACAAGCGGTATGCCTCCAATAATCGGTCATAAAAGACACTGGGCGCTTCATCACTTTTCTGAATCACCTCAACTGTCTTCGACATGTTAATAGCTTTCTTCCCTCCGGCTTTCATGCCAGCAATTATAGCATCTCTATAGGCTTTAAGTTGAGCCATATCTGCGCCATTTACATTCCAGTCAGGATCGGTGTTAGGGTAATGTGTTGCGGCCCATGCTGCCGGATTGGCTTGATTTAAAGCACGGGCTCTCTCCTCTAGCGCCTTAATGGCCGCTTGGTTAATCCTTGTCCTTTCCTCATTATTGAACAATGTCATTAATAACTGCTGGCAATCAGCCCATGTCGGGTTATGTGTCTGAACTATCGAGGTGAACAGATCGGTCATAGCTTGTGGTTTCTCAGTGTACGAGGAATTGTGGGTCTTCCAATTCAAGAGATCGGTAGTCGTGAACGGGACATATACGAAGACTGGGTCAGCATGTGCCATTTGACCTGCGGCATCGATATAGGCTGACCCAGGATTCAGACGAAGAGGCATCTGATAATGTTTTAATTGTTGGGTACCGGTCAGTTGTCGGGTTAGTATGGGGCTACGTGGAGGGGCGTCAGTTAAAGGTTCCGGTCGAGAGGTAATAGGGCATGAGGATGTGGGAACTTGATTTTGGGAAAAGTTAGTGAATAGTATACTCCGAGCCGAGCTAGAAGAAGCTTGACCGGAAGTTTGAAGTGGCGCCAAATCAGGATATTCAGATCTAATGGGGGTTGGTCCTGGTTCCGAAAGGGGAGTTTTAATACGAGGGGGGGTGGATTCTGTACTGGAGGAGGAAGCGGAAGTGGATGGGGGCAATAGGGGAAGGGGTGCAGAGCTTCCTGCATTCGCGTCACTTCCTCTTAAAGGAAAGTAAGGAGGCGGCAAAGGGATCTCGGACTCAGGGGGCGTGTCCAAAATGGGCCTAACACCAGTCCAAGTGGACAAACAAGTCCTGGCCACCATGAGGCGACATTGCTCCTCGTGGCATATCCGGATCCATTTTGGCGAGTCGTTTACGGCCTGCCCCCAACAATCAATGTATGGAAACTGTCCGTAAAGTTCAGGCCTACCTGATACAGCCACGTGTACACGCTGTACCAGGGTTGGATCCAAACTGCCACGCGGCGGCCATGCCGCAACCAAAATAGGCCACTCCCTAGTGCACAAAGTGACCAAACGTACAGGAGACATTTTAACCCCAAAATCACATGTTTTGAATCCCTTTTTAAAATTCTTTACCATACAACCTAAGGGATCCGAAATCGTTGACTCTGACGCGCCCATACTTATCAATGGAACGTCGTTGACAACGAATACTATGCACGCGTTCTTATTCAACAGTCACACCCGTTTCCTCTGGCAACAGCACCACGTGGTACAGTTACCGAGTGAAACATACACAATAACACAATAATCACTCAGGGAATTCCCGTACACACACAGCTGTTACACCAGTCACTAAATAATCAATATTATGCCCTTTGGCGAAACTATACAGTCACCCACGCTATAATTCTCTATATATGAATTACCCGTCTATAACACACCCCAGTAACATCGTCTTTTACTAGTATCGGTTACAGTACGGTTAGCATAGGTCAAAGCACAATTTAAGGTCACAATACAATTATTAGTGGTTACGGTGTTAAACATGCAATAGACGACAATGATTAGTACTTATATACAGTGTCAGTAAATATACAGGGTTATGGTACCGTGCACTATGATACAGCAACACACTATTAACACTCTCGCTAGACGGCTGAGCTCGCGCTATCTAACAAGATATACACTTTACTAACAATCTTTAACACATTTACAATCCCAACTAAACTATTGGCCAGTACCTTGAATGGACTACCTAAAACTATATACACCCGTTTTGGTTAGCCACACTGCCCAAACACCACATATAGCGAACTAGAGGGCGAAATTTACAAAATTGCCCTTCTAGTCTATTTACTCTATCAAAAGTCTAGTGGGTTCCAAATTTACACGCCTTCCCACTTAGCCAAGATAGGTTGAGAGCTAGCGAACCGAATTTACACAGGCGCCGCTTAGTCTCCCGGTCCCTCCGACCTAGCGAACGTAATATACACCCTAGAACGCTAGTCTAGACAAGACACCGGTGTCCGGCTAGGGCTATTTACACAGGACCCCGCCTGACTAACCAGATCAAACGGTCTTACTAAAGAGCGTTCGATCGAGCGGTGCGCCTTCGCTCCTTCCCTCCGACAGAGGGGGCAGATTCCATACACAGATTTAAACCCCTTTTGGGCCTACCGCACAATCGGTATACCCCTAGTGGGTCTGCCGTCTAAAACAGCAGTTGTCTTACCTCCTCGTTCCTGAACCTGAGTTCACACTCATCGACGGGGACACCCCAGCACTTCTTACGTAGAGGCCGATGATCTCCTGGACAACAGACCAGTGGCGCCGAGACGAAGGGAGGTCCACGCAGAAGTTCAGGGGTGCAGCCGTAGAGAACGTGGGCAAAGATAGACCGTCTCACGCCTCTGCCTCTCAGCTACCGTTGAACGATGAGCTTCCCGGCCAATGCACCAAATGATACCGGAGAAACTGACGGAAGCAAAGCACAGAGGGATGGACACAGGTTTCTTCAGGAAGGAAGAGATTCTTTATTGGATCACCGATCGGGACTCAGAGGGACTAATGTCACCAAAAATACAGCAAGTTCTGAGCCCTGAACAATAGTGCAGGCTCCCTATATAGGCACATAACTCCTCCCATATTAAGCTCCACCCGCACATTCTCTTGACCAATCATTACAAATAAGAATTAACTTCCTGCTTGACCGCATGGCTTGTCCAGCACAATGGAGGAGGGGAATACTACATCCTGTATTCTTGCACATGCTCCGTACACTACTGATCGTATCTTGCCTCGTGCAACCAACTGATCGATACGTCAGCATATGCACGTACACATGCCACGTGGTAATCTCGGCCTACTAAATTTATTTTTACCGAGATTCCACCACACCTGGTGTCTCAGTGCCCCCTAGTCTCCCAGTGCCCCCAGTCTGCCAGTGGCTCACTGTCTCCTAGTGCCTCCATGTCTCTGTGCCTCAAGTGTCACAATGTCCCCATGTCTCCAAGCTAGTGTCCCTAGTGTCTGTGGCCCTGGTGTCTCAGTGTCCCCATGTCTCCCAGTCCCCCCATGTTTCAATGTCCCCCAGCCAGTGTCTCTAGTGTCTGTGTCCCTGGTGTCTGTGTCCCCATGTCTTCAAGTGTCCCCTATTTTCCCATTGTCCCCATGTGTCCCAGCCAGAGTCCCCTAGTCTCCCAGTGTCACGGGTGTCTCCGTGTCCTTAGGTCTCCCCGTGTCCCCAGGTCTTCCCCTCTTTCTAGTGTCCTAGTGACATGGGGACCCTGGGATACATGGGGACACGGGGCATTGAGACACTGTGATACATAGGATCACTGGGTGACATGGGGACATGACACTAGGGGACACTGGGAGACATGTGGCACTGAGACACTGATACATAGGAACACTGAGACCTGGAGTAATCGACACATGGGGGCACTGAGTCATGAGGGCACTGGGAGACATGGGGGCACTGGGAGGAATCCATCTATACAGCAGAATCAAACTAAGTAGTTTTTTGGTGATTTTACAGCATTTTCTCTTATGTCACTCCTTGTGATTTACATCATGTGATGTCACCCATACATATTTAATTATGCAAATTAGTAAGGCCGGTATGTTTTTCCAAGAAAGGTGGCAACCCTAACTACTTTTCACATACTCTTACTTAAGTATGGAAACTTAAGAGGGATGTATGGGAACAAAACTTGTGTGGACTGGCTGACAATGAATATAGTTAAAGGGACACTATAGTCACCAGAACAACTACAGCTTATTCAATTTGTTCTGGTGAGTAGAATCATTACCGTCAGGCTTTTTGCTGTAAACACTGTCTTTTTAGAGAAAATGCAGTCTTTACATTACAGCCTAGTGATAACTTCACTGGCCACTCCTTAGATGTCTGTTAGAGATCCTTCCTGGGTCATGGCTGCCTAAAATGCATCCAAACATTCAGTGTCTCCTCCCTCTGCATGCAGACACTGAACTTTCCTCATAGAGATACATTGATTCAATTCATCTCTATAAGGAGATGTTGATTGGCCAGGGCTGTGTTTGAATCATGCTGGCTCTGACCCTGATCTGCCTCTTTGTCAGTGTCAGCCAATCCTATGGGGAAGCACTGTGATTAGATCAGGCCACCACTTCTAATGATGTCAGCAGACTGCTTGTATTTATGAGTCTAAAACCATGCAGAATTACAGCTTCAGGCTTGAATATAGTAAGATTTTGCTATATTTATGGAGGCATGAGGGGCCCAGGAGGGCTAGATGGTGGTGTTAACACTATAGGGTCATGAATTCATGTTTGTGTTCCTGACCCTATAGTGATCCTTTAAGGTAATGATGACTTTGATCTCTCTAACACTGTGGCATGTTCCCTTTCTTCTGCACTCACTACATACAGCTTTTCTCTGTCCCAGACTATATACCAGGAGCTTCTGCCTGCTACTAAGAAGGTAAGGAGACAAGTGGACCAGTGAGTGCTAGGGGACAGTCCTTAGAAAGCGTTGAGTGAGCGCATCATTAGATGCATTTATGCCAAGCTCAGGGTGCTGTCTGCATACTATGCCCTTAGTTGGCCAGCTGCATGATTGGCAGGCAGCCTGACATGCATTCATGCCAGGCTGGCCTTCTAATTCTTTGGGCAGACATGTCCTCTTTTTGGGCATGTTCGCCCCTTTTGGAAGGTTATGTGATTTGTCTCAATGGCACATCCTTTTACCTTCCTGCTTGACTGGACACTGCTGTTAGGGGTTATGGATTTACTTAAAAGATGAAAACATAAATTAGAGGGAGATTAGCATAGGGTATGTGTTTTCTTATAGCTGCTGTTTTCTTTCTCTCCAGCACCATCTCCATCAGATACATGACGCTTGGGAGTGTTTTACTGTTTTTGGTCGATATGATTCTGTAATTAGGCCCATCATAATTGTCAGCACCAGGCCCACTGGGCTCTTAATCTGGCCCTGGCTGGACTATATCTGTGTCCTGGCTAATATTGTATGGCTCTGAATTATACTGACTCTTGGCATAATGGGGTGGTGGATGGGAGAAGGGCTGTTTGATCAACGCCTTATACCACAAGGTTCAAGGCAAAGGGTAAAATCATAAAACAATAAAATAACAATAAAATAAGTAATTGTTCTCCTGCCCACACGACTTGTTACAGGTTACAGAGCACATATCTGGCACTACCAAAATTTTTTCATCACCCACCTACATCGTCACTACCTATATTGTTACTAGCTTGTTTCCCCACCCACCCCATGTTCGCCCCTAGATTCATCACCAACTTGCTGCACAGCGCACAAGACATGCTGGCCCTGTTGGACACACTCTTAAAATGTTATACTCCTTGGACGATCAGCAGAGGACACACAGGGCTTAAGGCTTGACTTACTACTGTTAATATGTGATCAGGACTAGCATGTGAATGTAAGATAACACTGTCATCTTGTACTCCTGTGTGTCATTATGCACGATATCAATTGGATGTGTTACTATAACAATGAGGATGTTCTTTGCAAAGAGTTGCTTTATTTTGTCCCCACTTCCCCTCTTCTTTTCTGTATCCCAATTTTTAAAACTAATAAAAATTGTCAAACTGGAAAAAAAAAGAAAAGTGGAACAATGATTCACTACCTGGTATACTGATTTTAAGTATTTGCAAAATTGTGCTTTACGACAAGCATGTCCAACTCGTGGCCCGCGGGCCGCATGCGGCCCACAAGGGCCATCTTTGCGGCCCGGTGAGCTGCGAGTACATGCTCAGTGTTATAGCAGAGTAGGCACCTGCTTTCCCCACATTGCAGGTGCCTACTCTGCTAACACTTACCCGGCCGGGGAGGAAGGGACGGTGGAAGCAGCAAGGGAGCTCAGTGTTCCTGCTCCTCACTGCTCCCTCGCACATATTCCAGCACCCGGCATCACTAAACCGCGCGCAGGAGCAGTGAGGAGCAGGAAGGACCCCAGGGAAATGCCCCCCATCGGCTCCATAAGGTAGGGAGCAATAAAGAAAAGTATGTGTGTTTGAGTGTGTGTGTCTGTCAGTGTGTGTGTCTGTCTGTCAGTCAGTGTGTGTGTCTGTCAGTGAGTATGTGTGTGTCTGTCAGCAAGTATGTGTGTGTCTGTCAGTGTGTGTGTCTGTCTGTCAGTGAGTATGTGTGTGTGTGTCTGTGTGTGTGTGTCTGTCAGCAAGTATGTGTGTGTCTGTCAGTGTGTTTGTTTCTGTCAGTGTGTCTGTATTTGTGTGTCTGTATGTGTCTACCTGTGCGTATGTGTGTGTGTCTGTGAGTATGTGTGTGTATCTGTGAGTGAGTATGTGTGTGTCTGTCTGTGAGTGTGTGTATGTGTGTGTCTGTCAGTGAGTGTGTGTGTACCTGTGCCACACTTTGAGTTTGACATGCTTGCTTTACGCTATTTCTGTAGTTTGTCTATAATTCTTCTCGTAATTCGTGAAGTGTACTAAAACAAGCAGTCACTCATTTTGTGCTTCTGTCCAGGAATTTCTTAAAGGACCACTCTAGGCACCCAGACCACTTCAGCTTAATGAAGTGGTCTGGGTGCCTGGTCCAGCTAGGGTTAACCCATTTTTTCATAAACATAGCAGTTTCAGAGAAACTGCTATGTTTATGAAAAAATGGGTTAAGCCTTCCCCTATTTCCTCTAGCGGCTGTCTCATAGAGGCGCTTGCATGCTTCTCACTGTGATTTTCACAGTGAGAGCACGCCAGCGTCCATAGGAAAGCATTATGAATGCTTTCCTATGTGACCGGCTGAATGCGCGCACAGCCAGCCGACGGGGAGGAACGGAGGAGGAGAGCTCCCCGCCCAGCGCTGGAAAAAGGTAAGTTTTTACCCCTTTCCGCCTTCCAGAGCCGGGCGGGAGGGGGACCCTGAGGGTGGGGGCACCCTCAGGGCACTATAGTGGTCCTTTAATTTATAATTCAACTTATTGCGTCGCCATGCAGGTGTATTCAGGGCCGGATTAACATAGGGGCTGATGGAGCTGCAGCTCCAGGCCCAGGCCCATGGAATAGGCCCATTTAAAAAACACGCTACTCTTAGGTTTGCCACCTGACTGGAATTTTAATGGCACAGACGGTATTTGAGGCTGCCTGGCCGTGCCGGTATTGCAGTAATACCGGCAATACAAACGCAGGTAATTTTCTCAGAATAAATGGAAATTACTCTGCAATACCAGCACCGGCCAGTAGGGGTCACTGTGTGTGGAGAGAGGCAGGGATAGGAAGTTACAGAATATCCCTGCCTCTCTCTACTACTCACTGATCCGTGGGGGAGCAGCTACACAGCACAGAGAGTCCAGACAGCAGCTCTACAGCTCAGGTAAGTGAGGGATGGGGGAAAGGCAGCAGGGACACATGGGGACACAGACACTAGGTGACATATGGGGACACTGAGACACTAGGGGACACAGACACTAGGGGACACATGATGACACATACACTAGGGGACACTGAGACACTAGGACACAGACACTGGGAGACCTGGGAACACTGAGACACTGGAAAATATGGGGACACTGAGACACTAGGGGACACTGAGATACTTGGGGACATGGGGACACAGACACTGGGGACCCAGACACTAGGGGACACTGAGACACTAGGACACATGGGGACACAGACACTGGGAGACCTGGGGACACAGACACTTGGGGACACTGGAAAACATGGGGACACTGAGACACTAGGGGACACTGGGACACATGGGGATGCTGAGACACATGGGGACACTGTGTGACATAGGGACATTGGGAGACATTGGGACACGGAGACACTATGTCCCCCAGCCAGTGTCCCTAGTGTCTCAGTGTCCCCAAGTCTCCCAGTGTCTCAGTGTGCCTAGTGTCCCCATGTGTCCCAGTGTCCCCATGTCTATGTCCACAACTGTCCCCATGTCTCCCCAAGTGTCTGTCTCCCAGCCAGTGTCCCCTAGTCTCCCAGTATCTCCTAGTCTCTCAGTATCCTCTAGTCTCCCAGTGTCCCCTAGTCTCCCAGTCTCTGTGTCCCTAGTGTCTTAGTGTCCCCAAATGTTTCAGTATCTCCATGTCTCCCAGTGTCTGTGTTCCTAGTGTCTCAGTGTGCCTGGTGTCCCCATGCCTCCCAGTGTCCGTATATGTCCCAGTCTATGTCCACAACTGTCCCCATGTCTCCCAGTGTGCCCAAGGGTCTGTCTCCCAGCCAGTGTCCCCTAGTCGCCCAGTGTCTGTGTTCCCATGTCTGTGTCCCTAGTGTCTTAGTGTCCCCTAATGTTTCAATGTCCCCATGTCTCCCAGTGTCTGTGTCCCTAGTATCTCAGTGTCCCCATTTCTCCCAGTTTCCTTACATGTCTCAGTGTCCCCATGTCTCCCAGTGTCCCCATGTCTCTGTGTCCCCGGGTCTCTCAGTGTCCCCATGTCTCTCAGTGTCTCCAGTATCTTAGTGACATGGGGACACACTGAGACATTGGGACACTGGGAGAAATGGGGACTGGGCGACATGGGGACACTGACACTGTGTTACATAGGGACACTGAGACACTGGGTGACTTGCAAGACTGAGACACTGGGAGCAATCCATCTATACAGCAGAATCAAACTGTGAGTAGGTTGTTGGTGATTTTACAGAATTTTCTCTGATGTCACTCCTTGTGATTTACATCATGTGATGTCACGCATAACTAATTAATTATACAAATGATTAAGGCTGGTATTTTTTTCCAAGAAAGGTGGCAACCTTAACTACTCTTCACATACTCTTGCTTAAAGGAGCACTATAGTGTCAGGAACACAATCATGTGTTTCTTACCCTATTATGTTAAAACCACCACCCTGGCCCCTTCTTGCCTCCCTAAATATAGTAAAATATTACTTGTATTCAATTCTGCAGCTGCTGGCTCAGAAGTGGTGGTCTGAGCAAATTACAATACTTCCCCATAGGATTGGCTGAGACTGTCAACTAGGCAGATCAGGGGCAGAGCCAGCACAAGTCCAACATAGCCCTGGCCAATCAGCATCTCCTCATAAAGATAAATTGAATCAATGCATCTCTATGAGGAAAGTTCAGTGTCTGCATGCAGAGGGTGGAGACACTAAATGGCAGTGCTGCACACTAGGCAGTACTGCCCCAGGAAGCACCTCTAGCAGCCATCTAAGGAGCGTCCAGTGGAGTTATTTTCTCTGAAAAGACAATGTTTACTGCAAAAAGCCTGAATGGAATGATTCTACTTACCAGAACAAATACAATAAGCTGTAGTTGTTCTGGTGACTATAGTGTCCCCTTAAGTTTGGAAGCTTAAGAGGGATGTATGGGAACAAAACTTGTGTGCACTGGTTGACATTAAAGTTAGTTTAGGTAATGCAGACATTGGTCTCTCTAACACTGTGGCATGTCCCCTTTCTTCTACACTCACTGCAGACACCTTTTCTCTGTCTCAGACTATATACCAGCAACTTCTGCCTGCTAGTAAGAAGGTAAGGAGACAAGTGGACCAGCGAGTGCTAGGGGACAGTCCTTAGAAAGAATGGAGTGAGCGCATCATTAGACGCATTTATGTCAAGCTCAAGATGCATTCATGCCAGGCTGACCTTCCAATTCTTTGGACAAATATGCCCCCTTTTTGGGCATGTTCACCCCTTTTGGCAGGTCTTGTCACGTGATTCGCGCCAGTGTCACACCCTTTTACCCAGCCCACTGACTTCCTGCTTCACTGTACACCGCTGTTAGGGGTTATGGATTTACTTGAAGGATGAAAGCATAAATTAGAGAGAAATTAGCATAAAGTATGTGTTTTCTTATAGCTGCATCCTATGAGTTTCCCTCCAGCACCATCTCCATCAGATACATGACGCTTGGGAGGTGTGATTGTTTTAGTGTTTTTGGTCGATAAGATTCCGTAATTAGGCCCATCATAATTGTCAGCACCAGGCCCACTGTGCTCTTAATCCGGCCCTGGGTGTATTAGTCATGTTGACCCACAATTTCTTTATTAATTGTTACAGATTTAATAAACAGCAGGGAGGGTAACAAAATGCAAGGAACAGAAGTTATTATGATGCTTGGACTTTCCCTTTAAACAATATTTTACCAGAATCTCAAGGTATTTCACCAGTGAAATATTTTGTTACTATAAGGGTCAAACCAGAACATATGGTTTTAGACTTCACTTGGCCATCATAGGAAAATGTGTGTAATATTTGCTGGTGTCCTGTTTTAAATCTTACATTTCATTATGACACAATGCTATTAGTCTGCACTGTGTGCTGCTCTGAACTTACATCAACTTAACATTGAATCACAAAATGCCAAGGACATTCAGAGAATTAGGATGGGACTGAAAAACAATATTTTTATTAAAATAAATCTGTGACACTTCTGTAATAAAAAGCCAACTCAAAACAGCCAGAAAATGTATATTTGCATTTCGAGACTAATACGTTACCTGATTACACTAACAATTAGTGCAATCACATAACCCCTACACTGAATGTATGTTAAACCCATGGAATTATAATAATAAAACAGAACAAATGTGTTAATACGTTAAAAGAAATCTTTTTTTTTTTTCAAGTGAGATTAACATATAAAGCATGTTTTGTCATACTGGTATGTCATACTTACAAAATAAGTATATAACCATATTGAAAATTATACAATTTAAGAAAAAAATTAACATTTATACAATATTCTTGTTAGTCTTTATTTGAAAACTCATGAGTGCCTTGGTCACCTCCTAGAGAAAGTAATCAAACCGTTTAACCCCTTCAGGACCGCCTTTTTGGCCATGTTATACGTTAAGGACCAGGGCTCTTTTAACCCTTTTGTGGTGTTTGTGTTTAGCTGTAAATTTTCGCTCTCTCATTTACGGTTCCCATACAAATTATGTATTTTTTTTTTTAGGACAAAAAGGGCTTTCTTTACATACCATACCGTGGCTACTAAAAAAGACTGGACATACCGCATTTGCAGAACCTTGCGTTGTCTTCTTTTGCAAATGGTATGCCATCATAGGGGTAATTCTCATTCCTGGGCTATCATATGCTCTCATAGGCAACATAACCAACCTGGCAATTTTCAATGTAAAAATATTTGACCCTGTAACTTTCGAAAACGCTATAAAACATGTACATGGGGGGTACTGTTATACTTGGGAGACTTTGCTGAACACAAATATTAGTGTTTCAAAACAGTAAAATGTATTACAACAATTATATCATCAGTGAAAGTGTTGTTTTTGTCACTTTCACTGACAATATCATCACTGTGATATGTTTTACTGTTTTGAATCACTAATATTTCTGTTCAGCGAGATCTCCCGAGTAAAACAGTACCCCCCATGTACAGGTTTTAGAAAGTAGAAAGTCATGGGGTTAAATACAGTGCTAGCAAATAAAATTCTCTGGACTTTAGGCTTGGATTGTCAGGCAGGTCCCTCAAAATGCAATCAATAAAATTACTTAATTATGTAAAAATATTACATAAATATGCACGTAGAATTTAGATATATATACACATTTATATATTTGAAGTCTACGTGTATATTTATGAAATTATTTATGTAATTTTGTATATGGATATATATATATATATTGTAATATTTTTATTTATTTATATATACATAGATGTGTATATATAATGTCATTCTAAGTGTATTTTGATATAAATATATATATATTAATATCAAAATACAGTTAGAATAAAATTCCATATATATATATATATATATATATATATATATATATACATATATATATATAATTTAAAAAAAATTACAATTATTTTTACTTTTTACATTTATTTTAATTTACTTATTATTTGTATTTTATAACTATATATATATATATATATATATATATATATATACAATATAAATCGTTATTATATATATTATATATATATATACGTGTGTAATTTAATTAGAAGTGTATTTTTATATTAATATACGTATATATAAATATAAAAATACACTTAGTATGACATTATATATATAAGATTATATATATATAAATAAGATATATAGACATATATTATGTAGATATAATATGTCTATATATCATATATATATATGTATATATATATATACATACATATATAATTATCTTTTTTATTAACATTTTTTAATTTTATTTTACACTTGCAGGGAGACTGTCGGCACAGACAGTCCCCCCGCAGGCAGACACTTGGACACCTATTGTGACCATGTGACCGCTCTGTTGCAGGGAGATTGCCTGGGCTGTTAGGCAGTCTCTCCACACGGGAGCAACGTTGACCGCCACCGGGGGAACGACAGCAATCGGGTAAGTACATCTTACCGTTAAGACAGTTCAGGACTGTCACCGGTGCTCAAGGGGATTTTTCCGATTACGGCCCTGAACCGTCATCGGTTGTGAAGGGGTTAAGAACTTTTTGACTGTGTGCCCTGCTAGTGGAAGCACCTGCCACTGAACTAAGCCTAGCTGTGAAGTCACACTCATTGACTGAAAGCGCTTGGTTAATGTTCTCAGTCAATGAGCATGTCTACAGCATGACTTAGTCCAATGGAGTAAGAGCTTCTGGTACCAGGAAAGGTGATAATGGGTACCTGGTAGGGCCCAGGTAAGTTGTCAAACTATTCTTAAACAGGTTGACTGTTTACACTGTGGTCCAGGTACCATAACCACTATTGTTATGTTACGGTTATGTTGTTTAGAGTTTTCCTTTTTTTTTTGTGGCAATTTTTATTGTTTTTGTGTTTCGGCCACTGTTGGGGGGTTGACTTAAAATTCAAACGGGGTACAGAAAGGAAATAGGGTGGGTGAAAAGCAGTTGTACAGTTAACACATGCGGCTGTAGGACAGTTTACTCACACCTTTCGGCTATCGTTCAGAGTTACTTCCCATTGCCTCCCTTCCGCTCTACTCTATTTTTTCTCTCCCAGGAAGACGTTTACATTGTTTACAACGTTTACATTGTCTAGCCTTTAAGGCCGACCTTCTGGCCTAGCGTCAATCACTAAATAAAAATAACATGTTATATAAATGGTGAGCAATTGGATTATGGTTAGAATTTAGAATAGCCCCAACAGTAATCATTATGATATACCTGGATATTTTATTTTTTTGTGTTCATATTGACATCTGTCATTACAACATTTAGAACATTTACAACAACTTAAAACTGTTTTATCTGTAATATATTTTTGGAATATCCATATGCACATCTTACTTAAATGAACACTCCTCTAACCAAGTACAAAAAAAAAAAACACTGTTTAGTATTATACCCCCCAACAAGAACATGTATACATTTAATAAACTATTTGGAAAAGCTGCAGATCTCTTGTCAGAAGTCTTTGCAAGTCCCTTCGAATCTTGCCCAGACTTTATATGGCTGTCCAATCAGAGACTTTGTTTCAAGGGAGTTGCTCTGGGCAACTGCTGCCTCTTTAGTGTAGCTCCACCGTGCTAACCAAACCAGGAAGTACCAGGAATAATTGCCTGATTCACAGCCAGGAATGAAGTGTAGCAAGGTTAATTTATGAAAGGGACACTTTCTAATGAAACCTACACCTTTTTGTAAAATGATAAAAGGGGACACACTCTTCACACATAAATCAGTTCAGCATGCTAAAATTCTTTAGGGATCTGGAGTGTTTCTTTAATATTTTTTAAAATAATGTTGGTTCAAATGTGCAAAACACGTCCTCTACAAAATTATTTGTTTCTTTTGGTTAGATGCATTCAGTCTACTTTCTTTAGAATGTGCATGTTGTACTTTTTATTTTAAAGGACAGATGAACAACTGAGAAGAGGGCGATAAGGACAGGGAATCTCTTTCCATCATACATTAGAAGTGGGTCCTATGTTATTATGGTTCCTGGAGTTTCCCTTTAAATTTTAGACAAGTATGATGACTAATAGGCAGAGATTTGAGGATGTATGGAAATACAGTTTAGAATGAGATAGTTAATTATAATTAAGAACACCTGGAAGCTTTTGCTATAAGGTAAGATGGGACCCAAGTGGCTGTGTTAATGTTTGCCAAAAAATGGCTGCTGAGAGAAGGTTCAGGGAAAATGTAAGAGGACAAAAAGAAAAATGCAGAAGAGGTTGTGAGAGGACTAGAAGAATGTACAAAATTTAGGGGTATAAATTTATCGATAATGTATATTGACTTTAGATCAGAATTGCTACACAGTTTTCAAAGTCATCACAATACAAAATTCATGTACTTTTTCCACTGTCAGTAATACAACAAAACATTTATTGAGTTAATCTGGGTTGAACTCATGATTTACTTGTTAATCTTACAATGTTGAGCTTGATATGCCTATATTGCAAGGGTAACAATAGAAACATGGCACATTCCCTTGTTTTTGATTACATTAAAGGACCACTATAGTGCCAGGAAAACATACTCGTTTTCCTGGCACTATAGTGCCCTGAGGGTGCCCCCACCCTCAGAGACCCTCTCCTCTCTGTCAATGAGACAGCCACTAGAGGATTTGGAGGCTGGATTAACCTATTTATAAACATAGCAGTTTCTCTGAAACTGCTATGTTTATTAAAAAAAATGGGTTAACCCTAGCTGGACCTGGCACCCAGACCACTTCATTAAGCTGAAGTGGTCTGGGTGCCTAGAGTGGTCCTTTAATGCTTGTATTAGGTGACTGGTGTGTCATTAACCTATTGTATTCCATTGAGGCATTGCTGTTTGTGTGTGTTTCCTTTAAGTAGTTAAAAACAGACATTCCAGACATTGTGCATATGTGTATTTGTTATGCTATGTTATATAGCATACTGCAACATTAGATTCCAGTTTGCTTTGTCATATTAAGTCAATCCAGGGGAAGGGTTTGTAGTGTTCATTCTGCTAATGCACAAACACTTGTCGTTTTTTATATATTGGCTATGATCAGTGTTTAAAGGTACTGTCTCTTTTTTTCACCAATCCAATAATGTTGTTGGAAAGTATCATAAGGGTAAGAGCATGATCTCATGGACATTGTGACTCATAAACAGCTGTTAATATTTCTTAATTGTTTAGTGTGAGATTAGAATTTACCTTTTAGTGTGAAGCTGAAACATTATCAAGGTTATTAACTAATCTGAGAATTCAAAGTGGATTTTGAATTTGAGGCCAAAATAGCTGAATTTGAAAAATTCTCTAAGTCAGCTAAAGTTTTTAGTTCATCTACTTTGGCCTACAGTTTTCAATTCACCTAGAATTCTCACTTTGGTAAATAACCCTGTATGTAATATAAAATTGGATTATGAAGTAAATTTCAGTTCACCAAAAAGTAATAATATTAATAATAATAACCACAAAGAAATAACAGTTACATGAAATATGTGCGGGTGAAGTGTTGTGAAATCGTAAATGTGCTCTGTCTCTTCTATAGAAATCCAGGTAAAAGCATTTAATAATATCCACACTTATACGCGGCATGGTAGAATAGTTGAATGGAGAAGTCCACGCTGCTTTAAGAAGTTGCATGCACAAAATGAATTGTCAGCAGCTAAGAAAGTTGCCTACTTTGTAATCTGCTGATCTTTTTTTACTTGATCTTGGAAGATGAACTTCCCAATGCACGGATTTATCTTCATTAGTCAATTAGTCTTGAAGATGACTATGCCTGTATTAGTCACATTCTGTTTCCAAACCTGCATTCCTTGCTGTTTTGAAATAAATTAATTCTTTGCTGAGTGTGATGGCATTTATTCTGCATCAGTGTTTATCCAGAGATGGTGCCATCTGGCCTTATATTTGTTCAATATGAGTCTGCACTGTTATTATCTGCTCTTTTTAAGTTACTATTGAGGCACTTTTAATAAATATTTTCCGGTATCCTCTGTTAGAAACAGGGCTTTCCTTCGTTTTAACCTCTAAACTAAGCTAGTGTTACTTCTGTTTGTGTAGATGTGCTGGTATTTCTGGAGCGTATATATCTGTTCAGTTTTTTTATGTGCAATTTACTAAAATGTCCCATGCCACCTCAGTGCAATGTTTCTGCACTGGTCTGACCCAACTAATGCTGAGGTCATTCAGCTATTAGTTTTACAATTGGGAGCCCTGTAAAACAGGGCTCATTTATCATCCATGTCAACTTTTTTTTTCTTTGAAAATCAGGCCGAATTTTCATCGTGAGCGCCTGTAGGCTGGGAATTCCCAAGCTCCTAATCCTCTACTTCCAAACTAATGAAAAATTAGATAAATAAATATGTGGCCATTTAAATATGATAGCAATTGTTATATATACATACATAAAGAGTGATTGTGTGTGTATATACATGTGTTTTAAGTGCTCATGTTTAGCAACCAGTGTGTGTAAATGTCTAAGTGCCTATCTATGTATATATGTATTTCTGTGTCAGTGTGTGAGTACAGTGTGAGTGTGTATGTATATATATATATATATATATATATATATATATATATATACACTGCTCAAAAAAATAAAGAGAACACTTAAACAACACAATGTAACTCCAAGTCAATCATTCTTCAAATCAAACTGTCCACTTAGGAAGCAACATTGAGTGACAATCAATTTCACATGCTGTTGTGCAAATGGGATAGACAACAGGTAGAAATTATAGGCAATTAGCAAGACACCCCCAATAAAGGAGTGGTTCTGCAGGTGGTGTCCACAGACCACTTCTCAGTTCCTATGCTTCCTGGCTGATGTTTTGGTCACTTTTGAATGCTGGCGGTGCTTTCACTCTAGTGGTAGCATGAGACGGAGTCTACAACCCACACTAGTGGCTCAGGTAGTGCAGCTCATCCAGGATGGCACATCAATGCGAGCTGTGGCAAGAAGGTTTGCTGTGTCTGTCAGCGTAGTGTCCACAGCATGGAGGTGCTACCAGGAGACAGGCCAGTACATCAGAAGATGTGGAGGAGGCCGTAGGATGGCAACAACCCAGCAGCAGGACCACTACCTCCGCCTTTGTGCAAGGAGGAACAGGAGGAGCACTGCCAGAGCCCTGCAAAATGACCTCCAGCAGGCCACAAATGTGCATGTGTCTGCTCAAACGGTTAGAAACAGACTCCATGAGGGTGGTATGAGGGGCCCAACACCGTGCAGGAAGTTTGGCATTTGCCAGAGAACACCAAGATTGGCAAATTCGCCACTGGTGCCCTGTGCTCTTCATAGATGAAAGCAGGTTCACACTGAGCACATGTGATAGACGTGACAGAGTCTGGAGACGCCGTGGAGAATGTTCTGCTGCCTACAACATCCTCCAGCATGACCGGTTTGGGAGTGGGTCAGTAATGGTGTGGGGTGGCATTTCTTTGGGGGGCCGCACAGCCCTCTATGTGCTCGCCAGAGGTAGCCTGACTTCCATTAGGTACCAAGATGAGATCCTCAGACTCCTTGTGAGACCATATGCTGGTGCGGTTGGCCCTGGGTTCCTCCTAATGCAAGACAATGCTAGACCTCATGTGGCTGGAGTGTGTTAGCAGTTCCTGCAAGATGAAGGCATTGATGCTATAGACTGGCCCGCCCGTTCCCCAGACCTGAATCCAATTGAGTACATCTGGGACATCATGTCTCGCTCCATCCACCAATGTCACGTTGCACCACAGACTGTCCAGGAGTTGACAGATGCTTTAGTCCAGGTCTGGGAGGAGATCCCTCAGGAGACCATCCGCCACCACAGGCGTTGTAGGGAGGTCATACAGGCACATGAAGGGCACACACACTACTACTGAGCCTCATTTTGACTTGTTTTAAGGACATTACATCAAAGTTGGATCAGCCTGTAGTGTGTTTTTCCACTTTAATTTTGGGTGTGACTCCAAATCCAAACCTCCATGGGTTGAAAATTTTGATTTCCATTTTTTTATTTTTGTGTGATTTTGTTGTCAGCACATTCAACTATGTAAAGAACAAAGTATTTCAGAAGAATATTTAATTCATTCAGATCTAGGATGTGTTATTTTTGTGTTCCCTTTATTTTTTGAGCAATATATATAGTCTATTAATTATGAAACTCTTCTTAGTTATTATCTCATACTGATATACTTAAACATTGTGTAAATAAAAGAATAAAGCAAATAACTAATCATTATTACAACTTTGAAATTAGACTGAAATAGACTATATCTGTCATAGAGATCAATCCCAATTCAGTCCTTTTCCCTTTTTCTCCAAGAGATTGCTGTGTTGTGTCTAATGAGGTGAGCCATGCACAGATCTGGCTGTTCATACTGAATACAGTGATCAAAGTGTGCCAGATACCAGGCAGGAAGTAAGGAGTGAGCTTTTAACAGGCCCCCATCAGGCATGCACCTGTAGGCAGGTGCCTACTCAGCCTCATAGGAAATCCTGCCCTGTTGAAAATACTACTAACCAAACAAGCAGGAAAGTTATATGTACAATATAGCTTGTATTATTAATCTGCACATAAAAAAGCTAACTATGATACTTAACACCATGTGGATAAGGGATCATTTTAGGATGTTTTTTGCAATTTTTACTTTATTCAACTTATTTTTTATTTTATTTTTATATATCTCACCAATGCTAATGATATAATTGTATAATTAATTTGTGTAATTTAAAAAAAGAATACATTAAATACATTTTATAGTAAATATTTTAGGTTCTGCTCGAAATGTTGCATTTTTGGGAAAGGCTTGTTGTTCCTACATAGTAAATTCTTAACTCATTCAACGTAACTAATTTTCCCTTGTTTTAAGCACAAAGATGATTTATTATATATTAATAAAATAAGTATTTCACATATGTGTTTATGTCTTCACCTGTTTTAGTAAATTATAACAAAAATGTTTTTTACTTCAAAAAATGAAGTTTGCAAGTCTAGAAAAAAAAGATAAATGTAAGACATAATCTAAGCAACATTATTTTATCACAAATTATTTGCAGTTTAGAATTCTTAAAACAAGAACGGCTTGGATGAGCAGTTGGTGGTCTATAATTAACAGAATTTTTTTTGCATTCATTTAAAAAAAAAAAAAACTTGTTAACTTGTTTTTTTTTTTTTTTATATAACTTGATTTTTAATAACGTGTTTTCTGAATGTTACTAGTGTATGTACAGTGGTTAAAAAACAGAATCCTGTGCTGCTACTGGACTTTATAGCCTTCCAGAGCAATTTGCTGAATGCCACAGACTACGTTTATTGACTGTTTCTTTCCTTTAGGTCAAACACCCACTAATCTTGGATTTACTTTGCTTGTTTTTACAGGTGACCTGTAACAGCTTCACTATTAGTGATGGGGAGATGCAGGACGTTGCTGTTGGCCTGTATCCCAGGTAATACATACACTGCTCCATTCAATGTGGTTACAGGAGCTTTTTTTATTAAGTTCCTTAGGTAGCCAAAGGGGTTTATCAGAAGAAAACTACTTCCACTGTTAAATTACAAGGAAACAAGGGGGGAGGGAGACAAATTTGATTTAGAATTTGTGTTCAGAATGCCTCATTACCAGCTGAAGAAATTATTTATGTAGACCAAGACTGATGGCTTTTTGTTGAAGTTAAGCATGTGGTTTTCACTAAGAACAGAGAGTAGTTGAAAGCTATTACTCCAAGCGTTTGTTTAGATTTCATACTGTAAAGGCCATGGTAATATAAGCAGGGAAAAGGAAAGAGAAATTTTAATTTAAACTTTAATCGTATACTTTTCCACCTTTTCCACAGCTGGAAACCTGTATCAATTGTTGCTCGAATTCCCTTTGATTATCTTCTTAAATGTCCCAGTCCGTCTCTCTTACTAATTTGTACATAAAAACAAAACAAAAAACTTTAGTATTCCTAATGATTATTACATATAACTGAATGCACAAACTAAGAATGTATATTGAAACATGTATATAATAATAAAACTCACATTTTGCCAATCCTGTTGTATACGGATATATTTTCTGAGCTTACATGTAAAATTTTAAAAAATTTGTTTTTTTTGCCGTTGCTATTGTGCATTGATAAATTTACTCTGCTTGCATTGGGTGTATGGTCATCCACAGAAATTTCGGCTAAATGTTATTTCTTGTTTTAAAAAAAAAAAAGGATTGTAAGCTCGTTTGAGCAGGGCCCTCATCTACTTATTGTTCCTGTGTCACTGTGTAATTGTCTCATTTAGTGTAAATTCCCCCTCCTTTCATAATATTGTAAAGTGCTGCGGAATTAGTTGGCGCTAAATAAATACCAATAATAATTTAAAAGTCTGTTTAGCTCACATTTGTTTTTCCTCATAGATGGCACCAGTGGTAACCTAACCTAAATTGGCATGATTTATATAGCCACTTTTCTTTTCTTTATTAATAATAAAAAACTGTGTGCTATTTTGTATGCCACACTAAGGATTTATACTCTCATTATTCTGCTTGTTGATGATATTAGGGCAAGCTTGTTTGTTATATATGCACAACAAGAATACAGAATTAATTAAAACAAATTAATAATAATAATTTGAGAATTTCTTCTTTGGTAGTGTAGAATGAGAGCAGAGGTGTGGCGATGCTTAAAAAAATAACGATCTTCACCTGTTGTGGCTGTGATTTAAAGATTGTAACTGTGACTTAATTATATAATTAATATATAATAATTAACCAATAAGTAACAACAGTAATATTTTTATAGTTCTTGGTATTATAGTCGAATATGTGGATAGAAAATACACAAAACATTGTAATATTAAATGTATATTCAATATAATTATAATAACAAGTAAACAGATGCTAGAAGAATGTCAATTTACTACAATAATGATACAATACAAAACTACAACATATTACTTACAAAAGGCTATAACAGTTGCTAAATCTTACTATGGATGTATATGGTACAATACAAAACATGAACAAACTTACACAGGCCCCAGCCTCTGGGGCCTTAACAGTCAGCTGATAGTAGTCTACATTCTAGAAAGGGCAAAAAGAGACTGAAAATCTCTTCCATCTGGATTTTATTCCCTGTGGGATGTAATTTTCCTAGAGTAGGCTGGCCTGTGATGTCACTTCCAGAAGCACATGGCATAAGAAATCCTACACACTGCCCCCAGTGGTGCCTCTAAAGCAGGCATAGGCAACCTTCGGCACTCCAGATGTTTTGGACTACACCTCCCATGATGCTTTGTCAGCATTATGGGTGTAAGAGCATTATGGGGGATGTAGTCCACAACATCTGGAGTGCCGAAGGTTGCCTATCCCTGCTCTAAAGCATTAACCTCATAGGTCATTTTATAATATCATTACATCACCCATTGAGAGGTCCACACAGACTGAGCTTGCAGGTTGGGGAAACCATATAAGAGCTTTCCCATGCTATGCAATATCAGTCAGAGCACTCTGATTGGTTGGCTTACAAACAAATCAGAGTGCTCTAACTGAAATTGCATAGCGTCAAAAAGCTTATGTTTTATTTTTATCTGACCTTTTTTGAGGCTAAAGAAAAGAAGCTTTAAGAAGAAAGCAAGAATCCGATAGTGTGTATAACAGAAACTTATTAAACAGTATTATTAGGGTCATGCGGTAGGCAGATATTCTTTATTGAAGTATGTGCATAGGGGCTTGTTTAAAGTGCCCCAAGTTTTAAGGGGTTTGACAATAGTATGCAAACACTCATGTATATTATATTATTAGACCCCCACTAACTGCTCATGATGAAACTAGGTCTACCATTCACTTTTTAATAGCCCCATCCTGTGGCCAAGGAAGAGGCTCACAGGGGAAACTCTGTCTCCCCTCACCCCTCTTATTATTTGTTTGCAACCTCTCTGTGGGGCCTGGAAGACCTGTGTCAGGTCCCCACTTTTACTGTTTTAGTTACTTAGCAGCAATAGGCGCCCAGTCGCTAGTCTTTTATAAGAGGACACAGACACTGGATGCTTGCTGCTTGCTTCACTTAACCGCTCTTATAATTATATGCAAGTAATATTGAAATCATAGAGATCTATTATACATTTAGTTGAAGAGATATGTAGCCCATTGGGGGGATGGAGTGGGTTCCCCAATGGGTTAAATTCATTTTTAAAATAATCTAATTACCAGGTGGCCTGTAATAGGACAAATACTGAATTAATGAAGTGCATGGATGATTTTTTTTTTCATGTATATTTTGGTGCTCACTCATAATGTGCATATTATAATTCTTTCATTTCTGTTTCGAACAAATGACTAAATTGCATGTAATTTGGACAAATTTGCATTTGTCTGAAAATGAATGCCGTAGTCTTTTCTCTATGTTACTGAATATCATTGCAGACTTTGGTTCTGGTGTCAGATCTCTATTACACGTGAATGTTCTTATTGCGTAATACTTAAAATGTAATATGAAGGATTTTATACATGGGGTTTTACAGCTCCTTTAATATTTATAGAGCTAATTATGTTTCCATAGGCTCAAGCAGCACAATACAACTCCTCCATATTCACTTGGATTAGCTGCTTTGGTTATAATATATAAAGACGATAGCAATATGGGAAAAATAGAATAGTTATAGTAAGCCAGAGGCCAACTGGAATTTAAAAAAATAAGGTGTATTAATTGAAAAACAATGATATGGCCATTTAATATCTTAATTATAAGGCCAGCTGTTCTGCAGTGTATCAGCTTTCATGTTTAGGATTTATGTTACTCTAATGTTAAGATGTCTTGAATTATAAGGCATATTTCTTTTACTTTGTCTAAATGGACTATGTGTTCTTGTGCAGATTGTGTCCTGCTAGAGGGGATCTGTACTGTATTACAAGGTAATGCAATGCAGAGAGTGGAGATGAGATCATTTTATACACTTCTGAAACTGGATTGCAAATACCAAAAATTTGAACCAACTCCCCAAATGGCTAAAATGCCCATAAAATAATGATTCTTTATTTAAGGGCAGTCTGTCATAAAATTTTAAGTAAAACATTTACTCTATCAATGTGCTATAGCTGTGGTATCCGTAATAGGAAATATTAAAGAAACACTGTAGACATTGTAGCCATTTCATTTTATTGAATTGATTATAGTGCATTGAGTCCTCTGACACTTTCCCTTCGTTTAGTGTTAAACCATTTTCAAGCAGTTTAACAGTGAATGAGCTTCATGTAGCCCTAGGCAGGGTCAGACATTTTCTTGACTGTAGTCCCCTTGGACCATGCTTGCATTTAAAGTTTTAATGCTATATGAGAGTTCCCAGCAGCTCATTCCCCACAGCAATGGGCAATGTGTGGGCAATGGGCAACTGTTTAGTAATATGCTACCTTTGTGTGGGATTACCCTGTTAAGGATACTAATTTAAGGCACTATATAGTTGATAACGCTCCTAATTTGGTACATGTTTGTGTTATTGCCCTCCTTGGGATAACAAATGAGGGCAGTGTTTAGAAGATAGCCCCTCTAATTTGGTGCCCTTATGTTGGATTGCCTATTTAAGGATTCCAAATTAAGGTGTTTTTAGTAGACCGCTCCCTTAATTTGAAACACTTGTGTGGGATTGAAATTGACTTGTGGGTGGGATGCAAAACAAACTAATGTAATAATACATATATACATTCATGGATTGCGGGATAAAACTTACCAGGAAAGGTTAAAGGATCTTAACATGTATAGCTTGGAGGAAAGACGAGACAGGGGGGATATGATAGAAACATTTAAATATATAAAGGGAATCAACACAGTAAAGGAGGAGACTATATTTAAAAGAAGAAAAACTACCACAACAAGAGGACATAGTCTTAAATTAGAGGGACAAAGGTTTAAAAATAATATCAGGAAGTATTACTTTACTGAGAGGGTAGTGGATGCATGGAATAGCCTTCCAGCTGAAGTGGTAGAGGTTAACACAGTAAAGGAGTTTAAGCATGTGTGGGATAGGCATAAGGCTATCCGAACTATAAGATAAGGCTAGGGACTAATTAAAGCATTTAGAAAATTGGGCAGACTAGATGGGCCGAATGGTTCTTATCTGCCGTCACATTCTATGTTTCTATTATTAACAAACACTTGGGAAATAAAAATTGTAAATATGAAAAAAATATTGTACTAAGTAAATGCCAGCCAATTCATACTGGCAAGAAAGAGAAATGATTATCAGTTTTTACTGCTGTATTTTACATGGACATATTAATAGGAAAAAATTAGGTTTTATTGTATAACATTTTCATGACAAATCCACGTTCAAGTGGCAATATATGCTTCATGCTACACAAAACAATTTATGTTACATAAGAGAGAGGTCAGGGAAGTGGGGTTCAACCTGTGTATGTGCAATATGAGTTCTATCTTCAGCTGTAAATCTGTCTACAACCAGGTTCCACACGTTATATCTCATTTAAAATATGTATGTGGGGTTTAACGGTCAGAAGGTTATCATCGAACACATCTGCGCATCTCAGGAAAGACTTATTTTCCCATAGATTTTCCTTCAGTGCTTATATTGTGATGTGTGGGCATGTATGTTTATGGTAAGGATACACACATAAAATACATATTTCTCTTGTATATATGTATGTGTGACAAGATTACGTGTTAGACATCTATAGAAAACATAGTGTTAAATACTACCTGTGCAGGTTTGGTTTGATTGTTAACATAAAGTAGTAGATCGTTTCCAGTGATTTCAGACAGGTGGAAAATTTTATATACTGTAAGAACATTCCACAGCGGTGAATCATTGTGTAAAAAAAAGGCAGCTTGAATGAACTCTTTTCTTGTTTTACTGTAGATCAAAATTTTATTTGGTAATAGTAAGTACAAAAAAAAAAATAAGAATATGAAGAGGATAAGGAAAGGCCATTTAGTCAATATATCAAACAAAATAAATATTTTAACATGAGCTGAGTAGTCCAATGCCATAGAGCAAGGATGTAAAAAAACAAACGAACTGGCATGGGTAAATCCAGGTGCAGGTAAAGTGACTATACATATCTTGTTAAAAAAAAAGGAAGGAAGAGCAGAAGTGGCATTTAAAGGGGCTCGCTCTAAGAAGGGGGGATACAAACCCAAAAGTGGTAGGAAAAAGAAAGCTGGAAGGCCATAAGCATGGGCACAGTATGATAAAAAATATTTAGTGAAGATAGGGGGAGAAAAAAGTGAGGGTTATTTAAGGAAAGGTAACGTGTGTAGTAAAGCCCATAAGTTGTGTAGTAAAACCTATGAAAATAATGTCAAGAATACGCCTACATACCCATAATTTATAACAGGTTAAAGTTTGTATTGCTACGCAAATACTTAGATTTCATACATCTCACAGGTATATTGTATATTCCCTTTATAAGAGCACTAAATAATTAGCCATGATCAGAAGTCTCTTTGTGAAAAAAACATGTGTTTTGTTTGACAGATTGTGAGTGGCTTGACAGAGACTCAGTAGAGCCCTTGCCACCTGCTGGTGCAGATTAAACATTCCTTTTCCTTACCTGTTTGAGAATTTGGTCTGTGAAATGGACTAGCATTTACCCCATTTTCGAAAATGGAGAGATTTGAAGGAAGTCCCACTTACAGTGGTGACATTTTAGGAAGAGTGTTTAATGAGTTGCATGTTTGGTTCCAAAGCAGTAACATTTTGTGCAAGGTCTCCAGCTGCTTAGTAAAGAAGGAGCAGTGTGAGATATTGTAAAAGGTCTGATACCATTATAACCAGAACCTCCAGGTCTGAAGGAGGTGTTCATATTTGCCAATAAATCAAAGAATTGGAGAAATTTCTTGGCAAATGATCAGATTACGTAGTAGAGAGTCGATGCTGTTTACCTTGTGGCATTGTGTCATGGTTACCTTGTTCCTTGCCGTGTTGAATATATTTTACAACTTCTAAGGAGTCAGTAATTGGAGCAGGATTTGAGCAAAATCCAACTTGACATGGACTAGAAAGTTTGACCATGTAATACCTTTAGCCATTGTTTCCATTTTATACATGGACTCATTCTTCTTATGATGTACAAGATAACTTTGGTAGCTGTGGCTTGGTCAGATGACACAGTGCCAGAAGACACACTACATTCTCTACACACTAATTTGAAGTTTAAGTTGTGTGTCAAAATAGTTCTTGCAGTCTCAGACTTCTTCCAAATTCTGATGGTGCCAGGGCCGGACTGGGAAAAAAATTCGGCCCGGGCATTTTTCAATCAGAGCGGCCCCCGAAGTAGGGGGCGGGGCTAGAGACAAACACGCCCCCTCTCAAAGTGAGCATGTTGGTTCAATGCGCAGAGCCCTGCTAAAGAGCTCTAGCATTAGAAAAACGCCCTGTATTTGTTCTGCGCAGCGCAAGCAAATTTAATAACATGCTTGCACTGTGTTTGCTTTTAAATTGTCTCTAGTGTCTCCACAAGTGGGATACCAGAGGACAAAAGGGCCAGGAAAGCGTATGGTGCATGTGTTTGGAGCCTGCTTGTGGGATTGCGTGTGTGTAGAGTGTGGTGTGGTTTTGTGTAAATAGGTCAATTTCATTTGTGTTTGTGGTGTAATATGTGTGGCTAGATGCAGTGTGTGTGTAGGAGATCTAGTGTGTAAAGGACTCAGAGTGTGTATAGGAGATTGCATGTGTGTGTGTTTGTGTGTAGAGGATTAAGAGTGCATATAGGGTAAGGGATCTAGCGTGTATCTGGAGCATAATGTGTGTAGTGTGAGGGGTGCTGTAGTGTGTATATATATATTTATATTTGGACGTATTGTATGTGTGAGGGGCGCAGTGTGTGTGTGTGTGTGTGTAAGAGGGGTGCTGTGTGTGAATGTGTTTTTATCTGCCGTCACATTCTAGGTTTCTAGAATTTTTTTTGTCTGTTAACTCACTGAGGGTTATTTTATTTATTATATATATATATATATATATATATATATATATATATATATATGTGTGTGTGTGTGTGTGCTGTATATGTGTGGGAGTGTGCTGTGTGTGGGTGCTGTGTGAGTGAGGATGCTGTCTCTCTGAGGGAGCAGTGTCTGTCTGAGGGTACTGTGTGTGTCTGAGGGTGCTGTGTGTGTGTGCCTGAGGGTGCTGTGTGTGTGTGCCTGAGGGTGCTGCGTGTGTGTCTGGGTGCTGTGTGTGTCTGAGGGTGCTGTGTGTGTGTGCCTGAGGGTGCTGCGTGTGTGTCTGGGTGCTGTGTGTGTCTGAGGGTGCTGTGTGTGTCTGGGTGCTGCGTGTGTGTCTGGGTGCTGTGTGTGTCTGAGGGTGCTGTGTGTGTCTGGGTGCTCTGTGAGTCTGGGGGTGCTATGTGTGTCTGGGTGCAGTGTGTGTCTTGGTGCTGTGTGTCTTGGGGCGCTGTGTGTGTCTAGGGGTGCTGTGTGTGTCTGGGTGCTGTGTGTGTCTGAGGGTGCTGTGTGTGTCTGAGGGTGCTGTGTGTCTGAGGGGGCTGTGTGTCTGAGGGTGTTGCGTGTGTCTGGGTGCTGCGTGTGTCTGGGTGCTGCGTGTGTGTCTGGGGGCTGTGTGTGTCTGAGGGTGCTGTGTGTCTGAGGGTGTTGCGTGTGTCTGGGTGCTGCGTGTGTGTCTGGGTGCTGTGTGTGTCTGTGGGGTGCTGTGTGTGACTGAGGGTGCTGTGTGTGGCTGGAGGGTGCTATGTGTGTGTGCTGTGTGTGTCTGAGGGTGCTGTGTGTGTCTGGGGAGGGTGCTATGTGTGTCTGGGGCGCTGTGTGTGTCTGTGGGTGCTGTGTGTGTGTCTGATGGTGCTATGTGTGTCTGGGTGCTGTGTGTGTCTGTGGGTGCTGTGTGCGTCTGAAGGTGCTGTGTGTGTCGGGGTGCTGTGTGTGCCTGGGGTGCTGTGTGTGTCTGGGGGTGCTGTGTGTGTCTGGGTGCTGTGTGTGTCGGGGGTGCTGTGTGTGTCTGAGGGTGCTGTGTGAGTCTGGGTGCTGTGTGTGTCTGGGGGTGCTGTGTATGTCTAAGGGGGTGCTGTGTGTGTCTGAGGGTGCTGTGTGTGTCCAGGTGCTGTGTGTGTCTGGGGGAATTTATTTTAAATATTTTTTTTTATTAATAATTAAAAAAAAAAAAAGTTATGTCCCCTCCCTTCTTACCTTTATCCTGGGAGG
>OW240913.1:192688274-192792401 GCA_933207985.1 Pelobates cultripes
CAAATCCACGTTCAAGTGGCAATATATGCTTCATGCTACACAAAACAATTTATGTTACATAAGAGAGAGGTCAGGGAAGTGGGGTTCAACCTGTGTATGTGCAATATGAGTTCTATCTTCAGCTGTAAATCTGTCTACAACCAGGTTCCACACGTTATATCTCATTTAAAATATGTATGTGGGGTTTAACGGTCAGAAGGTTATCATCGAACACATCTGCGCATCTCAGGAAAGACTTATTTTCCCATAGATTTTCCTTCAGTGCTTATATTGTGATGTGTGGGCATGTATGTTTATGGTAAGGATACACACATAAAATACATATTTCTCTTGTATATATGTATGTGTGACAAGATTACGTGTTAGACATCTATAGAAAACATAGTGTTAAATACTACCTGTGCAGGTTTGGTTTGATTGTTAACATAAAGTAGTAGATCGTTTCCAGTGATTTCAGACAGGTGGAAAATTTTATATACTGTAAGAACATTCCCAGTGATTTCAGACAGGTGGAAAATTTTATATACTGTAAGAACATTCCACAGCGGTGAATCATTGTGTAAAAAAAAGGCAGCTTGAATGAACTCTTTTCTTGTTTTACTGTAGATCAAAATTTTATTTGGTAATAGTAAGTACAAAAAAAAAAATAAGAATATGAAGAGGATAAGGAAAGGCCATTTAGTCAATATATCAAACAAAATAAATATTTTAACATGAGCTGAGTAGTCCAATGCCATAGAGCAAGGATGTAAAAAAACAAACGAACTGGCATGGGTAAATCCAGGTGCAGGTAAAGTGACTATACATATCTTGTTAAAAAAAAAGGAAGGAAGAGCAGAAGTGGCATTTAAAGGGGCTCGCTCTAAGAAGGGGGGATACAAACCCAAAAGTGGTAGGAAAAAGAAAGCTGGAAGGCCATAAGCATGGGCACAGTATGATAAAAAATATTTAGTGAAGATAGGGGGAGAAAAAAGTGAGGGTTATTTAAGGAAAGGTAACGTGTGTAGTAAAGCCCATAAGTTGTGTAGTAAAACCTATGAAAATAATGTCAAGAATACGCCTACATACCCATAATTTATAACAGGTTAAAGTTTGTATTGCTACGCAAATACTTAGATTTCATACATCTCACAGGTATATTGTATATTCCCTTTATAAGAGCACTAAATAATTAGCCATGATCAGAAGTCTCTTTGTGAAAAAAACATGTGTTTTGTTTGACAGATTGTGAGTGGCTTGACAGAGACTCAGTAGAGCCCTTGCCACCTGCTGGTGCAGATTAAACATTCCTTTTCCTTACCTGTTTGAGAATTTGGTCTGTGAAATGGACTAGCATTTACCCCATTTTCGAAAATGGAGAGATTTGAAGGAAGTCCCACTTACAGTGGTGACATTTTAGGAAGAGTGTTTAATGAGTTGCATGTTTGGTTCCAAAGCAGTAACATTTTGTGCAAGGTCTCCAGCTGCTTAGTAAAGAAGGAGCAGTGTGAGATATTGTAAAAGGTCTGATACCATTATAACCAGAACCTCCAGGTCTGAAGGAGGTGTTCATATTTGCCAATAAATCAAAGAATTGGAGAAATTTCTTGGCAAATGATCAGATTACGTAGTAGAGAGTCGATGCTGTTTACCTTGTGGCATTGTGTCATGGTTACCTTGTTCCTTGCCGTGTTGAATATATTTTACAACTTCTAAGGAGTCAGTAATTGGAGCAGGATTTGAGCAAAATCCAACTTGACATGGACTAGAAAGTTTGACCATGTAATACCTTTAGCCATTGTTTCCATTTTATACATGGACTCATTCTTCTTATGATGTACAAGATAACTTTGGTAGCTGTGGCTTGGTCAGATGACACAGTGCCAGAAGACACACTACATTCTCTACACACTAATTTGAAGTTTAAGTTGTGTGTCAAAATAGTTCTTGCAGTCTCAGACTTCTTCCAAATTCTGATGGTGCCAGGGCCGGACTGGGAAAAAAATTCGGCCCGGGCATTTTTCAATCAGAGCGGCCCCCGAAGTAGGGGGCGGGGCTAGAGACAAACACGCCCCCTCTCAAAGTGAGCATGTTGGTTCAATGCGCAGAGCCCTGCTAAAGAGCTCTAGCATTAGAAAAAGGCCCTGTATTTGTTCTGCGCAGCGCAAGCAAATTTAATAACATGCTTGCACTGTGTTTGCTTTTAAATTGTCTCTGGTGTCTCCACAAGTGGGATACCAGAGGACAAAAGGGCCAGGAAAGCGTATGGTGCATGTGTTTGGAGCCTGCTTGTGGGATTGCGTGTGTGTAGAGTGTGGTGTGGTTTTGTGTAAATAGGTCAATTTCATTTGTGTTTGTGGTGTAATATGTGTGGCTAGGGGCAGTGTGTGTGTAGGAGATCTAGTGTGTAAAGGACTCAGAGTGTGTATAGGAGATTGCATGTGTGTGTGTTTGTGTGTAGAGGATTAAGAGTGCATATAGGGTAAGGGATCTAGCGTGTATCTGGAGCATAATGTGTGTAGTGTGAGGGGTGCTGTAGTGTGTATATATATATTTATATTTGGACGTATTGTATGTGTGAGGGGCGCAGTGTGTGTGTGTGTGTGTGTAAGAGGGGTGCTGTGTGTGAATGTGTTTTTATCTGCCGTCACATTCTAGGTTTCTAGAATTTTTTTTGTCTGTTAACTCACTGAGGGTTATTTTATTTATTATATATATATATATATATATATATATATATATATATATATATGTGTGTGTGTGTGTGTGCTGTATATGTGTGGGAGTGTGCTGTGTGTGGGTGCTGTGTGAGTGAGGATGCTGTCTCTCTGAGGGAGCAGTGTCTGTCTGAGGGTACTGTGTGTGTCTGAGGGTGCTGTGTGTGTGTGCCTGAGGGTGCTGTGTGTGTGTGCCTGAGGGTGCTGCGTGTGTGTCTGGGTGCTGTGTGTGTCTGAGGGTGCTGTGTGTGTGTGCCTGAGGGTGCTGCGTGTGTGTCTGGGTGCTGTGTGTGTCTGAGGGTGCTGTGTGTGTCTGGGTGCTGCGTGTGTGTCTGGGTGCTGTGTGTGTTCAAAAGCGTGTGTGTCTGAGGGTGCTGTGTGTGCGCCTGAGGCTGTGTGTGCCTGAGGGTGCTGTGTGCCTGAGGGTGCTGTGCGCCCGGAGGGGGGCTGTGTGTCTGCGGGGGCTGTGTGTGTGTTCCGGGGTGCTGTGTGTGCGTCTGAGGTGCTGTGTGTGTGTCTGAGGGTGCTGTGTGTCTGAGGGGGCTGTGTGTCTGAGGGTGCTGCGTGTGTCTGGGTGCTGCGTGTGTCTGGGTGCTGCGTGTGTGTCTGGGTGCTGCGTGTGTGTCTGGGAGCTGTGTGTGTCTGAGGGAGCTGTGTGTGTCTGAGGGTGCTGTGTGTGTCTGAGGGTGTTGTGTGTCTGAGGGTGTTGTGTGTGTCTGAGGGTGCTGTGTGTGTCTGAGGGTGCTGTGTGTGTCTGAGGGTGTTGTGTGTCTGAGGGTGTTGTGTGTGTCTGAGGGTGCTGTGTGTGTCTGAGGGTGCTGTGTGTGTGCTGTGTGTGAGTGCTTATTTAAATTTAAAAATATATTTTTATATATAATAAAAAAAAGTTATATCCCCCCCCCTCCCTTCTTACCTTTAGCCTGGGAGGGGGGGGAACCGTTTTGCCTGGGAGAGCCATGCTGCATTCCCTGGTGGTCCAGTGGTGAGAGTGAACTCTAACCTGCAGGCTAGAGTTCACTCTCACGAGATCTGAGCGTTGCCGTGGTAACCGCGGCAACGCTCAGAATCCCGCGAGAGGACCCGGCGGAGCTGCTGGTTAGAGCTCCGCCGGTCCTCTCTCCCCAGCCGGCGGCCGCGTGTAACAGTGTCTGTGGGCCGGTGAGGGAGATCTTTGATCTCCCCACCGGCCCATGGAGGCACACAGCAGGGCTGGCGCTCGGGTAGCGCTGGCCCTGCAGGGTCCGGCCGGGGAGATCCCCTGCCGGCCTCGGCCCCACGGCCATCGCGGCCCACCGGGCATTTGCCCGGTGTGCCCGATGGCCAGTCCGGGCCTGGATGGTGCCCATGCAAAAATCGTGAACAGGAGCCACATATAGACAACACTGTCTAGTAGCTGATTTTTACATCTTCCTGGAACATTCTTTAAAATAGATTGTTTATGCTGATACTGTTGTAAGATGTTTAAATGAATTGAAGAGGTGTCACTAAACTATTATTTTCTGGAACTTTTGCTATATTTTTTTTCCAGCATGTCTTTGCTAAACCACAGTTGT
This sequence comes from Pelobates cultripes, assembly GCA_933207985.1. NCBI lineage: Eukaryota > Metazoa > Chordata > Amphibia > Anura > Pelobatidae > Pelobates > Pelobates cultripes. The sequence goes on from OW240913.1 coordinate 192,692,524, forward strand.
GATCCAAACTGCGTGATTGTATTTGAAGGAAGATGCCTCCTCCTCCGCACAGTCAAAGAAATCCCAAAGGGTGAAGAGGTATGATAATTAACTTGTCCTCCCTCACATCACAAAACACCTGGAGTGGTCAGTATCCACCTATTCACATTGCTGAGCAGTGCCTCACCCCTCCTTTTCACATACTGTATAAATTATCTCCCACTGCTCATATCTTACATGGGAAGCATGATCCATTAAGCTGTCTTTACCTGCTGCTCGGCTATCTGTGTCATTACTTGTCATAAATCACACATAGTCAACATAAATTCCTCTGTCCCTTTGTTTCCTTATATTCTACATCCAGACTGCCATATCTTTTTAATTTTCTTTTAAACATATGAAAAAATACTCACACATTGAAAGAAGAGTCCACTAATCATTCCTAGAATACCCATGGAACAATTTGTGAGTTGTAGTTCCTGTTAGTGCTGTAAATCTTCACATTCAAAGCCAATGCAGGAAACACAGAAACAATATTTCATACAAGTTGAGAACTGTGCTGGCTCGTTCCATATTTTAGGAGTCATATACACATATACACTTTTCATGTAACTTTGTAATAATATTTCAAGGATTTACAATAACCCGTGGAATTAACATCTGCATGTATATTTTATTATTCACTATTCTTCAGAGACAAAATATTTGTATTTAGTGATGGCTGGATTACTGACCAGGACTCTTGGTATGTTTCTATAATTGTCATGAACTTCACTCTAGTGTTTAGGAATATTAGATATATGAGTATGGATGATTGCGATGTTGTTCATATGATCCACCAGTCACTGGCTCTCCAGGCATTCAATTGCCTTGCCCTGTTGACCAGTCTAGTCCTCGTAACTGTGCTAGATCAAGGGCTGTAATAGGCTTGGTACTAAAGATTGTAGAGCACAAATGCATTGAAATGGGCTGGTGGACACTTCCCTAAAATGATAATCAGTCCAACTGTCTCTGTTGACCCTATCTCTATCTATGACTGGCACTATCCTCAAGAACCACACTGCTTTGTCTAAGGGTGGTAGTCATGGAGGAGGTGCTGTTGCATGTCTCTTTTTAGAAATGCCTGTCATAATGTTTTCACCCGGCCGTATGTTTATGTTGTAAAATGGGTTGCTGAAAAGTGGATTTACTCACACTTTAACATTATTGTGTTTGACTATATTGCACACAACACATTGCTTCAACACTTGCACAGCACACAGGTAAACAAAACAAAATATACTCTGCAAACTAATTCATCATCTTCAGTAACTCTGCACCATGCCTGGAACACTGCTACTTGTGGGGTAAACTGTAACCACACACTTTGCATATTATTGAGAGAATAAGCCTGCAATTTCACGCTCTTACTATAAATAAAATAAAAATATAAGTCACAAAGCAGTAAAATACTTCTAAATCAGTGAATCAAAGCTGGTGTAACTAGCAGTGGCAGTAGCAGGTAGGCAAGACTGCCACTGGAGGCACTCTGAGTGCTGCAATGTAAACATTACAGTTTCTGTGGAACTGCAATATTTAACATTGCAGCACTAAGTGCATAAGGGACAGTGCACCCAGACCACTTCAATGCGCTGAAGTGTTATTGGTGCCTATAGTGTCCCTTTCAGTACTCTGATTTAGGTATTTTTCACCCTCTAGATACTTTGTATTGATATTATGAGTTACACCTCAAGAGCTTTTCTATCAAAGGTTCCTAGGACATTTGTTATTTTGTTGCAACTACTCTTTACGAGATAGTTTCTCAAACAACACAGGGACACCTTTAAGTTAATCTGCTGTTTCTCTAACTATATCTCCTATATTTTTCCTGACTCCAGCCCACTGTATGTATGGATGTTTGTCCTTGCAATTAATTTTAACTCTAGTATTTTAACATGTTATTAAACGTTAAGTTCTATTTATTTCTGACTAACTGCCATCGTTTCTGGACAATTCAATCCTTCTTTGTTTTTGCAAATACTTCTGTTGGGTTAACCCCCTCACTTTGTCTGGAAATGTTCTATGACAAGCTCTCCTTCCTTGCCATTTCTAGTATAGCACAATAGCTAAAAGCAGCAATAAAAATGATAAATATTGTAAATTCACATTTTATTTCAGCTATATATTTGCACATTTTTTAAATGATCATGGTGTATATGCAGCAGTTAAATTGCTCCATTAGATACATTGTATTCAATCAAGCACATTACATATAATGGCACTTGGTCGCAGAGGGCTAAATATCATTGCCATTAGAGGTTAACTACCTCTCTTTTGTTACTACTTTAGGATATTATCCTGTTTCATCTATATAATGTACCTGGCACAGTTTGTATATATTGTACACATCATAATTTACCTATAATAGTGGCACTGTTTAAAGGACTTCTATATTGCCTTTAACTATAGCTACAAAGAAATTGATTATATTGGATAAATCTCCTTTTACAGTTTATAAGATCATATATCATTCTGTATTATAGTTAAGCTGTAACTGGTATATAGGATTTGTGTGGGTTTATTTCTTTGTACCCCTGTAATAATTTATCAAATATCCCACCCTGTCCATTTCTGAGTCTCTCTTTTCCCCCCTTCTTGGTCTAATATAGAGCTTATATCTCTTTATAATTCTTTTTAATGGGGGTATGTAACATTTTCTTTTTCCAGACAGTTAATAAAATGTATCTTATTGTATGTTATATTAAATTGTCTTATATTCTACAAGGAACCTTTCTGTGCCCATTGTGACTTTGTCCCATGGACATATATTTTCTGTTTACCATTTTTAAATGATGAAGACTAAAGTACCTCAGTGCCAATATTACCAAAGAAATAAAATATACATTAACCTGCACATGTGATTTATGTCAGCAAAATAAATAATATAAAATGGGTTAAGCATCGATGCTAGGAAATAAACAGTTAAAATAAATTTGAGGTTCTTTCCGGTGGGGCATCTGAGACAGACTGGTTGGCGGCCATTAAGCTCAATATCTCTTTTCCAGCCACTGGCTGCCAGAAGCTCAATGAAGCTGATGATGAGCACAAGCTACATACTTTCTATGAAAAGTGTATGGCCACGGAGGTTTCAGCCGATCCTTTGAAACAGGGAGTGCTCACCCATGGCCGTGTGAGTCTTCTTTTGAGCAAGGGACACTCCTGCTACCGCCCCAGGAGAACTGTAGAACGCAAGCGCATTCTTTGCGCGGCTGTATTGTTGATGCTAACTTGAGTGTGTTGAACTTGGTTATTGTCAGAAAAGGTTAAAAAGACATCCCTGGCCTAACAGACAAAACAGTTTCTCGTCGTGTAGGTCCCAAAAGGGCCAGCAGGATCCGCAAGCCCTTCATTCTCTGAAAAGATGATGATATTCGTCAGTATGTGGTTAGAAAACCACTGAACAAGGATGGGAAGAAGCCCAGGACCGAGGGCCCCAAGATCCAGTGTCTTGTAACCCCTAGAGTGCTGCAGCACAAGCGCAGATGCATTGCTCTGAAAAAGTTGCGTACACAGAAGAACAAGGAGAAAGCATCTGAGTATGCCAAACTCTTGGCGAAAAGAACAAAGAAAGCTAAGGAGAAACGCCAGGAGCAGATTGCCAGAGCCTCCACATCCAATTCTGAATCCAGTCAGAAGTAAAGCCACATGGTGTAAAAAGAAATACATCCTGTAAACTATTAATAAAACAATTAAAACAATTGAGGAGTCCACCATGTAACAAGATTATGAGATTTGGCAGACAGAACCACACCGCTCATAGATCTCAGGGTACGTCTTGGACAATGTAGTCATAATAAACATCACTTTCAAGTCTCTGGCTTCTACCTCCACCATCTTGGGAGCCATGCAGATCCATCAGAGCAGTAGGTATCTATCTAGATCAGTAGGGCTTCAGGGACTAGGATACCCCTACCCGTCCAAATCGGTGGAATAGTAAAGTCAAATAAGGCGCTGAAAAAGTGGTGGAAAAAAGCTCTAAAGCTATTAACCTCAAGAGTTGAGCGTTAAGTGGTTAAAATTAACCACCTACCCAAAATGGGAATATATCAGTCTTTGGCAGAACTTGGATGATAGTGCAATTCAGTCGATATCAAGGCATATATAAAAAAAGAAAGAAACAGGGGAGATCGCATAGCATAAATCTGTGATGTTGGAATGAAGCGTATAGAAACTATGAGATGTCAACTCATGTATAAGAGCCTCAAACAGGACAGGCTCAAATCTCATCAGCAGGAGTGCTGTCTGGTGGCACTATACCCTTTAAGCCACGTTGGTGTTCCTCAGAGAGTGAGACAAAAATAACACAATAGAAAACACCTTCTGGTGTTGTAGGAAGGTAAGCAAAGTACTATAATATGAAGTGCAAATGCTTGCTCACCTTTTCCAGAGCCTGTGGACCTAGCTCTGGGTAAAATAGCTTAGGTGTCTATATAGAGGACACCACCCTTCTTGGAAGCAGCTTTAGGAGGACCCAAATTGGACTTGAAGTTTAATCAATTTATTGAAGTAAAATCAAACATTTTAACACAAGCTAAAAATAAAAAATAAATAAAAATGCAATACTAAGAATAGTGTCCACCGTGGGTTCCTTGCTTACGAGACACAATTCACCCTTTTCAAAGGGCTTTATCAATTGGTATAGTCTTAGCTACTTGGGTTTGTCTGTTTTAAATATGGCGGTCTATCACTTCATTGGTGACCCTCCGTGGTTTGTAGCCAATCAGCTCCGGTAGTGTGAGGGTGTGTTCTCCTTCTCAGCTGATTCCTATTCTTCCATTTAGTCCATAACGAAAGTGACGTACTGAAACATACAGCGTCACTTCCGAAGCTGAATCTCCCTTCTTCTTTACCAGCGGGTGCTTAGTTCACTACACAGAAGTGATGTAGCACCACTTGATGTGCGCATCACTTCCGTTGTGCCCGATAGCGCCATGTTGATATAGGGATGTAGTGAGGATACTAAGGGCAATCGCAATTATAGTCCAGTACTTATTGATGGAAATCCACTTCGCTCCTCCACATGATATAAAAAGAGAATGCATAACAGGCATTAAAAAATAATGTTAAAAAACTATTTGTATGTTGAACAGCTGAAAAAATATTGACACATCTTCCTTACATATTAATAAATGAATAAAACATATTTGCAAATGATTAAAAACTTTACCTTATATATACAAATTACTATATGGTCTATCTCATCTTGCTGAATATTGTATACCATCTTACATAAATCTCTTTGTATAATGATAATAATGATTCCCAAAACCTTCTATAGGTGAAACTTTGCTATTAGAGAGACCAAGCTACTATATAATGTGGTTAAAATTTATAGAAAGTGGCACATCTCAAAATCGTTATTTAGACCAAAAGGGGTTAGAGCATTGAGGTTGAAAATCCACTTCATTTCTTGTTGCCCCATCTTTCTAATGTGGTCCTCTCCTCTCCAATTAATTTGTACTATTTGAATTCCCAAGACCAATTGTGTGGGATCGCTATTATGTTGATATTTGAAATGTGGCAAAAGGCTATGTTGCTGATATTACGATTTCTGGTATTACGATTATGTTCTAGAATTCGCACATGTAGTGTCCTAGTTGTCCTTCCTACATACCCTAATTCACATGTACAAGTAATTAAATAAATGACTTTTTTTTTGAATAACAGGTGATGGGCTGTTTGATCGGAAAGCTCTTTTTCCCATTGGGGATTGAAAAAAGATATGACGTCTCTTTTTTGAGCCAGAATTTCTGCAGGCTCCTCACGTGCCACATCCATAAAAGCCATTAAGTTGATCAAAATCATTCCTCTTGCCTATTAGGTTCTTAATGTAGTTTCATACTAGATTATCTTTTAGGATTGGTACTCCTCTATAGGAGGGAAAGTGGCCGTCTCTCCCACGCCAACACCTCCTCTAGACTGCAGGGATCTTGATCCAGGCAATCTAAGTGAACATTGTGCCAAATGTGATGCCTTCAGAAAAAACGAGGTGCCCTTGGTAGATAAAAGCTTTTTGTACAAAATATAACTGAACAGAGCCTTGGGGAACTCCAAACGAAACAGAATGTGGGGAGGAAGACAGAAGAAGAAGAGAGTTGCAGGTAACAAAGAGACGCCTGGATTTATGGGAGCATGAACTAATGAGAGAAGAAAAGAATGACTGTTTAGCAAGGGTGAGGCCTGTGCAGTACTAACGGAAGATGAATTTATAATGGAGAAAGTCTGACAAGGTGTGAGACTTCCTTCAGCAGCACACAACTGAACGGGAACATCTCTGCAGGTAGCATGCTGACTTAGTGTCGCGCATCCTCCTCAAGGAGGAGGAGTGGGGCTGCAGCTTCCAGGGCAGTGGTAAGGGTATCATTATTATTATTATTATTATTATTGCAGTTTATATTGCACCAACAGATTCCGTAACGCTTTACAATATTATAAGAAGGGGGATTTAACTATAAGTAGAACAATTACAAGAAAACTTACAGGAACGATAGGTTGAAGAGGACCCTGCTCAAACAAGCTTACAGTCTATAGCAGGGGTAGGCAACCTTTGGCACTCCAAATGTTGTGGACTACATCCCCCATAATACTGGCAAAGCATCATGGGAGGTGTAGTCCAAAACATCTGGAGTGCCGATGGTTGCCTACGTCTATTCTACAGGATATATGAGGAAATAGCCAGTGAAGGACAAGAGAAAGTAGGGATGGATGAGAGTTGACAATGGACAGCAGCTGAGAGCTGCTGGTGGTCAAAAGAAATCCGGTTCCTCTTGAGTTGAGGAGGGTTCGACTGAAAATGTTGGGTGAGGGAGGGTGCTCTCAATAAAAAGGATAAGAGGTGGTAATCTGAGAGTGGAAAAGAGAAGTTTTGAAACTACTGAGGTAAAGTGTGGTTTAATGGGAATGTTACCATAGGAACAGAACCTTCAGTGTGCCCTATGCTTTTGCCTATACATGCTTAAATACAGTAGTTATTCACAGACCACCAGTAGCATAGATTTCTAGAACTATTTTTGGTCTTTTGTGAAGAAAAATGGAAGTGAAATACTAATTATGTGTTAAATGTTTTCTCTTTAAATTATATCAATATTTCTAAATTGTGTCTTAAAATAATTTTGTTTAAAATTCAACTACTTCAACAAAACCAGATGATATGCTTAAAATTATTTCATCTCATTTTTTGCTTAGACAGAGGTTGATTAATATTCCAAGGTGCACATCTGGGTCATATTGAGCCTTATGCTCAAAAAACGCCATTGCTTGGCTAATGAGCAGCTTTTAATGGATCACTTTGCTTTAGTCTGCTTCTGCATGCAAATATCTTTAGGTTGCAGTTTTCAGAGAACAAAAATCTTTATTGTATTATATTGTTCCCTTCTTCTGTTTATAGATGTTTTTAAAGGGAATCTTTCACTAGATATTGTGGCTACTTTTATCTAAATTTGTTAGTATAGAATTGGTCAGGATTACAAAAACAAAAGCTTTTTTCAACATCATCATCCTTTATTTATCTGATTGTTTGTAAATATATATATATATATATATATATATATATATATATATTTATATAGTTAATACATTGCTAAACACAAATACACACACCAGTCAAGCCATAAGACTCGCTTTTCCCACAGAAATCTCTCTTTAACAGTGCTCTCACTACTGCAAGGGATTCTGGGTACGCGTTTGCAAATGAGTTCAACAAACAACCGTGATTTTGGTATGTGGTATGTGTATATGTATATGTGTGTATGTATATATGTGTATATATATATATATATATATATATATATATATCTTCAGGGGAATGTCTTTTTTTTGCCATCTTCATACTCTCACACCCTGCATTAGCTTCCTTTATCCAATCTATCTAGGTTTTGTAACATCTGCCTTTGCACAGAATTAATCCGGTATCCTGTCCTGGCATCCTATCGTTTTAGCCTGTATAGACACTCTATATGCTGATTTCATAGAGCCTGGTTGGGATCTAGCTTTGTGAGTTTGATTCTTCTCACCTTGCTTTTATTATTATTTTATAATATACACAGATAGCACTATGTTTTTATTGTTTGTATTTTTACAGATATATTGAACCCGTGCTGCTTTGATACATCTAAGTATATTCTGTGTGCAATCACTTTGGGTGCACATTGTGTTGTATTTTAAAAATATATATAAAACTAGATAAGTAAGGCATTAAAAGATCTATGTTAGACTCTAACTAGTATTACCACAAGGGTGCGTGAGAGGTATCAAAGAGATGTTGGGTCGTTAGGTCTATTCCGTCCCTGTAGGGAATTACCTCACTCCCATTACCGCTAGTAAGCACTGTGAGTGTCAGAGCACAGACGTCATTGAAGAGCGCCAGAATCGCGAGGGGGTGTGGTTACTCTAACAACACACTGGGCCACCAGGGAATCCCCCAGCAGACCACCGGACCACCAGGGAGTTCACCAGCAGACCACCAGGGAGTCCACCTGCAGCCCACCGGGCCACCAGTGACCCACTGAGCCACAAGAGGTAAGCAGGAGGGGGGCAAATAAATATAGAGGGGTGGTGAGTGATTAAGTGGAGAGAATGACAGTATGTGGGGAGGCTGTGTTAAACACAGTCTCCCCACACTGACTGTAAAATGCGTTTAGTATATATAAATACTATGTTTATATTCTAAATGCATATTTAGTCAGTGTGGGGAGACTGTGTTAACACAGCCTCCCCACATACTGTCATTCTCTCCACTTAGTCACTCACCACCCCTATCTCTCTGCCACACACCCTATAGCATTCTCTTAACCCCCCTAACTCTGTCACACTAACACCCCTAACCCTGTCACACTAAGCCTGTCACACTAACCCCCTCACACATGCAATACCACAAGCAACCTCACACATACACACCATGTGACATAAATCATCCACACACACAATTCCACAAGAAGCCCCCACACGTAGCCCACATTCATAGGTATCATACACAATACAATAAACTACTCACAAACATATAAAATGTAACATACCACATGCGTACAAAAGAAACCACAGCACCCATTAATAACACAAGCAGAATATGGCAAAATAAACACCTCAAACTTGTATTCCTGACTTTATAGTGTTTAACTACCTATTTAGGTCCCTGGCCCGCTTTAGATCTCATGGGAAAAGTGATTTTACTCACCTTTTCTTCCATGTGCGCTGATCGGACCATTGATGGCTCCACCTCCATGGCTGAGATCATCAAACGTGATTATCTCAGCCAATGCAATATTTTCTACACCCTGTTCCAAATTATTATGCAAAATCTATTTAAGTGTTACAAAGATTAAATATTTTGTTTTTCAGTTTAACTCATGGATGGCATTGTGTCTCAGGGCTCTTTTGATCACTGAAAACAATCTCGGACACCTGTGATAATTAGATTGCAAGGTGAGACCAATTTAAGGAAAAAACTAAGGAGGGTGTTCCACATTATTAAGCAGAGCACCATTTTCATGCAATATGGGGAAGAAAAAGGATCTCTCTGCTGCCAAAAAGAGTGAAGTAGTTCAATGCTTTGGACGAGGTATAAAAACATTAGATATTTCACCAAAACTTTAGCGTGATCATCGCACTATTAAGAGATTTGTGGCTGATTCAGAGCACAGACGGGTTTGTGCAGATAAAGGCACATTGAGGAAGATTTCTGCCAGATCCATGCATCGGATTAAGAGAGCAGCTGCTAAAATACCATTACATAGCAGCAAACAGATATTTGAAGCTGCTGGTGCCTCTGGAGTCCCACCAAAGCAAGGTGTAGAGTCCTCCAGATTTTGCAACTGTGCATAAACCTTCTATTCGGTCACCACTAACCAATGCTCACAAGCAGAAACGGCTGCATTGGGCAGAAAAATACATGAAGACTAATTTTTAAACAGTCCTGTTCACTGATTAGTGCCGTGCAACCCTGGATGGTCCAGGTTGATGGTTGGTGGATGGCCACCCTGTTCCAACAAGGCTGCAACGTCAGCAAGGCGGTGGTGGAGTAATGTTTTGGGCCGGAATCATGGGAAGAGAGCTAGTCGGCCCCTTTAGGGTCCCCGAGGGTGTAAAGATGACCTCTGCAAAGTATGTGGAGTTTCTGACTGACCAAATTCTTCCCTGGTACAGAAGGAAGAACTATGCTTTTCGTAATAAAATCATCTTCATGCATGACAATGCACCATATCAAGCTTCTCATGCTGCAAAGAATACCTCTGCATCAATGGCTGCTATGGGGATAAAAGGAGAGAAAGTCATGGTGTGGCCTCCATCCTCCCCTGACCTCAATCCTATTGAGAACCTTTGAAGCATCCTCACGCAAAAGATCTATGAGGGTGGAAGGCAGTTTACATCCAAACAGCAGCTCTGGGAGGCTATTCTGACATCTTGCAAACAAATTCAAGCAGAAACTGTCCAAAAACTTACAAGTTCAATGGATGCAAGAGTTGTGAAGCAGCTATCAAATAAGGGGTCCTATGTTAAAATGTAACGTGACCTGTTAAAATGTTGTTATAAGTTTGATTGAAATAACATTTGATTTCAGTAAATATGATGCAAACACAACAAATTACAATTGTCAGTTCTTTACAAGCTATAAAGTGTTTTGAAACTTACTGTGTGTAATAATTTGGAACAGTGCATTGTACGTTTTTTATGTTTAAAAAAAAAATACTGTTATCATTAGGAGGTTTGTTCAATAAAATTTGAATTGTACTCTTAATAGTTAATAACATGAGAATTATGCTGACTGTTATTTACATCAGTTATTTAGGTAAATGAGAAAAATATAATTTGCCTAATAATTTGGAACAGGGTGTATGAAAAGACAGAGTTTACATTAAAAAGCCTGCCATGGGGGGCAGATCCAACTGTGGAACAGAGCAGACACGTTTCCCTGAGCTCCTAGTCTGGCTCGTTTAGAAAACAAATTTAACTGTGAACACGGGATCTATCTGAGCAAACTGTCCAACACCGATGGGAAGGAAGAATGGGGTGGAAAACCAAAAAAACAGAGGCTGATACGACCCCAACAAGCTGAGATATCGGTGAACTCCTGCGGGGGTCCCAGAGTGCCGCATTGGACAAGATGGCACTGGGAGAGGATGACTCCTCATGCTCCTCGGAAGATATCCCATTCGACTCTGGAAAAGGGACACCCTTCAACCCACCAACGAGATCTACTGGTAGGAAACTTACCTCTGCCGAACCGGTCACGGCTGGCCAGCTGAAAGACTGTCCAGGTGCTGGAGGAGGCCTCCAGAACAGTGATCCGAAAGGTGGTGCTTTCAATGGCAGTTTTAAAGTAGGCAATGTCTGCCGCGATATTGGCTCTGAGGTCAGCAAGCTTGCTGACCTCAGAGCCAATATCGCGGCAGACATTGCCTACTTTAAAACTGCCATTGAAAGCACAACCTCTCAGATCACTGTTCTGGAGGCCTCCTCGAGCACCGAAGACTCCAGACTAACCTCAGTGGAAAACAAAATTGCTGACATCCAAGAGTTATAAATGACCACCAACACCAGAGTGGACGCAATAGAGGACCAAAACAAGCGCTATAACCTTAAGCTCCATGGAATCCCGGACTCAATAGGTCTCTGACTTAACACATTATGTCTGCAGACTGCTCAACAACCTTATTGCCATATAAGCAAGTCAAAGCGGGCAAGCTGGATGGCATGCTCCATCTGCCAAAACCTCCCACAGTACCAACAGCGGCTTACGCAGACCTTATTATCCGATTTCAATTGCTGTCTGACACGGCTCTTCTGCTCACAGCTGCCCAGGGAGAGACCCCACTACACTTTGAGGGCTCATCTCTGATGCTGTTCCCTGAGCTTGCAGGGCGCAGGTCACTACGACCACTACTACAGCTCCTTCAATCAAAGGAAATCTTGTACCGATGGGGGCAGCTTCTATTCACCCACATGGGCACCACCTACCGAGCACAGAGCTACGCGGAACTGGAATCCCATGTAAACAAGATGGGCCTCAGAGAGCCACAGAGAGGGGCCGGCCCAGGACTCTATCATTGAAGAGTTCACCCCCCGCACGACTCTGCGCCCGACACCAGCGAGAGTAACCTGAAGGCTATGCGCCGGCAAGTCTCCTTCCCTACACCTGGGTGACCACCAGGTTCCCTCCATCTCCATCACCGGAGACCACCATGGCTAACAAGCTCCTGCTCCAGTTTTTACTTTTTCTGTTTCTCTGTTCCTATAAAATTTATTTTTCTGTTGTTTTTCCGTAGTTTTTATTTGTTGCTATTTTTCTGGTACTTGTCTGGGATAATGAACACCCAGCCCTATGCAGCCATTATAAGTGACAGGGTTTATCACTCTGCCACGATTGCCTTTAGGAAGTCACGTGTCAGGGCATAATTTGCTCTTGTGTTATGTAAACCCCTCCTCGGTAATACTGAAAAGACGGATGCTTACTAGTGTTAATGGGAGGGAGGTAATTCCCTACAGGGACGGAATAGACTAAACGCATTTTACAGTCAGTGTGGGGAGACTGTGTTTAACACAGCCTCCCCACATACTGTCATTCTCTCCACTTAATCACTCACCACCCCTCTATATTTATTTGCCCCCCTCCTGCTTACCTCTTGTGGCTCAGTGGGTCACTGGTGGCCCGGTGGGCTGCAGGTGGACTCCCTGGTGGTCTGCTGGTGAACTCCCTGGTGGTCCGGTGGTCTGCTGGGGGATTCCCTGGTGGCCCAGTGTGTTGTTAGAGTAACCACACCCCCTCGCGGTTCTGGCGCTCTTCAATGACGTCTGTGCTCTGACACTCACAGTGCTTACTAGCGGTAATGGGAGTGAGGTAATTCCCTACAGGGACGGAATAGACCTAACGACCCAACATCTCTTTGATACCTCTCACGCACCCTTGTGGTAATACTAGTTAGAGTCTAACATAGATCTTTTAATGCCTTACTTATCTAGTTTTATATATATTTTTTAAAATACAACACTATGTACACCCAAAGTGATTGCACACAGAATATACTTAGATGTATCAAAGCAGCACAGGTTCAATATATCTGTAAAAATGCAAACAATAAAAACATAGTGCTATCTGTGTTTATTATAAAATAATAATAAAAGCAAGGTGAGAAGAATCAAACTCACAAAGCTAGATCCCAACCAGGCTCTATGAAATTAGCATATAGGATGCCAGGACAGGATACCGGATTAATTAATTAACATTTGTGCTCTGACACTCGCAGTGCGCCAGACCTGCGAGGGAGTGCGGCTGCTCTAACAACACACTAGACCACCAGGGAGTCCACCAGCAGCCCACCGGACCACCAGGGAGTCCAAATCTAAGAGCAGGCAAAATGCCGCCCCTGTAAAAGTGCCGCCTGGAGCCTTGGCTCCACTCCGTCCTATGGACGGGCTGGCCCTGATGAGAATTGTAAGTGATGTTGTGTTTGTAGGGATTGTGTGTGTGTATGAGTGTGTGCTGTTTGTATTATTTATATGAAGAGGAGGCTTATTCTGCAGCTCTGTGTATAGCTATATCAGTGTTGATGGCTTCCCTAGACCAGGCTGGCCAGGCATAGGTCAAGGGCAGGAACTGTGATAGGTGCTGCAGGCTGATTTGCTCCAGTGTAGATTTTTGTTCACAAGTACTGGGAGGAAGTGATCTGAGATAATTTCCTCTAAGTACTGTAGTACTTAAATTGAGGTTTCTCCATCACCACTTTTTTGCACTAACAGATATCTGAAGTTCCACAGGGACTGATAGGCTAAAGCCTGTTTAGCTCTAGCTGCCTTGAGTGCTGTGCCATAGGTTGCTAACCCCTGCACTATAGTGTTCCTTTAAGTTAGGTGATCCTAAGACGCCAATTTCTATTTGTGTATTTTGCATAAAATAATGTGATTTCAGCAGAACAATGCTTTAATAATTTTGTTTTTTGATAATTCTCAATGTCTGTTCCCCTCCAAGTACAGAAATGTGGGATACCACACTGGACCCATATTTGGGGATTATACAATAACCTCCTGTGTTGTACTGCATTGGAGGTTTACACTAAATACCACTGTAAACCACAATCCACTGTAAAATACTGGACTACATTTCATTTTTCTTATGTCAATTGGTTGCAAAATGTCACCAAAGGTATAACTTGACACTTATGTTTGCTTTAACATCTTGTAATTTATACACTTTAATAGAGTGGTATTTTCTAATTTACACAATATAATATGAAATCCAGATCTTCTCTCGGAAGAATCACATCATGTTTTTTTATGATTCACGTTTTCTTAATTATTAGAGGATGTTTTTATACGTATTACATGTGTCTGGCTAACGGAAAACACATTGTTGTTTTTGTTTTATAAAGTTAGCCACAAAGACATGTTTTACAATAAAATTACAAATAAAATATGCAGAACACAGTCAAAATACGTACCGCATGTTGGTTGTATTTCTTTGTGAATTTAAAAATGTAACTTAACAAAGTCAGCATATAGAGTGATTGTTATTTTGACCTTCACAACAGCTTTTGTGAAATTAATCTAATTGCAGTTGGGGAACATGCTTAATATTTTAACCCCTTGAGTGCCAATCACATTACTTTCCCGTGCTTGGCATACTGGACCTTAAATGCAAGCCGCATGAAATGTATGTAGTTAGGTTTTCATGTACAATTCATCATTTCCTTTTTCCCCTCAAATTTAATACTAGAGTAGCCAAACTGAATTTTGACCTAAAATTTTAAATTCACTTTGAATTCACTTCTAATTTTCACTTTAGTGAATAACCCTGATTGACCTAATCTTAAATTAACCTTTCTTAACCTTTGGATGTAAAATCCAGTACACATATGCAAATGTGCTACATTCTGTACACAATCAATTAACTTTAATTACAGTTAATACAGGAGGCTCCTGCAGGGTCTAGCAAGCTATTAACAGAGCAGTAGATAAGACATTCTAAATTAAACAGAATTTGCAATAAAGAAAGTATAAATATTAGATGACTGTTTACAGGAAGTGTTTATGAAGATGGTGTAAGTCACATCCATGGAGGTGTGCATAAACATTGTGATTTAGCAGACGATGCAAAGCAGCCCCAGAGCATCACCGAGCCACCACCATGCTTAACTGTAGGCAGAATGTTTCTTTCAGCATATTATTATTATTTATTATTATTACTTTATTGTTTATATAGCGCCAACAAATTCCGTAGCGCTGTACAATGGGTGGACTAACAGACACATAATTGAGATCAGACCACTGACATACAGGAACAGAGGGGGTTGAGGGCCCTGCTCGATGAGCTTACATGCTAGAGGGATATGCTTTATTCTTCCTCCTACAGACATACCGCTAATCCATTGGGTCGAACAGTTACAGTTTTGTTTCATCACTTTACAAAAAAGTATCCCAAAACTTACATTCCTTATTTATATGATTTTGGGCATTTAGGAGAAAACGTTCTTATGCTATTGGGTCAGTAGTGGTGTATCTCTTGGAGTTCTGGTATGGAAACCTTCTACATTTAGTACATACCTTACTGTGCTCACTAAAACCTCAGTGCCTGTTGCCACCAAGTCTTACTGCAGGTCTTTTGCAGTCACTCGAGGATCTTTTACAAATTTTCTTTTCAGAAATCTGGTTGCAACCACTGATTGTTTCCTTTTCTGCCCCATCCAGGTAGTGTAACCACTGTTCCTTCAACTTTGAACTTGTGAAACATTCTTCAAACGGTGTCGCTAGGAACATTTAGTGCTCTCGCTGTCTCTTTGTATCCTGTTCCTTGTTTGTGAAGGGCGATGGTCTCTTCTTTTAACTTTGGGGACCATTTGTTTGACTTAGCCATATTTGTAACATGCAGTCAAACTTGACACTCATCAAACCAGTTCAGGTATTTCAAGTGTTCCAACTCAAGCATACCTGGTGCAATTAATGAAGCCCTTGATTAGTTGCATCAGATGTGCCTGAGACAGTATCTGTTTTGCATATTTGTGCTTTTGTGATGGATTCTATTCAGGGGGTTGAATAATTTTGAGACTGGAGAAGTCATTATAAGTTGTGTTTTCAGTTGAATTTGGGGAAACCACTTGAAGCATTAATTGTGTGAGCTATTTCAATTGCTTTTGTTTGATTTGTTCATTGTAAACAGCTGAAAGTCTGTAAATTTTGAAAATAAATCTGATTTTCATTGGAGGTTGAATCATTTTGTTTACAACTGTATTTAGGTTCTGGCCCCCTTCTTATATCTGTACAATGGTTTTTAAACTCACCCTTTTCCCATGCCGCACCGGTTTCGCCACGGCTGGCTCCACTTGACCCTGCCTCTGTGGCTGAGATCATCAAATTTAATGATCTCAGTCAATCCAATGCTTTACCATAGCAAAGCATTGGGAGGCTATTGAGTATGTGTGGCAAAACATTACACTGCGCCAATCAGAATCACTTCATAGAGGTGCATTGAATCAATGCATCTCTATGGGGAACTACCACTCCTCCATGCAGGGCGTTGATATGCTAAACACAAGTTTAGTAAACACATTGTGCAGCACTGGACTGAAGCACTCTAGTGGCCGTCAATGTGAACACTGGCTTTTCTTTTAAGTGTTTACATTAAAAAACCTGCAGGAACATGCTATAAAGACCAAAACCACTACATTAAGCTGCAGTGGTTCTGTTGACTATAGTGTCCCTTTAAGATGAATTCCCTTGTTGTGTAAAACTACTAAATATACTTTTATTTTCAAATTTTCAGTTTCAGAAGGAACCTTTTAAGTTCAGATTGGTCTTTATTTCTATAGGGTAAACCTTCCAGGATAGACCAACACATCCTTCATGTGTGAAACTCAGAATCCAAATTGGCTAATATAGATATGAGACAAAAAAAAGCAATCATTAGGCAGTCTTTATTAATAATAATGCCGATGTCATTTTTACTTTAACCAAAAGTGCAGTGCATCAGACAGCAATGCATGGAATATTTTGGGTGCTCTGTAATTCTAAATCTCTGTCCTTGTATGCAGCAAGACATGATTCACCATTCATTAAAAGCTACACAACAATTTGAGATAAACATTGTTTAAATATCCTGTATAATCTGTTTAATTAAAGATGAGCTGATTTATTTTGGTCACGCAACTTAAAAGTGAGCCCTAGGATATACTTTAGTTCTTATTTAAAATAAAAAGGATAATAATGCCAAGCCCCTTAGTCACAGCACCCGGTATATTATTTACTGCCACTGGCTTGACTTAAACGGGGATTTTACCTAAATGTTATTTTATGCTTAGCTTAATCAAACATTCATCCAGCAATTAGTTAGCTATGGTTCTTTTCAGTTCTGTTTTGGGCTAACGATATTACAAATATAACTGAATAGCTTAAGATGTTCTAGTGCAAAGTATAAGCAAATATAACAGTTGCCAAGAAAGTGCACAAGTATAGTAAAACTTATTACAAAATATAGTTTCTAAAAACAATATGGGTAGTGATTTGTATATTCTACTTTTTATTTTATTAATAATAGTAAGAAATAAGGCATTACAGTTATGGTATAATATACTAATTTGTTGTTGGTTTTTTGATTGTTTTGTTCTGCTTTATGTTTGTTGTACTGTTTACTGGTCTGATTAAAGTATTTGCATAACTCTTTACAGTGAGTCTAGTGTGCATTCTCCTTTTGTTACATTTAGTATTTTTTGGTTACTTAAGGGAGTACCTGTGAGTAATAGCAACTAGTGATACTTTGTTTATATGTATGTCTCCATACAGAGTAATTGTTATCTGTAAAGTCTAATTCTTGAAATTGGTGTTAGTCTTTATACTTATTCGATTGCACATTTTGGCAGTCTGTTTAAACATTGGTTGTGAGTAACTGAATTATTATAGAGGGCCATAAGCTGCTGTAGTGGTTTTAGTAGTTTGTCATAGTGACCAATTATTTATAATGGTGATGTTATGGAATGGATCACATTAACCCCTTAAGGACACAACTTCTGGAATAAAAGGGAATTGACTATTTCCGCTGTGGAAGAAAATGTTTCTGCTGTGGAAGGAAGAATAATCAAGTTGGGAGAGAAGAAAAGCATAAAAAAGAAATGGATGTGGGAACACTAAATACAGCTTTATTTACTAACTGGCATCATGAAATTAGTTCTGCTGATACATCAGGAAAAACCATTTAAAAGAAAACACAAAAAGCACCATAACGACTAGACCCAGCAGTAGTAGTTATGATACAATGAATGCCCTGGCACTTTCTTAAGAAAAGTAGTCAAATCATTTGAGAATAGTTCGGCAACATACCCTGGATCAACTGGGCACCTGCTGTTGCCTCCTCTGCACCTGGAAAGTTATAGAGTAAGCTAAGCGCAATGATGCAGAGAAGCACTGTTTGGCTAAAGACTATCTCCACCCTGTGTGTGGGTGGATGGGGTAAAAAGTAGGGGTCCCTGCCACTATTAAAACATACATTACCCAAACATGGGGATTCCACTGGGCCAAATATAGTATAAATATTTGGATATTAAAATGACACCTACTATACCCACTGTAAAAGGCCAACTATGGCCCTCTATTAGATCGTGTCAAACGAGACCTGGGGAAGTGGGATTTACCACATATATCGATGGAAGGACGCATTGACATCCTTAAGATGATGGCTCTTCCTAAAATCCTCTATATTTTGGAGACTTTAAAGGAACACTAAATGGTCAGGAACACAAACTTGTATTCCTGACCCTTAAAATCACCATCTAGCCCCCCTGGGCCTCTCATGCCTCCCTAAATATAGCAAAATTTTACTTGTCTTCAAGCCTGAAGCTGTAGCTCTGCACGCTGTTTGCCTCAGAATAACAAGCTGTCTGCTGACATCATCAAAAGTGGTGGCTTGATTCAATCACAGTGCTTCCTCATAGGATTAGCTGAGACTGACAAGGAGGTAGATCAAGGGCAAAGCCAGCACAATTCAAACACAGCCCTGGCCAATCATCATCTCCTCATAGAGATGAATTGAATCAATGAATCTCTATGAGGAATGTTCGGTGTCTGCATGCAGAGGGCGGAGACACTGAATGTTTGGATGCATTTTAGGCAGCCATGACCCAGGAAGGACCTATAACAGCTATCTAAGGAGTGACCAGTGAAGTTATCACTAGGCTGTAATGTAAACACTGCATTTTCTCTGAAACTGTCACGGTAGTTTACCCCAACTAGCAAGATTTAGTCCAACAAATGACAAAATAGAGCAGATACGTCTTACCAGACCTTAGAATGACCGGACTCGACGTAGAGCAGAGAAATACAGAGTCAGGAACGATCCGAGGTCAAGGGTACAAAGAGACAGCGAAAACAAGAACTAGCCAAGGTCTGGTACACAGTAATCAGTAAGCCGGCAAACAAGACAAAACAGGGTTAAAGAGATAAACAGAGTCAGATACAAAGCCAAGATCAAGTACGAAAAATCACAACTGAACAAAACAAGCGCTAAAGGGAACTGAAACAGAAACCACGATAGGGCAGGGAGTTAAGGGAGAGGTAAGTATAAATACCCTAGCATTTAATTTGATTGATTTAAATTGATTGGCCTCTGTCCACGCCCCCAAAATGTGAGTGTATGGGGAATGTGGGATGACAGGGGCCAATGGGAGACCGTTTTAGTTTTTGGCTCCCACTTTCCCTTTAAGAGCGTGCCTCTTGGAGCTAGGCGGGACACGTGACCACATCCCGTGGTCAGTGCCCGCCGTCATCCGAGCCCCGAGCGAGCCGCACGTGGCGAGAACTGAGGACCTCGGCCGCCCCCCCGGATAAGGTAAGTACCGCTACAGAAACAAACAGTGTTTAAAGCAAAAAGCCTGAAAGCAATGATTCTACTCACCAGAACAAATTCAATAAGCTTTAGTTGTTCTGGTGACCATAGTGTCCCTTTAACTATAGCAATACCCAACTCCTTTTTTACACAGCTTAGGCAACTATTTACAAGATATGTATGGAGGGTCAAACAACCCCAAATAGCGCACTCAACCCTGACAGTACCCAAGGATAAGGGGGGCTAGGTCTCCTGCACATCTGTCACTATTATGTGATGTTGTTGTTGGTCAGGCTGAGGAAATGGACAGAGGTAGATCCACGTAAATTATGGTATAACCTAGAACAAAGATTGTGTCCCCCGGCACACTCTACCATGGCAGAGGTGCCCAACTGCCCTCCTTACCTGATTTGCACACCCGCTAATAGGGCACATTCTCCATAAATGGAGGCAGTATAAGACAGCTGTGGCAGCTTATGGGATACGTGAGTGAGTGGTGTAAGTAGCTATCTCGTCAGATGGGTACCATATGTAACATAAAAAACAACAATAGTGCTCACTGTGATAAAACCAGGAGAGTGTATAAAAATACCAAATGGTTACTCACATTGTATTGGGCAGATGTACTGCTCAATGATAATGGTATTATCCTCACCAAGGATGCTTTGGAGTAGTATCTCTTTGGAACAAGTAAAACTCAGATGCCAGGTAGTAAAGTAATAAAAATGGTAAAAAAGATAAAATGGTTAACTCACAACAAAGAAAGTGGTCAAAATACCTTTATTAAAATAAAGTTAGTTAAAATTTCCACAACACATTTCTCCCCTTAGGGCTTTCTCAAGTGGATACTCCAAAGCATCCTTGGTGGGGATTATACCACTTATGCCCTATCAGTGAGCAGTACATCTGCTGGGGATTATACCACTGTACGCTGTTTATACTAGAGCTAGTTTTTAGCTCTCAAAAACGTGAGTAGGACCATATAGACCTTTTTTTATTGGCTGCTACCTATTTGGGTTTTATTGCACTATAAGATTTTCTTTTCTCTTTCATATGGATCCCACAAACCCCTTGATCCCACTACTCCATAAACGTTTCTACCTCAGATAGAACTGTGATTGTTCTCTCATCCCAAAGTTTTAATGGACTCTTTTTGGACTGTTCTATATATATAATATATAAGTAATTAAATGGTGAGTTAGAGAGCATCCAGTTTGTAGTCGTCACTTAGCTAGGGAGCAATGTGTCACTGACTCTGGGTATGTTTTCTGCCAGCTCAAATTTTCTGTATATATGGCAGTGGTGTCAGACTCTCGGCTGATGAGGTATGTGTGCAGACAACAGAATATGTCTGGACTACATTCTGTAGATAAAACTATCAAATTGGCTATTGAAAGTCTTTACAGAGTCTGTCAATGGAATGTCCTCTTGTTTTAGGATCTGAAATCATATTAGCACATTTCTAGCTGAGAGAAGGACACTGCATGCTCATGGTGCCCCTCTACTTATACTAATATGCCTTGCATCATTTCCAGGTCTAGGAATACTATATCATCACCACGACCCCATTCACGCACTTTTCAGGGTCACAGAGGTGATGTGGTCCAAACAATGTCCCCTTGAGGGTTTAAATAAAGTTTTCAGCCACATAGTCTTCATCCTCCCATGGTTTCCTCTTGGTTCCTTGATTTTTCCTGATGTTCTGGTTATTCGATTTTTGCTGGTTTACTGACTCTTCTGACATCAGTAATCCTGACCTGGATAGTTACATCATATTTCTAGTACCTGACCTGGCTAGTTTCGCCTTTTCTCTTGCTATCTTGTATACGTTAAACCCAGTCATTCTAAGGTCTAGTAATAAATCCTGTCTTCATATTAATGACCTATACCTGTAAGTTAGTAGTATTGACATCTTTGATAGTCCTTCAGCATTCCTATTCCCTGTTTTGAAAGTGTTAGTAGAGTTTATTGAAGCCATTAACCTGGTAACTGCCAAGAGGAAGATATAGAAAATGCTAAAACTACCAAACAGCATACAAGATAACCTTCTCCATCAATCATATTGATGTAATAATGTAACAAGAAGCAACAGAATGCTCAGCTCTTTTAAATAAAACATTTTGACTGTTGATTGTGTATTTATCTTTTAAGGACGTGTTAGGGAATTACATATCTATTTTACATTCTGAGGTTTTTTGTTTTTTTTCTGTATAAGAAATTAATAAATTCTACATGCTTAACATATGACAGTTTGTTATCTCTCATTCTTGTATGTATGTGTATTTGTCCACCCACTGTTTGTTGGCGCTATATAAATAATAACATAATAATAATAGGTATGTATATATATATGTGTATATATATTTATTGTTATCCCATTGTACAGTTCTATGGAATTTGCTGGTGTGATATAAATAATAAAATAATAATAATTGTCATCTACAGCTTACTATCAGTTACATTGATGTCATGATGCCTACACATCAACGCCAGAGCCAACTTCAGCGTCAGTACTGCTTCACGTGTGATTGTCATCAGTGCCTGTCAAGAGATAAGGTACAATATGTTGATTGGTGTCTCCTGTGCATTGAGTAAAAACACTCAGAAATGTGCCTTGTGCACTTGCAAAACTGATTTTCAATTTACAGCTTTTATCATATTTTATGGATTGCAATTAACTCTGTTAGTAGAGAATTTGTCTGCACTGCAATTTAGCTCTCCCAGATCGCTTTTAGAAGATTTAAGAACACAACATATAAAAAGCTGTATTTAAGAGATGTGATAAACGATTACTCTGTCACATGGAAAGCATTCTCATAATCATGCTCCTAGTATTTTAGGTAATGAAAGCACTAATTATGGTCTGCAATTTCCTTTCCTAACAAGTTTGTTCCTCTCTCTTACCATAACGTCCTGCTTCTTAATTGCTACTGTCCAAAACTATCTTATATAGATGTGATCTCTTTCTTTGACATGTTTGTATTAAAATAAATCATGGGAAATGGGAAGGTTATTAGACTGTGTAAATCATTTTAAAAAAACAGCAAACCAAAGATATTATTGCTTCCACAGCCCAGTCCTCTAATTCATTGGGAGGGGAGAGTGGGGGTGCATTGGGGATTGTCTAGTTACTGCCTTTTGGTAACACTATAGACACCCTCTTTACCCAGCAATGTATCTTACACGAGGCAAACAAGGCATTTGACTTGGGCGGCACTTTGCAGGGGGCTGCAAAAAAAAGCTGCCCGCAAACGCCCAGGTGGATGCCTTGTTTGCCTCGTGTCCTGGGGGCTCAATCACTGGCTGGCCACTTTTGAGCCCCCCCCGAGGCGGGCGGCAGCTTCTATCGCGGCAGGCAGCGAGGGCGCATGCTCACCTGAGCTCTTCCTGCTTCGTGCACCGCTTAATGAAGCTGGGAGCCGGAATATGACGTCACACCAGCTCCCGGCATAACTAAGCGGCGCGCGAGGGAGCTGAGCAGGATGTTTAGAGCTCCGTTGACACCTACTCTGCCTGTCCACCCCCTCTCTGCCCGCACAGCAGCCCTACTGGTCCGCAGGTAAATAATCCACTCCAGGTCTCCCAGGGAGGTTGGGTGAATTTAAATTAAAAAAAAATAATAATAATAATTTGTGAGTGTTGGGGAAAATATATGTGTGTGTCTGTAAGTGTGTGTGACTGTGAGTGAATGTGTGTGTGTATGTCTGTCAGTGAGTGTGTCTGCCAGTGAGTGTATGTGTCTGTCAGTGAGTATGCGTCAGTGTGTGTTTGAGTAACAGTGTGTGTCTGTCAGAGTTTGTCAAATCAGTGATTGTTTGTGTATGTCATTGTTTGTCAGTTTATGAGAGTGTGTGTCTGTCAATGAGTGTATGCATCTGTCAGTGAGTGTGTGTGCGTCTGTTAGTAAGTGTGAGTCTGTGTGTGTCTGTCAGAGTGTGTCAAATCAGTGAGTGTGTATGTCCTTGTATGTCAGTGTATATGAAAGTGTTGGTCTGTCAGTGAGTGTGTGTGTGTGTCTGTCTGTCAGTGAAAGTGTGTGTTGGTTAAACTGTATTTTTGCCAATGACTGTATCTTTTAGTGAGTGTATGTCAGTGAATGCATCAGTAAGAAAGTGTATTTCAGTCAAAGTGCGGCCTTGACAGGGGTGGGGAAAATTTAAATATGGGGGGGAGGGATACCTGAGCACCTAACTGCCTAGGGCAGCACAAATCCAAAATACACCACTGTCTTTACCTCAGGGCAACAAAGGCTTTGTTAAAAACCCACTTCTTCATAGAAGTTAAACTGTTAATAGCTCCTGACTGATTCCTCTTCTGCAACTGTCACTAGTCTAATACTCTAGCATGTAAGCTCATTGAGCAGGGCCCTCAACCCCTCTGTTGCTGTGTGTCCAACTTGTCTGGTTACAACCACATGTCTGTTCGTCCACCCATTGTAAAGCGCTGCAGAATTTGATGGCAGCAACGTTTCACCATTTCTAAATTAGCCACTTTTGAAATTACAGAAATGAATTATTAAAGAATAATGCATTGTTTGTCCCCTTTACCACTTTGTTTCCTGTAGATATTTAAAATATTATACAACAATGATATAGTATTTTGGAGAATACCAATATATCTCTGAAATTCAAATAGATTTCGGGTACAGCAGTTATCTTCTGACCCACACAAATTAATAGGTGCATCATTTAGAATGCTACGTTCAGTTTGAGAGACCATTGCTTCAAAAAGGCATTAAAGTAGAGAGAAGTAGTCTACAACTCTAGACTGTAAGCTCGTTTGAGCAGGATCCTTATCTACCTATATTTCCTGTAATGTCTCGTTTATTTTTAAATCTCCACCCATTCAGAATATTGTAAAGGGCTGCGGAATAAGTTGGCGCCATATAAATACCTATAATAATCATAATAATAATATCTTAAGTGGCGATGGTTGCCTACCCCTGATATAGAATCTAAGCCATGCATGGGCCTTATACAGCTGTGTATAAGTTAGAAAAAAAGGAGTCTGAAGATCTAAAAAGAGACAAATATATTTTTTTCCCATTACTTTTTTATTCCGTAAACCACTCAACTTTCCTATCATAAGTATACATGTTTCTAGTTTACTATTAAAACAAGGATCCTGTGTAAGGTCCATATATTAAGCATTTTTATCCAAAATTATAATGTTAAAATCCTCAAAGTCTAAGATGTCTTTAATCCCAGTAACTAATTCTGGAAAGTAAATAATTATAAGTTATAATGCCTTTTTATGTTGCTTAAAAAAAAACAACAACATAATTTTAAACTTCCTAACAACTTCTAATAGATGTCATGACTTGTATTGCAGATAATTGCATTAAAATGCCCACATTGAGTAATCAATCATTGCACCTTTAAAGCATGCAGTTGATCAGAAAAAATGTCTTAAATGAAAACAACACTGATAGTCTGATTTTGTTTTAAATTATCATTTTATTATTATATCATGCCATCCTTGTTTATATACTGAGATGAATAGAGTCATATGGTGAAGATATTTTCATAAACTTATCAGAAGTAGCTTGTTCAGGCTCAAAGTAAGTACTTTGAGAAAGCCTCTGTGATGAAACGTGTTAATGTTTTAATAAGTGTTTTTAGCTGTACTTGGGGTTTATTAAGTTGTCTCTACATAAAACTAGTTTTCACTATAATTGGACCTTCCTGATTTTACCATTGAAGATTTTATCTGGAGGATTCACCCTTTTTTCCTTGGTGGGGAAGATACCACCTATGCCGTATGGGATTGAGCAAAACCTGGCTTCCTCTCCCTGTGTGTATATCTCATTTTATTATTTTATTATTATATATAACAGAGAGCACTATAACCGGTTTTATTTTCATTTCTATACTGGAGAATTTCATGCTGCTTTTGCAGATAAATACACTCACTCCTGACACCAGAGTGACCCACTGACATGGTACACCCACCATCAAAGAACCAGAAGCACCCGCATATCCACAGGCGGGGATCATACCTCTTAGGCGTGTACATCTGGAGCTGGTCATAAGCTCCAGAAAATTGTGAGTGTTTTTTGTTTATTCTTATATTCACCAGTCTAAAGAAATATTACACTATATCTGATCTCATGCACTTTTTTATGTATACCCCGCAACACCTATACGGACCTGTGAGCACCCTGAAGGTGCTGCTTCCCTACACCCCTTTCCAGTATCACTTATTCCATGGCCATAAAGAAGAGACTCTGGTTTGGGAAGTATCAGCTGCCAAATTTATACAAAACAAGCACCAGAAATCCTTCCTCTCATCTATTCTGAGTATGAATCTACCTGTTACTACTTCTCTGTGCAACTTATCTTAGTATAGTATAATAAAGTCATGGCTAGCATAATGTGTTTCCTGATATTCAGTTACACTGCTTATCATCATAAAATATATAATCATGGTGAGTGTCAGGGCCAGTAAGATGAATGATACAGGAATAAAGGGCATTGTAATGACTAAATCTTTAGTATTTTCAGCATTATAATAAACAGAGAAAATTATTTTGTATTATTATTATTGGACTTACTTGACCTTTTGTGCTGTGAGATGTCGTTGACCTTGTTCACACTAATTATATCAGTGTACCCATTGTTCATCACTTAAAAATCTTCTAAGTGGATGACCTGAGAACCTTTATGCCAAGCCAGCACCCTTGAGAAAGACAATAAACGCACAAATGTCTGTCTTTTACCTACACGTTTGTAATAAAAGTCAATCAGTAATTTCATTTTAAGTAAGAAAAAATGGTCGTAACTATAAATGTAGTTGTTGACAAGTGCAGTCAATTTTATTCTGTATTGTAACAGATTACTGGGCAGATTTCAGGATTTAATGGGACAATATCCTGATTTTTATTTATTACTCTGTTTAACTTGAAATATTGTCTTACATTGCGTAAAATGGTTTACAGATCAATACAAACATCCACGTGTATAAAAACTGTAGCTTTGTTACTTTACAAAATAATTGTACATGCTCTTCTGTCAATAAAACCTATTGAAATAGTAACTAACCGATTTCTTATGTTATAGTAAAAGGTGCCCTGCCAGCTATTTTTTGGAGTAAGAGACCCCAGATTTTCCACCAGTTTCTGACTCTGCATGGCAGAGAATGGAGGGATTTCCAGTTCAACAAAAGTAGTGACCACAAGACATCTTTGCCTTGCAATCAAAAGCCTGGACATAAAAAAATAACATAAATAATAATAATAATAATAATCTTGCTCTCAATTCACAAAACAACCATATAAAACAAACATTTGCAGATGTAGCTTCCTTATAATGAAAATGATAAATTATCCAGGGCAAAATTGAAACAGGTTATGCAAGAGCAATAAGATAAAAAGAGAAAAATAAACAAAATAGAAGTGTCTATATACATTGTCAGGGTGAGGGAGTGAATTATAGAAATGATAAAAAGTGAGTCTGGTATACCTAATGTAACACACAGAGGAGATGGAGTTTTTTTTTTTTTACATTGTCAGGGTACCTGTCATCTCTTGCCAGACTGGGACCCAGCCTGTGAATCTCCCCCCACAAGAGGGGGACCATCTTCAGGCTCCTTCCCCTCTCCACAGCAGTTCCGATGCTGGCCACTGTGGCTCCAGTTCGAAATCCATTTGTAATCAAACATGTTGGGGGGGCGTATCTACTTAAAAAGCCACACTATAAAAAGGGCTCATACGCTTTGGATTATTGCCCTGTTGTGGATCAAAGTTACTTTGTTCCCTCTAGTGCGTTTTCTGGTTTGTGATAATTGGTATTTTGACTTCAGCTCTGGTTTGACTATTCTGTGTTCTCCTTTCCTATGACTTGGCTTGTACTTATTGCTTACCTGGTTTTCTGGCTCCCTTAATCTCGGCTCATCCCAGACTATTCTCTGTCCCTGCTAACGTTAGCCTGGCCACTCTAAGATCCAGTATATGTTTTCTTATTTTCATTCTGCATATTGAATCCCTGTTATGTTCCTGATATATATATATACACAAAATACAGAATTCAGCGCACTCGCTTATTCACTAAACAATGATTTCAAATCTTAGAGATTGTAATAGTTTTCTTTAAAAGCACCTCACCTAGGCAAAAAATTATGGGGGTTTAGTTACATTATATGATCATATATTGCATAAGCCTGCCACAACGTCAATGTACCCCATTCTTGGCAGGTCCTACTCCAGCAGCCTAATGCTTGCTCTTATGAGATTAATCCACTTACTTGGGAAATACTTCCTTACTGGGACTCTCTGCAGGTCAAGGCTAAATAGGGTCTTGGAATGAGCCACCTGTGACATGGAGGGGTGCAAAACCAAGGAGTTGGCCTGGACTCCCAAATATATAAAAGAAACCAAGAGGGCTGCACTCACCTGAACATGCATAATTATAGGGTGCTGCTGGGGCCAAAATATACAAAATACGCTTATTCACTAAACAATGATTTAAAATCTTAGAGATTGTAATAGTTTTCTTTAAAAACACCTCATCTAGGCAAAAAATAATGGGGGTTTAGTTACATAAGAGCAAGCATTAGGCTGCTAGTGTAGGACCTGCCAAGAATGGGGTACATTGACGGTGTGGCAGGCTTATGCAATATATGATCATATAATGTAACTAAACCCCCAGCCCTCCTAGTGATGCTCGCTGCTGCGATGAGGGACCTACAATTTCCTCTCCCTGTAATGCTGCCTGTTGCTGAATCAAGTCTATTAGGTTCCGGTATTTCTGCTCCAACTCCCACTCTATAGTAACCAGGTGGGCGAGGTCTTGTCCCAGCTCAATAGCTCCTGGGAACTGCAGCATCTTTTGCCGGTAACAATAAATAGCCCAGAAACGTGGCTCCTCCAGACTACCACAGTCATCGTCCTCCTCCATGGCCCTTAAGAACAGGCCAGGCCCTTGTAGCCCTCCCCCTCTGGATGAACGCCCTCCGCCAACCAAGTGTCTCGCTGGACTGCGTACCACCAAAACGCCCAGTAAGAGTCAGTGCCAAAACGCCCGGTGCCATATGTTTACTGTTCAGAGAACGCCTAAGCTACCATCACACACATGCAGATAGAGGTTGGACAGAAATGAATGAAGGAAAATTCCTTGTTTGATGTCAGGGAGACACAATGCAGGCTAATCACCGCAGTTAATTCTTAAAAATGCCTTTTTAGGATGGAAACTTATTATGGTGGTAGAGTACGTTTTTTAACTTTATGTAGGATTGTTTTTAATATATTTTATAAATTAGTATCTACAAGGTAACCTTTGAACAAAACGTAAAATATAAAATGTTTGATCTCATTTGCAATTAGCATAACTGTTTTCTATACTGTCGCCTGCTTATAATAGCAATAAATCAAAGTGCTGTTTTATCATCTCCAACACATTGACAAGTTCGAGATGAATAGATACGTTTGTGCGATGTGGCAAATGCACAACAAAATATCAATTATAAACGCTGCCTAGACCAAGCCAAGCAGAAAACTCTAAGTGTAAGCAAATTAGAATGTTTTAATATTGGCCTGACCACCAGGGAAGCATTTGTAGTTTATTTTCAGTGCTGCTATTGATACAATCTTTTTGATAATGCCATATGTTCTAAAAGTTCAAAGGCAAGCGTCAGGAAAGAATGCAATATGGGCAAGTAGATCAGCTTCCCGAATGCCATAAAATGAAGGCACTAATAGAAATGCTGGAACAAATCAAAATTCAATTAAATTGTTCTATGATATTGCAAAAGGCGATAATTCATTAGTCATGTAATTCATGAACAACACATTATTATGCAAGTGGGAACATTCCATTAACAACTTCCGTGCTAGAGGGGTTTGCTGTGTATTTCAAAGCAACTTGCAATATGTTTTGTGTGACCTTTGTAATGGAAAGGATCTTAAGAGAACATGTTACATCTACTTTAATACACAATGCTTCCAGGTTGCCCATTTTATACTGGTGGTTTGACCTTTATTACATGACCTTATTCGGTAACACCTTTAATTAATATGATATAGACGTCTCATGGTAAGTAAGATTAGATTACAATTATAAATTAAACACAATAGTGATAATGTGTATACTAATGCCAATTAATCCATCATGTCAATGCTTTACAACACTGGTAGACAACCTTTATCACTCCAGATGTTATAGACAACATCTCCCATAGTGCTCTTACAGTCTTAATGCTGGCAAAGCATGAGGGGAAATGTAGTCCTCAGCATCTGGAATGCCGAAAGTTGCCTATCCCTGCTTTAAATGGAGATATTGTGAGAGTATCAGCTTTTTTTTATGATGCCACTGAAGTCACTTTTTGTGTTCAATTTATTTTAAGATAAGTACAGGTTTAAGAACAATTTGGGAAATGTGACATAACACCAAATACAGGTATTCCCCACTTTGCGACTTACCTGCTTTACAACTGCTTGGATTCACGACTAGCTCTCTACTGTAGAGATTTGAGGGATTACCTATGTTAGAGAGCTGGTCTATGTTCGGGGAATTTTTCCCGAACATAGATTTCAGAGATTCTCTGCACTAGTGAGCTAATCTACATTCTGATAATTTTTCCCGAACGTAGCTTCGCGTGATTCCCTGCGCTAGTGAGCTGGGCTGTGTTCGGGGTATT
This sequence comes from Pelobates cultripes, assembly GCA_933207985.1. Taxonomy (NCBI): domain Eukaryota; kingdom Metazoa; phylum Chordata; class Amphibia; order Anura; family Pelobatidae; genus Pelobates; species Pelobates cultripes. The sequence continues at coordinate 192,722,972 of OW240913.1, forward strand.
CCCCAGATCATAGACCTACTGTCACGATTACTAGTGTGGTCCAGCACGCAGAAACTATGTAAACATATACATGAGAAGGAAAAGGAAAATAAAAGGACAGAGCGTAAACCGGACCTTGAGAATGGCCGGACTAATACGCTAGAGACAGAGAATGGTCAAAGGGAAAGCCGAGGTAAAGGAAGCCAGAAAATACGCAATACCGTTTACACAAGCCAAGTCAGGGAAACCAGAATTCAGAATAACCAGGGAAAAGCCAAGATCAGGATACCAGGAAATCAGATTCACAAAGATAAAGCACTCTCAGGAAACCAGGAACAGGAAACCACGACAGGGCAAGGTACTGGGGAGAGCTAGGCATTTAAATATCCCTCTCTATGCTCTGATTCGTCAGAGGGCGACCTCTGACCCCAAAACGTGCGTGTGCGTTGACGTCGTGACGTCACACGCACGTTATTATAATTTTCGGGGGCGGAGCTAGTGATGGACGCGACCACGAGTCCATCTCTAGCTCCGGGGGGAGCGGTTGCCGGCTCGCCGACGAGCAGATAAGCTTGTGCTGTCGGCGAGGCTGTGTCGGTTGGGCACGGCCGTGCAACGCGGCGGGCCGGCAACCGCAACACCTACTCTCTAGCACAGGCTTCCCCAAAACTCCGGCCCTCCAGATGTTGCTGAACTACAACTCCCATGATTCTCAGCCTATCTATTTCATTCATAGAATCATGGGAGTTGTAGTTCAGCAACATCTGGAGGGCCGGAGTTTGGGGAAGCCTGCTCTAGCACATGCTCTCTAGCACATCCTCACTTACCAACCAATTTATTGTACGACCAAGTTGTAAGAACGGAACCTGGTTGGTAAGTGAGGACTGTCTGTAAAGAATAAATGTTGCAGTGTAAATGCTTAAATAAACAACCTGAATGCGCTGTCTTTTGTCATAGGTTTGGTGTCATTTCCAATATCCTGAGTAGCTCATAAAGAAGAAATCATACTATCAAAGCACCAGAAGTCCACGTTTATTTTTACAAACCATAATACAATGTGCTTTTCTTAGTTCTAAAGGAATATAATTGCTGATGACATTCCAGAAGAAATACATGCCAAGCTATACCAAACTGATAATGTCACTGAAGCACAGTTTAGGTCACAAAGTGATAACTCATTATCTTTATAATGATTAATAATTATAGAGAACTTTCCAACATGAATTAAAATGTAATGTAAAGTAATTTATCTTATTTATGTATAATATAAATTGTCCATCGTAAGAGTTAAAATTAAGCATATATAAAATGTTTGCAGTGATAAATAAGTTTGTCATAAAATAACAAATATAATGGTATTAGTATGTGTGTGCTGTGAGAAGATATTCAAAGTTATATAAGTAGAGTATTAATAAATAAGAACAAGTAAAAAAGTTAGAATTAGAAAATAGATAAAGATCACAGGTTTTGCAAATACGTTTTGGTACTCTGTTAGGAATGCATTGGGTAAAATGGTGAAAGTGGAATTAATGAGTCATTGCAAACAAGTCTGTTTGAAGATATAAGTATCTACCATCTGCCATTTTAGACAATGTATCAGGTATTTTATGTACTTTAATATGTAATGTAAAAAATAAGCTATTTAGCTCCCATTTTAAGAATTATTTCTGAACATTTATTTGAGCAATGGAAAGTTACTGGATGTGTTTTAGAACAAATTGCCAATCACCCTTGTCCTGGGTTGACATGCGACACAATTGGTCACAACTAGAGATGTCGCGAACCGTCCGCGAACTTCTCGCGAACGGTTCGCCACGAGCTGTTCGCGGCGAACTCCGGTCAGCTGACACGTCCCGGCCAATCTCCAGCAGACCCTCCCTCCCAGACCCTCCTACTTCCTGGACAGCATCCAACTCCCGAGAAGTTCGCGGACGGTTCGCGACATCTCTAGTCACAACCAAGTTTCAATCTTAGATAAGATGTTCTAATGATCACTTTATCTCTCAACTTCATAAGAGGCTGTTTTACCCTAGCAGGGTAAATGTAACTCTTAAAGGTGCAAATAAAAATTACAAATATATATATATATATATATATATATATAAAAATATACCAATCTATTATAGATATAAGTGTTGTGAGTTTGCTGTGAAAATATTAAATAGCCACAAGTATATGGAACTGAAGTTATATTAAATAACCCAATTGACCCTATTCCAATGAGCACATGAGTCAGTAACTTAGGTTTAACTGAAATGTGTGCAGATAAGGTGGCCCCTAGAGACTTGACAGAACACTCTTTTCTTCTCTGACATCAATCTCTGGGGTTAGTTGATAAGAGTATTAACCAATGGAATGTCAAGTATATGTTTGAATACTTGCAATCATAGTAATACATACTATCTGAAATGTATAAAAACTCTTGCTTTCTGGAATAAAACTGAGTCAAATTGATTTACATCCTAGCATTGTGTCAGTGTAATTCATTGTCATCTCCCAGTTAACTGTTGGTTTGTTGGTTTCCGCAAATGGCCCCTCAGGCTTCTTAGTGTTTGTTGGCCAACAGTACTTCAAAGGACCACTCAAAAAAGAACCCTAACATCTAGATTTATCCAATAAATAAATAAAAGTCCATCAATAAATAAACATAAGATTTCCACTTGCCCTCTAGCCATTTAGAGATAATAATTCATCCTGGCAAGTGGTCATGGAACTCTCACTGCCTTTCAGGATCCTCAGTGCTGTTTAAAGGCAGCTACTTATTAACAGTGTTTCCAGGTGATCTTTTCTGCCATCAAGATTGGCATTTAACAATACAGCTCTGTACATATTTTTAAAATCTTCCACCATCCGCTAACCCAACTCAGATATCATGCAATATCATAGTTGGAGGAGCTTTTCACTGGCAAGTAACTTTTTAAGCCTGGCTAGTAGTACAAGACTTGATATTTTGAAGTGTGTTTATACGTAGATCACTTGGAATACATGCTCTGTACATATTTGTGTGTGTAAATGTATATATAAATGTTGAAATCTACCAGTTGGCTATCGAATATGCATTTGAGTATGCATATACATTTTTGTTTTTCAATTCTGTTTGCACTGCATAATACATTAAAAATGATGGATCATTTTCTTTGTTAGGATTTTCTCTTTTATTTCTAATAATACTATGATTTCTTTTTGCAGAGGAAATTGTTTCTCATTAACTAAAAATTACACTGAACAAAACATGGCAGGTTACAAATGTGCAATGATTCCCTAAGTGTGTCATATTTAAATATTAATATATTCTGTATGGAATGTGCATCATGGGCATCATACAGAGAACATTTTCCATAGGAATTTACAATCTAAAAGTCATATTTCTTTAACTCATTGATTTTATGACTTATGCTTCTAAATGTATAGAAAACACAAATTGAGTAAATCTGCACATTTCATTAATTAAAATGTTTTGAGTCATTTCACATCAATATATATTTTGAGTTCACAACATTTACTCCAAATTGTACTCCATTTTGGTTCTATTTTTGTTTAATGATGACATGGCGAGGTTGTATTTACGTCATGTTAGGACGTGCTAAGGATTAGATGATTGTTATTATGTCCTGATATGTAAATCATAGAATTCATAGAGGGTGTACTTTCTTTTTCCCATGACCGTATCTTAACCATGAATTCTATCTTAATGTATGTACATGTAACCAGTTCTTGCTTTTCTAGTTGTGTTGTATAAGCATTTCATATATTAAGATTTAAAATGAAAGATTTAATATGTTCCTGTAATGTTTTCTGCACATTAAATAATTTATAGGATTATGGATAGATGGTTAAGCAACACATTTTACCCCACTGCAGTCCTACACATTCCATATCAGCAGAATAATCTATCATCTATGACAGAATCAGGGCTGACTGTTTAGTAGGCAATAAAAATAAAATTCTCAGCACCTGAGAGCCCGAGATGGTATTTTTTTCAAAGGATATATAGCGTACACCACTAAACATAAACATCCTTTATTCTGCAGTTTTTTTGCATCAAATAATTGGATTTTGACTAACACAACTAATAACAGGTCACAATAAAGGACATTAGGATGTTTATTATGGGGTTTATTTGAGATAAGATCAAACCTAGTTAATTTATTCCAGGTTGGCATTTCATGCAATAATTTTATTTTTATTCCAGTTACTGCAGTAAAAGCTGTATCAGACATCAGGTCTCTCTTGCTGTTCCCATATACTGTATGTGTTTTCCCTTCCTAGCACAGCATATGTTTGATCTGTAATTAAGGATGTTAAATCATCTGATAATTTTAACTCTCTTATAGGAAAATTACCTGTTAACTGAGACCTATTGAGAAAAGTTTGTAAATCTTGTAGAATAGAAAATAAAAAAGAGTAGATACTACTCTGATGACTGAAAGTGAGGAAGAACTAAAGGACCTGTTGATGAGGGTAAAAGAAGAGAGTGCAAAAGCTGGCTTGCTGCTCAACGTTAAAAAGACTAAGATCATAGCAAACAGCAATCTTAGTTTTTGGCAAATGGGGAAGAAGGGGAGGCAGTGACAGATTTTATTTTCCTGGGATCCAAGATTCTTCATATGGTGACTGTAGTCATGAAATGAAAAGATGTTTGCTTCTGGAGAGGAAAGCTATGGCAAGCTTGGACAAGCTGGTAAAAACGTAAGATATTTCACTATCAACAAAGGTCCGCATAGTCAGTACTATGGTATTCCCAGTAGTAACATACGGATGTGAGAGCTGGACTATAAAGAAGGCTGAACGTCGTAGAATTGATGCCTTTGAACTGCAGTGCTGGCGAAAACTGCATAGAATCCCTTCAATTGCAAGAAGATCCAATAAATCTGTACTACAGGAAATCAAGACAAACTGATCATGATCATGAGGCTGAAGCTCAAATAATGATAAGGAAGGGTTTTCTAGAGAAGACTCTGATGCTGGGAAAGATTGAAGGCACATCAAGAAGGGGACGACAGAGACAGATAGATGAGGTCACTGAAGCCACAAACATGAAGTTGTTGAAGAGGGGCAGTGACTGACAGATGTACCTGGCGTGCTATGGTCCCTACGGTAACAGAGAGTCGGACATGACTGAATGACTAAACAACAACAGTACTTCCTAAACATTAATTATTTTATGAAACCGCAACCCACAAAATACACATCCTCTAATCTAGGTTTTGTTTATTTTTTTTCTCTGCACTGCATTTATCTCATGTTTATTCTTGCAGTCCTATGTGTGACGCTAATCTGTAGGCCGATCTGGAGCTGGAACCTATTAGCAGTGAAACAGCACACTCTTACAAGCCAATGGTTGGAGGCTGGGGGGGGGTACAATAATCCACCATTTATTTTAATATCCCCCACTCACAGGATATGTTCCACCCAGTAAATTATTTTAGTAGTTCCTCCACCATGTGAGCATGGGGAACCTGTGCCACGTCCCCCTTATTGGATTAGAAACTGGGCAGCAATAGCTACCCAGTTGATAGTCTATTTTTTTTACAGCGCAACTATTGGCTGCTTGCTGTTTAGTAGACATGCTCCTATTCACGGTATGGCGGGTAAGGGCCGAAGGGAGGATTTAATCTCCCTTATACTAATATGGGGGTCATATTGACCCCCATAGGGTGAGGTGGCATGGGGGGCTTTAGAAAGCAGCTGGAAGCATAGCTCCCTGCCGCTTTTAGTTTTTAATAATACGTGGTGGTAGCCATAAGCCAGTAGCTCCATCCATGTAATATAAAAAGAACAAACAAAAGACTGTATTGCAGGACAAAATTTTGTCCAACAATCAATTCGTTCTTTGTTTCATTCCTTTTCATTTTTATTCGTTCATTCGTCTTTTGGACGAATGGACGAACAATCAAAATTTGGATGAAAACATATTTGTCTTAAACAAATGCCCAAGTTTAGTCTGTAGCAGGCCTTATTGTCACAGTTCAAATAGGAAGGAAAACAAATCACATTCAATCCAGCAATGAGGCCAAGCTCTCCCTGCAGCTGAATCCTCCGGGCTGAGTGGAGGACATGAGCAGACTGATGGGGTGGAGGCACGCATAACCATTGGTCATTTGTTGCCAGCATGATATCTATGCTGACAGCAGATCACAGATTTGCACAAGATTGATATAAGCTAGTTACACTACTAGAGATGGAGTTAAACCTCTGGCAGCAAAGATTGTTAACTCTGTATATGCAATATTTCAAACTAAAGCACAATATATACAGACTCCAAGCACCATGACCACTTCAAACCATTGAGATGGTTATGATGCTTGGATTAGCAATTTAAAAAGAGGGGCGGTGTGTGTTTGTTGAAGGCGTGCAGAAACATGCCAGCTAAAAATAAACATATGATGTTGGATGATAGTGGAACTGCAAGCTAACAAAAAAAAAAAAACAACATATATATATACACTGTTTTTCAAATAATGCAAATGCTTAATTTAGTACACAGTTCTTTACCAATCCAACCTTTAATTACAGTGTTCGAGCAGCCTTTACTCTTGGGAATCCCCTAAAAAAGAAGTTTGACAGCTTTTATTGAGCTGTACATATATTTATAGCAGTGCACTAAAAATGTGCGGAATCTGTAAAATTACTAGATTCTATACTATTCAATGTTTTATAGCCTACAGGTATATTATTGTGTAAGGAAATTTGTAATGATCTAGTGTAATATGTACTTATTATCCTGTCTGTAAAATGAGGCAGATTACGCATGAGTATAACATGCTGGGTGAGATGTAAAACAGAAGACAAAGTCTTAACTAGTAATATTTAGTGGCATCTCTGAAACGTTATCCAGATTGTAAATTGCCAAGCCAGCAGAACCCAGCACAGACATGTGTTTTCCTTTGCAGGAGTCAAAAGCAAAAATATTGTTCAATATGTTATGCACTTGGATACTTAGATATTAATATATTCAACGGTAGACCTGGTCTCTACAAGACTCTCAATGAATGTATAGCTTTAAATTGGATATTACAGATGTGGATGTACGAATAATGTTCTACGGTACGCAAATGTTGATAAAACAAAAAGTAAGACCTAGGCTCATGAAGCAGTATAAAATATTTTAATATAACTGTAGCAGACCTGGATCTATGACTGTTAGGTTGTCAGTACTACCCTGTTCCTTCTCCGGAAAGAATTCCCCCCCTATTTATTTGTCGAACACTCTGGCTCTATACCTTTCCTTTCCCGAACGTTATCTAAGTGCTCTTCCTGGGTTACTGCCATTCATATTACTGAAAGTACGCTCCCTAATCGATGGCGGCCATTTTGTCTCCCGAACGTGAACAGCGGTACTTGGCCGTCAACGCCGTAGAATTATATTTGGCCACTGGACCACACGGTTCCCGGTCGATTTGTCCCATTGTTTTACAGACATGCCAGGAGAGCGCTAATTGAAGGGAAGGTACTTTGGACTATGAGGAACAATCGCTTCCTAAGAGCCAGGTTGAGCCCCCATTTATTCAACCACAGGAACGCCCAATATTTGAATGGCCAAGGCCACTTTTTCTCTGGAACTATTCTGGGCTTCACCCACACATACAGCCGGTCGAAACTTTACCCCGGTGGCAATTGGACAATGCCTTATATTTACAACTTGGGTGCTCGAACAAGAGCTATCCGGGCATGTATGAAATGTCTGGTTCCTGTGTGCTTTAACCGTCTTTTTAGGTGTTTTGTTATATATTTTATGTTCGATTTCTGAATCCGGGAGATAATTAACTTACCGTTCCATGACTCAATTATCTCCCAGACACAGAGACGTCTGGGCAGGCTTACCATGCAACTGTATGGAGACCCCATGCTGGGGATCTGGCTATAAAAGACATTGACTCAGAAAAAAAAAATGTGTTGTACTCTCAGAACACTTTAATAAAAGGAATGGATCATATCAGGTATGAAGAAAGCTTAACAAATTTACACCTCTTAAGTTTAGAAAAACATCGCCTGAGAAGGGATATGTTAACATTATACAAATATATTCGGAGCCAATACAAACCATTGTGTGGAAATCTATTCACAAACCGGACTTTACATAGGACGCGAGGTCACGCATTTACACTGGAAGAAAGAAGATTTTGTCTAAGGCAAAGGAAAGGTTTTTTTTTTACTGTAAGAACAATAGGGATGTGGAATTCTCTGCCTGAAGAAGTGGCTTTATCAGAGTCTATACAGATGTTCAAACAGCAACTAGATGAATACTTACAAAAACAGAATATTCAAGGATATAATTTTTCAATGTAGGGTAATAACTGCTTGATCCAAGGATAAATCTGACTGCCATTCTGGGGTCAAGAAGGATTTTTTCCCCTAGTTTGTTGCAAAATTGGAAGTGCTTCAAACTGTTTTTTTTTTTGTGCCTTCTTTTGGATCAACAGCAAAAAACAAATGTGAGGAAGGCTGAACTTGATGGATGCAAGTCTCTTTTCAGCTTTGGAACTATGTAACTGTACGTCTTCCGGTTACTAAGAGGGGAAAGAGCTATTCACTACTCAGCACCACTCAGCAGCAGGTTCCAGTTCGGGATTGATTCAGCTAAGAAAGTAATTGTAAGGGCTAGATCTCCACTACAATAACTTCACAGATACTTTTTTGCCATAATTATTTAATCTTCAGTGTGGGAGACACTCAATAAGAATGCTGTGAAAGCATAAAAGCTCTTCATTTGACTAAGGTGGCTTAATTGAACCATCAGATTATGTTCTTAAGGTCACATCAAACTTGTACAACTTCTGTGAACCTACATATCACAACACTTAGAAGGGTCAGTGCTGGAAAATCTGAATATTTGTTGAAAGTATTTTTAGCCGCAAGCTCACAGCGCTACAAAGTGAATAGAAACATAGAATGTGACGTCAGATAAGAACCATTCGGCCCATCTAGTCTGCCAAATTTTTTTTAAATACTTTCATTAGTCCCTGGCCTTATCTTATAGTTAGGATAGCCTTATGCCTATCCCACGCATGCCTAAACTCCTTTACTGTGTTAACCTCGACCACTTCAGCTGGAAGGCCATTCCATGCATCCACTACCCTCTCAGTAAAGTAATACTTCCTGATATTATTTTTAAACCTTTGCCCCTCTAATTTAAGACTATGTCCTCTTGTTGTGGTAGTTTTTCTTCTTTTAAATATAGTCTCCTCCTTTACTGTGTTGATTCCCTTTATGTATTTAAATGTTTCTATCATATCCCCCCTGTCTCGTCTTTCCTCCAAGCTGTACATGTTAAGTTCCTTTAACCTTTCCTTGTAAGTTTTATCCTGCAATCCATGAACCAGTTTAGTAGCCCTTCTCAGAACTCTCTCTAAAGTATCAATATCCTTCTGGAGATACGGTCTCCAGTACTGCGTACAATACTCCAAGTGAGGTCTCACCAGTGTTCTGTACAATGGCATGATCACTTCCCTCTTTCTACTGCTAATACCTCTCCCTATACAACCAAGCATTCTGCTAGCATTTCCTGCTGCTCTATTACATTGTCTGCCTACCTCTAAGTCATCAGAAATAATCACCCTTAAATCCCTTTCCTCAGATTTTGAGGTTAGGACTCTATCAAATATCCTGTACTCTGTCCTTGGGTTTTTACATCCAAGATGCATTATCTTGCACTTATCCACATTAAATGGCAGTTGCCACAACTCTAACCATTTTTCTAGTTTACCTAAATCATTTGCCATTTGGCTAATCCCTCCTGGAACATCAACCCTGTTACATATCTTAGTATCATCAGCAAAAAGACATACCTTACCATCAAGACCTTCTGCAATATCACTTATAAAAATATTAAAGAGCATGGGCCAAGTACAGATCCCTGAGGTACCCCACTGGTGACAATATCATGTTTCGAATATACTCCATTGACTACAACCCTCTGGATGCCATGAGATTATGTTTGCAATGTACATACTTATCTCTGTATTGTGTGTGTACCTCTATTATACACAGCGCAGTGTGTTTGTATTTGTATACATCTTTGGGTTGGAGGGTGGGGCAGGGTAGAGCAGCTGTCTATGCAAGTATGAAGTATTGTCAGGTGCTGTGTTACATTACTAGATTGAAATTTATTTTGTGGGTTAATAAAGTTAAATTCTGCACTGTAAGTGACCACCTGATGTTGGAGCCTGCATGTCTACACTTTTTTTGCATGTTATCTACTACAGCAAAGGGCTTTGTTAATGTAATCAGAGATTGTTCTAAAGGGACATTAGTTCCAGTTATCTACCTTGCCGATCAAGATAACCTTTTGTTGTCATGGTGGGCTTGCACGAGAAGGGGGGATGAGGGGAGAAGGTTAGGGGAACTACTGTAATGAATGACTTTGGAACCATTGCTTTCCCTTGTGTTCTGTGTGCCCAGTCTAGTTCTGTATTCCCAATGGTGTAAATATTTTTAGCTCTTACTGTATGCTGTGATCTATGTAAGCTAGATGTTTCTACAATAAACTGTCTGAGTTCTTTTGAGTTGCCAAGAAGAAGCTTGTTTGTCTCTTCCTTGAGGTCTCACAGGTATATTGCTATTTATTGTCATGTATAGAGTAGTTACTCATAGAGTATCGCCAAAGGACTACATAGGTAGAATATCCTATAGTAACCAGATACCAGTGAAGTATATCCTGCATTGTGAGTAGATACGCCACAAACGCTAATCCCTGGCATTTAGTGGAGCAGTTAGCAGTGCAGGTTAGGTAAAAGAATCACACAGACGATAGCGTGCCTAAACTGGTACACCTTCAATGCCAGAGACACCAGGGCTGTATAATCACAGTTTTCTTTTTAATTAGTTCATTTTTTTCCCATTTTATACAGAGGGGGTACCTAAATTACAAGGGGCATCAGGACTGTAGTTTTAGGAATACAGACTTGTATTCCTAATTCTACAGTGTTCTTTAATATGGAGAATAGAAGGAAGCCAAGAATTAATTCTTAAAGAACTCCTGAAATAAATTGAGGCAAATAGAAAACACTGTGAGAAATAATCACAAATTGGGCCCTGTCAGGTAAGTATAATTGAAAACCGTTTAGTGGCTCATCACCTATTTAGTAAAATTATGTGGCTTGAATTTAAAATAATGTGACCACTGTGTCAAAGACCTTTGTAAGATAAAGAAAATTGGCTTCAGGAAGGTTACCGTTCTTCATGCCACTCTGCATAGCATTGCAAACCTTAAAAGATGACAGTAACCGTTGGGTGATGAATAGTTACTTATGGTCACATTTTTATTCTAATTTTGACAATATTGGGAATAAAAATACCAGCCTCCTGGTGTACACAATTGGATTGACCACTTTAATGGATAGGAACAAATTTTACCATCCTCTCATAGCCAGATGAAATGTATTTATTAATTAGATTGAAAATGGGACAATTAACGGTGTACAGAGATACAATAATCTATGTTGTTAGCTTGATGTAATGTTGTTGCCACTTTGGTATATGAGGTTATGTTTGAATATCACATCCTGGAAAAAAAAATATGTGATTTTGGTAGTCCAAAATTATGAGTAGGGTTTGAGGAGTCTTTAACTTTAACATATGGAGATTTGTTTGCCTAGGTATGGAGGATGACATCTTTTGAATGAGCTCCATTTGCTGCCTTACAAAGATGGGTCCTTTTGATTGCATTGTTAGTTTGTGGCTCTAGCCCTCAATATTCTCCTGCAAGGACACCCAAACGGAGCATTTGGTAGCGTGCAATTGGCACTCATGAATTATCTGTGGATTTTCTGTACTCTAGAAATTGCTTATCGATAATGCCATTTAAATGGCATTAAAGTTGATGAAAAGTTGATGAATAAATTCTTGGTTTTTTTACTCTAGTTAATTCTTTGTTCCTTCATCAATTACCTATGATAAACCTCCCAACACTTAGTTTTAATATGTACCAGCAACAGAAAAATGTAACTACTAACAAATAAATTATTTACCTGCCAAATTCCACTGTGAATTTTGACCCACTTTGCGTTTGTGTATGTGTATGTGTGTGTGTGTTTGTATGTATATGTATAGAGAAAGAGATACTAAAATAATCTTAATGAAATTCATTAAGTAGATATGCGGCAATGTGTCTTTTGTTTACAAACACAGGTGTTATACCACACACCATTACAGTTGTTCTCAATACGACTTGACCAATAAAAATCCATGATTATTGACACCAATCTGTCAAATTTAGAAATCCTGGTCTTTTAGTGGTCTGTTAGGACTCTCTTGAGGACGGCTTATTTACAGCACAAGACAATCAGTAATTCACTGTTGGTCTAATAGTAAACCTTGCCCCCTTCAGACCACAAGTGGAAAATGTAAGTAAAAAACAGGTGGCTTTTGTAAAATACAGTTAACATATATCTTAAGAAAAGTATTTCAAAGCAGGCAAGCAAAGGCAAATTAAGATAATTTTTTTTTTTCTGTAAACTGGGTCCACATGTTCTAAACTTTGCACGGAATCTGGTACACACAAATATCTAGACCTCTTGGGTAACCTCTTAAAAAAAAAAAAAAAAAGAAGCAAAGGGACATGGTATCTCAATGTTGTCTCACTTTGCTTGGCATGGAATTCATCTAAAAGCCAACAGTTCTTAGATAAATGTCCTTTGTCACTAACAGATGTATGACCATTCGTGTAATGTATGGTATTCAAAACAGCTGCCTCTATCAGAAGTTCAGCTAAAGGCTAATATCGTATTAGATTTTCTTTCTTTTTTATTTAACAAAAAAAAAATTATAATCCTCGAGTCTGAATTGCTTTTGTCCCATTATTGACCTTCACATCTTGCCAGTTATATACCTAAGCATGGAAATAGTTCCCATATGGTTCTGATTTTATCTTTTGGGTTCTGTGAAAAACATAGTCTCCTGTGTAGTTCTACATTAAGTAATTATAGAAGAAGGCTTTTTCAAATGTTACATGGCACAGAAGATTTGCACTACTTAGCATTTTCTGGCTTCAATGAATAATGAAATAATATCCTTTTTACATTGCACAGGTAAAATAATGGATACTATAGAAGGAAAATAGCATTACATTAGTGAAACAATGAAAGTTAAGCTTAACAGATTTTGCCAGGGTGTTCAAATATCTGAATGATATTAGTAAAAAAAAAAAAAATGCTGCTTGCTTGTAGCTCCCCTTTAAAACTCCGAAAGTCAATTAATTACTCATGCTTGAGGTGACCGACTTTCACACACTGTTCTCCAGAAGCAGGTATTTACCATTCCAAAAGCTGCATCTTTTTCTCTGATGATTGGTGCTGGCCTGTACACATCATCAGAGAGACATAGACAATCTTTGGCCTTCTAAGTGCTCACTCCTGAAGAGTAGCACCTGCAGGTTGAGTTGGTATGCTAGTCGAGGAATGTTGTTTCCAGCTCTTTGTCCAACAGATTGTAGATGTCTATAATCTCTGCTTTCAAGCCGTGTTTTGTCATTTTGAGAATTTTCATTTTAAAATAAGCCTGTAGAGCCAGTATTACAACAAATTGTACAATTGTGGTGCACAGTCTAATCACGAAATATCTTAGGGAAGTTTAAATTGTCACCATTTCTTTCTACAACCACATTATGTTTTGTGAATTGCCACCACTTAGTCATAATGATATTTGGCCATAATGCACAGCACCACGTATGGCAAAATCCAAACACAGCATATCAGCACAAACACCTCATACCAACTGTCAAGCACAGTGATGGAGGGATGATTATTTTGGCTTGTTTAGTAGCCATAGGACCTGGGAACCTTTCAGTCATTGAGTCAACCATGAACGCCTCTGTGTACCAAAGTATTCTAGAGTCAAATGTCAGGCCATCTGTCTGACAGCTAAAGCTTGGCCAACATTGTGTCATGCAAGAGGACAAAGATCCCAAGCACACCAGAAAATCTACAACAGAATGTCTGAAAAAGAAAAGATTCAAGGTGTTGCAATGACCCAGTCAAAGTACAGACCTCAACCCGACTTCAGAGAGCTGTGCATAAACAAATGCCAGCAAACCTAAAACTAAAGCAACTTTGTAAAGAGTGGGCCAAAACTCCTACACAACGACGTGAGATACTGATAAATACAGAAATTATTACTTAAAGTTGTTGCTGCTAATGATAGTTCTACAAGCTATTGAATCATAACGTGAACTTAGTTTTTCACACATGGCTTCTCCATTGTGGCTTTATTTTTCTTAAATAAATCATGAAACGGTATGTCATGTATTGTTGTTAATCTGAGGTTGTATTTACCTAATTTTATGATCTGCTAAGGAACATGTGATTATTATGTCCTGATATGTAAAATCATAGAATTCATTGAGGGTGTACTTTCTTTTTTCCCATGACTGTATGTAAAAATATATACCGTATTTTTCCGTATATAAGACTCTTTGAGTCCAAAATTAAGAAATACATATTTTAAACATCAAATATGACAACTTTGATATTTTAGAGGTGACTTTTGAGGAGAACAACCAACTTCTGATTCTCATGCCTCCCCTGTGCTACGGTACTCTGTGATGTTAATGGCTCCATAGTGCTTGCTGGGAGACTACAGCTTCCACAATACAGCAGGTGGTGTGAGGGCATACTAGGATATCACAGCACTATTCCCTCTACTCCTTGATCCCCATTTCCATCCCTATAAATATAAATCAGAAAGCAAGACAGACGTGCTCCTTTTATGGTGTGGCATGCCTCTGGAGCTCCTTTGGTGGTAAGTGCCGATGTCTGCTGCAGCTCCCACGCATATAGGGACTTTTTTCCTTGCCACAGGAGAAGTGGATCGGTGGGAGGAAGGTCAGGAATGCGTGGGGGTCATGGCACACTGAAACGCGGCAGGCATCATCTTGGCTTAGGCCCCGCGCACAAGTTTTTTTTTTTTTTACTCCTGGAGTGACGTTCCGTGTATAAGACGACCCCCAATTTTAGACTAAAAAAATATTAGAAAAAAACATACTCTTATACATGGAAAAATACAGTATTTTTTTTTAGTAAATTAAACCCATATGTGAGGCATGTGATAGCAACTTTTTACAAATCTCCATTAAAGGGATAACACCAATAAGTACCCCAGAGTGTGTAAATTAACCTAGAATTGAGTTCTTCCCTCTTAGTATGATTGGTACATTTGTATACTAGGAGCTATCTCCTAAAGATACTTTGCTTTTCACTTAACTCTACACATTATAAAAAGTGTATTATATTTTGCTCAATGTGATAGAGTGGTACCGTCTCATTATATTACGATTGTGACATTTTTGGTTGCACCCTGTCAGACAAGCACAAGTAGGAAAAAAATCTAATTCAAATGAACACTGCACACTGAGATCTTCACTCATCTTCCAAATTGCAGGGTATTTGTTCTCACTTAAGAGCAATAAGATGTTATCACAGTCATTTGTTTGAATTATAGTAACTACATTTAAGTATCATCCATAATAATTTGTGTTCTCTATCATTACAGGCTGAAAGGGTGTAAATAGGAGCCTGGAAACTAGAGTTTCCAATTGGTCAAACACTGGATACTTGTCTACATTTACATGTTGTAAAGAAATATCTAAACCATACGATGCTTAGAGGATATTAATTGTTTATTGATAATATAGAAACATGTCAAATATCTTTTTCACTAAGTACAGTAAAATGAGAGAGGTTTTGCATATATATTTATCCAAGATATGCTAATCATTTCAAACAATTATAGAATCTGCCTCTCACTTTAATAAAACATACGAAATGTGACAAAAATAGCATGTACTTTTTTAAGATAAATCAATGCACCTTGTCTTGTTGAAAGGTTATAACAGCTTCAGATTATGACTTTGGCAGGAGATTTAAGTTGCTCCAAACATCAAGGAACTGATGTCATTATTTATTAAACAGTGAATTATGATGACGAGAAAACATAGCCATGTTGTGACTGCAGATGTGTTACAGAGTTTTTCTAATTCAGTCTCTAATACCCTCCAGCTAACTGTTAAGTGAATAAACCCTTCAGATCACTTATATTGATTTGTAGTGAAAAAAAAAAATTAATGCATGAGGAAGAAATAAA
Source organism: Pelobates cultripes (assembly GCA_933207985.1). NCBI lineage: Eukaryota > Metazoa > Chordata > Amphibia > Anura > Pelobatidae > Pelobates > Pelobates cultripes. The sequence goes on from OW240913.1 coordinate 192,739,028, forward strand.
ATGCTGTCACCAAATTGCCTACTTTCTGTTTTAGCTAACGAACCAAGGTAATTACAAAAAAAAAAAATGTTTGACACTATGGAGCAAAATTACAGTATCACATCAGTAACCAATCTATCTTTGAACAGTATTATGACCGTTATTAAAGCCTGGGGTTTCTTTAAAGAGTCAGTTTTTTTTATTCAGAAATACAGTAAATAGACACTGTTTCGGCACCTTGACAAAGGCATTGATAGGTGCCAAAAGTTGTCCATATGAATGTTAATATCACAAAACTGAAATTTGCTGTACATTTAATGTCTGCATTTGTATGTGTACAGCATTGATAGAAATAACATGTTTTTAGGTTTGGGCTTATTCCTTGCAAAATCATACTTTTTCATTTATATTGTTTTCTGTACTGCATTAAACGCATTAATAGCAAACACCTCAGCTCCTAATTGAATTGCTAGGTTCTTTGCTTTTCAGCCATTTGCTGTATTGCCATAAGCCTGCAGTATACTAACACAGGCATCCATTAGCCATTTATGGCCTTTATTGTTTATATAAAACCTTGCCAGGTTAAAACGAGAGGACCACTACACCCAGACCCCTTAATTGAGATGAAGTAGTCTAGGTAACTATAGTTTCCCAATCCCTCAGGGAATGTTTTTGATTTTAAAGTACATCTAAATTCAGTTAGACATCTGCTGATTTGTAGTGGGTTAAAATTTGGAGCAAATTCTGGGCTGGCTAATGTTAAGGCGTAAGGCATGCAGAGAGGTGCAGTCATTGGCTGATAGCACTCAGCTGATACTCTCAGTAAAGGAATTAACGGATTCGGCTTTGCATAAGCCAGATGTGGCTCAACCACCAGGGCTTTGTGCCCTTTGTGGGGAAAAGGGCCAAGGTACACCTTGCATCATAGACCATACAGTAAGTTTCTTGTAATGCTTGAAGTAACACCTTAGTTACTATACTTTGTTTTATATCTTTATCTTTGTAAGAATTCTTTTTTGGTACACTTGATAATTCATCTACCAATACTCAGGGATTAACGTGAAAAAAGGTGTTCTGTAATAAGATAAATAAAATATAATGTAAAAATATATGTTATTTAAACATTCTGTAAAGTAACACGATATAAACTCACAGTTAGGTTTAGAAATATTTAGACACTGACACAAGTTTTGTTATTTTGGCTGTTTACCAAAAAAACATACTGTGAAAGCAATCCAGGAGTTTCAGGCAAATAAGTGGAATATTCTGCAATGGCCGAGTCTATCATCTGCTCTCAACCACATCAAGCGTGAATTTCACTCGCCGAAGGCAGAGAGACCACGAACAAACAACAACTGAAGACCGCTGCAGTAAGGGCCTGGCAAAACATCACAAAGGAGGAAATACAGCATTTGGTGATGTCCGTGCATTCCAGACTTCAATCAGTCATTGTTTGCAAAGGATTCTCGACAAAGTATTAAAAATTACCATTTTATTTATCATTGTAATAATTTATCCAATTACATTTGAGCCCCTGAAATAAGGGGACTATGTATGAAAATGCTTGCAATTCCTAAACGTTTCATACAATATTTTAGTTCAACCCCTTGAATTAAAGATGTAAGTCGGCCCTTCAATTACATCTGGGTTGTTTTATTTAAAATCCATTACAGTGGTGTACAGTGCGAAAATTGTGTCAGTGTCCAAATATTTGCAGAACTTACTGTATATACACGTGTATGGTATTAAAATGACTAGTAAACTAGCATAAAGGTACACTACAAGAAAACAAGTCATATAAACCTTTCATTCAAAAATATCAGGCCAGCATATACCTCTCCATATAAGCACATTGTGACTATATGCTTCTGTAAATGATTGTTTAACTTTTCATCTTAATTTGTATTATTATTTTCCCAAAGATGTTACAAAATCTGACTTTGCTATGATGTGCTACTAAATCTGGGTTCAACAATTTGTTAATGTCTTCGGTGCACCATGTGCTAAAATAAACAAGATTATGATCTTATAATAATACTATCCTGTTTTTTGAAAGGTCCTTTGAAATTGTCCTCCTAGCCCATGCCAATGAAACTGTCTTGTTCTTTTATTTTGTATCTGTGCTGATATAGGCTGAGGACATGCTGGCTGGAGATGAGCAGTCTTCAAAAAAGATGGAATCTTCTCTTGCAAGAATCAAGGGCCTACAATACCAGGAGTGTATCCTTGTAAATAAATTATTTCAGTATTGACGTTATTGTGGGTGGTAACATCTAAATGACTAATGGGAACTGCTCTACTGTAATTATTTTAATTTTTTACTATAATTACTCAATTTAAAAAAAATGGCTATTGATTTATAATGGCTACTGTTTTTATTTCTAAAATGCATTTTTGATAGTATTCTTTGCATTCTTTTTTTCCATGCATAAACTTCCATGTTTGTGCTGGGCAATGCCAATCAAATGCATACAAAAGCATTTTGGACATAGTGAGCTTGTGCGTCTAGTGGAGCCACTTCGCCCCAATCCAGTGCTTCTTATACAAAAGCATTGCTTCTCAAAAAAAAACAAAAAACTTGGTGCTACACCATGTGAGAAGTGTGTGCAATCATGAGCATGATACTGAAAAAAGGAAGGAAATGACCTCCAAAAAATAAATAAGGAGATCTAAGACTGGAAAAAAAACGTAAATAGACAACACTAATGGAATAGTATCTAGAGACTCATTGTAGTTATGGTATATCAAACAATGAGGGAACATATACAACCTTCAATTGTATTAACTAGTGCCCTTGGAAAAATAAAATAAAAATTATGGACATATGTCTTTATTTATCCTTACTGCAAATACCACAGAACACTAAATTTGCTCCCCTCTCATGGCCAAAAAATGGTACTATATTTACCTAATTTATATTGCCAGGGGCAGCGACAAAGGTTCCCTCCAAATGTATGGAAATAGACAGAGAGTGGAGAGTCTAGAAATAAGCTGTAAAGTGTATATGGTGGACCGGGTAATACAGGATAGGGGATGTATTATAAATCGCCTACAACTCCTTCTCATCTATTATTCCCAAAATGCTGGGCTAAAAAGTAGATAATAGTAATCCAAAGGGGGGGGGGCTCTCCAAACCACTTGTCACTTATAACCCTAAATATCCTCCAACACCTTCATGGGTGTTCTAAACTAACCCCACTCTAAACTCTATACTCTGCCTAATCTTCCATGACCATAGCTAACTAAGAGTCAACACTATGTAAAACTAAAATTAAATCTAAATACCCATTGAATCCAGTGAGAAGACCCTATAGACTGTGAAGTGAGAAGTGAAGTAACGAACAAGCTAATGCCCGACGCGCGTTTCAGTGCGTGAAGGCACCTTCGTCAATCATGAGCATGAACTGAGTGACTGTTCACTCTTTATGTCTGGCCACCTACTAGTGTAGGGTTCCAACCCCCACCACTACCACCATCTCTGCAGCCTGTAACTACAGTACATTACAGAAAAGAACACCAGAAGGTTACGTTACAGTATGACATGATGACTCACTCATAGCAATCTGCCTGCCATGTCTTTATTCCGTGTTCTGTATCATCCTACTGTGTGTACTGAGGGCAAACATGAAAAGTTACCAACTGTAATTAGATCAAGGAGGAAGCTGATATTGTGACTGTCTAGTTGACCGCACTGGAGGTGTGGTAAGGGCAAAGTATAAATAGTTCTGTACATCATATATGGCACTATTTTGAATAGTGAGACTTCAGAGGTTGGACATATGCACCAAAACCACTTTATAAAGCGGAAATGGTTTTGGTGCTTAGACTGTCCCTTTAATGAACCAATACATAATTGTATTATATCTAATTAAGATAGGCATTCAGTTGTCATTGATATTTAAATTTAATACTTCATTCCATCCTATTTATGTGTTCATTTTATTCATACACAGATTAAAGGACCACTAACATCACATTTCAATGAAGTGGTCTGGGTGCAGTGGCCATATATATATATATATATATATATACATATATATATATATATATTTGCAGTATTGTAGAAACTGCAGGGTTAAACAAACTGCTAGTGACTGTCTTGCAGATATGCACTAGAGGCGCTTCCTACGCACCTGAGTGAATCTTGGTCACGAGGACATCGAATGTCATTAATTGCTGTTCTTAGGAAAGCATTGAATGCAATGCTTTCCTATAAGAAACATTTGATTTGATGTGCGTGTGGCACTTGTCATGCATGCACATCTCATCCTGTTATCCTGGAGGCATTAAGGGAAGTACAGTCGGTAGTGCCGATGGAGACTTGGTGCTGAAGAAAACGTAAGTGCAAGGCTTTTCTTTCTGCCAGGTTTCTACAATTTTTAGGCGGGCGAATAAACCTTATCAGACACTTGGACATTATAGAAGTTTGCAAATATCTACAGAACCAAATATTACAGAGACAACTTGATTTCAGATATTTAAGATCCAGTCTGTGCCAGACAAATAGCCACATAGATATCTATCTATCTATATATCTATCTATATATCTTTCTTTCTGTGCATGCGTGGTTTTGTATATGCTTTCTGTAAGTAAGGCATGTTTGGAATAATATATTTTACGTATTTGTTTGTTTTGGATCTTACATTGTGCTATTGTAATCCATGTGTTAGCGCAATTTGTAGATTAATATTCTGCTCTAGGGTGTTAAATTATAGGTTCAATTGCCAGACAAGCTTGAGAGTAAAGCATATTAAAATGTTCTCTGTTTAATAATAAATGCATTCAGCCCGTTCCACTAGTGGTGTTACTCTAATTTCCTCAGTGATGAATGAAAAGGTACAATGGTCAATTTGTAACTATCAATCTGTAGCTTTGCATGATGTCAGCTACAGTTCAAGAATATCTACAGAAGTCTACATATACTGTGGAGATGCCTTTAGGCAAAGGTCACCAGGCATTTCCCATTCTACATTTTTAACCTCCCCGTACATGTATTACTAAACCAGAAAAAATGTGAGTTAAAACTATTTATTCTAAAGTACGATAATATTTTGTAGTAAAAGGAGATGCAAATAATGAATGTACTACTACAATGCATATGTCATGACAAAGTCCTTTTTGAAGTTCATCTTTCATGACTCAATTATCTAATACAGCTTTAGAATAACATTTCATCTGTGTGTTGTGATACATAGTGATGTCCCGAACGGTTGGCCGAACGGTTCACCACGAACGGTTTGCCGCGGACTCATGATTGAGTAAACTTTGACCCTGTACCTCACAGTCAGCAGACACATTCCAGCCAATCAGCAGCAGACCCTCCCTCCCAGACCCTCCCACCTCCTGGACAGCATCCATTTTACATTCATTGTGAAGCTGCATTCTTAGTGAGCTGTCCAGGAGCTGGGAGGGAGGGTCTGCTGGTGATTGGCTGGAATTTGTCTGCTGACTGTGAGGTACAGGGTCAAAGTTTACTCAATGATGAATCCGTGGCGAACCGTTCGTGGCGAACTGTTCGGCGAACCGTTCGGGACATCACTAGTGATAGACAAATTGATATCAAATTCATAATTTAAACTTCATCCCTAAATATTTTTTTGTCTTCCGCTCTTTCCCTGATATGCTAGTAGCATTACAGTAGCCACACTGCATGAAAGTGATGTATGAGACACACAAGAAAATCTTGAGTGGATTGTATTCTGTCCAAGCAAATGTTAGCTCAGATCATTCTGTTACAACCCAACCACCTCTCTTTTTATGTCAGTTTCCTCTCCTCTGTGCCTGTGTTGTAAGTCGACCCTTGTTGTGATGGAGTTATAGAGGTCTGTGATGCTTCCTCCATGGGCCTCTGCTAATTCAGGCCTTGTGTCTACTGTATGAATAGATAACCATGAAAGAAGTAGCACTGGCTTCTATAACTACCTCATATTGCAGCTTTTATTCTCATGGTTGGTTTGGAAGAGATATAGAGCCATCCACTTAGTCCAGGATGATTGTGTGCATGGTTTGCCCTGGCCAGTCTGTACTTGTTACTAGACCTAGTATGCAGCAGTATGCTGAGCATTGTGGGATATATCACACAAAACTTAGGGTTGGGCTGGCTGTAATTGCAACAATTGCCGCAGCTATTTTGAAGGTTGAAGAAGCCATCTTCCGTAAGAATAATTTTTGCTCAATATATTTGCTGTAATTTCATTAGCACAAAATATAGATTACATTAATACCCGTCTGAAGGTAAACTTGTTTATCTCACATTTTGTGGCCTTCCATTCTTCTGAAGTGAATCAAAATAATGTTTCGATGTGGGTAAGATAGAATCTGTATACCACACCTGAAAGCAACATGTAAAAACATGACTGTACCCTCTCAGTATTATAAATTATTTTTTTTCCCAATAACAATATTGTAGTTCGTAGATCATGTGGATTTCAGATTTGTGTTTTAATTTTATCCTTGTCCTTGAAGGATAATATTTTGTTCTCTTTCTGGCACTCAAGGTGTAATAATTGACTTTGCATTGTAGCTTGGAACTGTCAATATCATTTAGGTTATAAGAAAACATCAAGCCTTAGGGGAAGCAGTGCTCGCACTTTATCTATTGAGCCATTTAACATCTGCAGGAAGAGTTAACTGACAGTAACTTAACACCTGCTGCACTGTCAGTAGCAACAAAAAACTGTCACTCTTTTAGCTTGCGGGCTTTGGTAATCTGCTTGCTGCTACTCCGTTGTCCGCATTAGCCCAAGGGTTAGTTTTCTTGTAATATCAATATGACAAGGAAGAATGCATTCTGATAGTTATCTTAAAAAATACAAATACTTTTTTACTGCTGTCCAACAGGTAACACTTGACCTTTGCAGATATATTTAATAGCATTTAAATACCAGGGAGCAGCTTAGCATTTAGAATTGTAGTTTCTGAGTGCAAATTATATGTGCGTATAAGCAGATGACTTTGGAGGTGTTTTGGGTCCCTACAAGGGCCCATCATTACCCGGTGGCACATGATTAAGACCAGTGGTAGTCAACCTTTTTCTACCTACCGCCCACTAATGCATCTTTTTTGATGGAAAAATTTCCTTACCGCCCACCAATTTTTGTGCAAGTGCAGAATACTTTTTAGAAAGGAGGGTGTTTAAAAAAAAAAAAAAAAAAAGAAATGCATGTACATTTATCTTTTTATTTCTACTTTATGCATGTTTATAATGTTTTTAACTTTATAAAGTTTAATGAGAAAACAAAGTAAATTGAAATTACTTTTACTAGTGATTAATGAGATCCTTGAGGTTGATACTGCGAGACTAAATGTTTGATATCTGGTTCGATTTTCGTAAGGAACAAACAAAGGTCTCCTCTCTCGGTGATATTCAGACGATTTCTCTGTTTGCTCATAATATAATTTCTCATCTGTGCATCAGCTCCCCCCCTCTCCCTCCTCAATTCCCCTCCCCACCTTTCCCCCCCCCCTTTTTTCTATTTTTTAACCTTCCTTATAGCAATGCCTAGTAGGAAGGCTGAGCTAGGTAGCCCACTTACTATTATTAGCCAACAACAATTCTCTCCTTTTCCTTCTTTCTCCTTTTTACATGTACTCTGCTCCTTCTTTCTTCTTTTTACAAGTACTCTGCTCTTTCTTTCTCCTATTCTACAAATACTCTGCTCCTTCTTTCTTCTATTCTACATGTACTCTGCTCACAGACAAACACATACACACATACACTTAAAGACACACACACTCACAGACAAACACACACACACACACTCACAGATAAACACATACACACAGACAAACATACACACACTCACACATACACACATATACTTACAGACACATACAACTACATACGTACTTACACATACACTTACAGACAAACATTCACTTACAGACACACACACTCACAGACAAACACACTCACACATACACTTACAGACACTCACTCACTCACAAACACATACACACAGACAAACATACACACACTCACACATACACTTACAGACACACACACATACACACTCACAAATATACTTACAGACACACAAATTATTAATATTAAATGTCCACCCAGCCTCCCTACCTGGAGAGCTGGTGTGGATCTGTCCCTGGTGTCCAGTGGGGCTTCAGTTCGGCGGGCGGCAGAGTTCTAATCTGAGGCGGCGAGGGAGCTCTTACCTCTCTGCTCTGCTCCCTCGCGGGCTGTCTACTGATGCCAGGAGCCGGAATATGACATCCTATTCCGGCTCCCGCGGCATCAGCGAACATCGCGCGAGGGAGCAGAGCAGAGAGGTTAGAGCTCCCTCGCCACCTCGGATTAGAACTCTGCCGCGCCTGGGAGTCCAGAAGGTGACCTGGCAGGAGGGAGCGCTTTCCTCCTGCCGGTCACTGAAATCTTGCGCCCCCAAGCCGCTCGCGCCCACGTGCCCACTCTAAAAAGGAGAAATCCTCTCAAATAGAGGATTTAGCCGCAGAAATCCCTACCGCCCACCTTGAATCCTGAAACGCCAACTAGTGGGCATTAGGGACCAGGTTGACGACCCATGATTTAGACAATGTTAATGAATTCCTCAGTTTAAATGCCACGGTATCCAAAAGCTTAGGGGCAAGTAGTCCACATCACTAGCACAACTTTTTACTTTAAATTATTTATATATCAACTACCACCTTTTGTATTTGTTCTGGTGAGTAGAATCATTCCCTTCAGGCTTTTTGAGTAAACACGTTCTTTTCAGAGAACCACTTCTCATATGGCTGCTAGATATGCTTCCTGGGGCAGTGCTGCACAGAGTGGAGCACTGCCATTCAGTGTATCCATCGTCTACATGGAGACACTGAACTTTCCTCATAGAGATGCATTGATTCAATGAGATGAGGATATGTTGATTGGCCAGGGTTGGCTCTGCCCCTGATCTGCCTCCTTGACAGTGCCAGCCAATACTATGAGGAAGCAATGTGATTGACTCAGACCACCACTTCTGATGATGTCAGCCAAGGCAGATGAAGGGCAAAGACAGCTTTTTACACACAAGGAGAAATCAGGGGGGTGGTTTTAGCTCTATAGGGTCAATAGTACATGTTTGTGTTCCTGACCCTATGGTGTTCCTTGAATATATATATATATATATACATAAACACCTTTCATTTCATTGCTGTTAAAAAGAAGGGAAAAAAAATACATTCTTCCTAAGTCCTATACAATGTATTCCTAACCATTGAAACTGTATTAGACTTGGAGATTTATTTCAGGTCGAACTACAATTTGATCAAGTCATTGGCTGAATTCTCAAATTTCAAGCTGAAATGAAACGGAATCACAGATCAAGCGAGCTGAGCAATGCTGAACAAGTTTATTTCAGGTCGTGGTTTTGAATATTATTGCACCAGAAAAAAAAAAAGAGCATTGGCTGATGGTTTAAAAAAAAAAGATTGATGGCAAAAAGACAGTCACTAAATGTTACATTCACAGATCTGTAAGTGAGCCATAGAGAGAAAAAGTAGGAGGAGTAAAAAAATATATAAAATGTATTTTTGTGCACTTTTTTGTTCTTTTGATTTGGTTGCGAAATGCTGTTGAGCTTAATCAGCATTCTACTGCAATCTAGTTGTCCTGAAACATTTTTTGTTTTTGGGAATGGTTCAGCCAAGCCAAATTTTCTCACTGTGCACGAGTCAACTGTATATCACATCTTCTTTGTTACAAATTCAGCAGAAAAGAGAAATAGCCATACATGTGTTTTATGCGCTGTCTCATTGCTTTCTAAACAGCCTTTACTCTGGACTAAGTAATAAGCATATGACCACCACAGACCTGCTAAACCAGAAGGGTAACAATGGTCACTAGGAGCATCCTTTATATTCAGTTTCTTTTAAAGAACATTTTTTGAGCTACTGTTTTTCTAAAATGGATAAAAAATGTACCCATTTCCACTTTAGTTGTGCATACTTCGATGATCCTAAAAGGGCAGATAGATTCTCACTTTTTTTTCCCAGTACAATACCTATCCAGTGAATAAACTAGGCAATCAAAAGAACATCCACGCTGAGTTATAAGAATTCATAAAGGCTTTAAACCGTTTATTTCATGGTAAAGAGACACAACAAAGGAACTGTGTACGCCTTATGCATTGACCTGGAACTTACTTTCAGACAGTTGGCATACTTTATTTATTTAAGCAACTTGATGATGTTTTTCAATATAGTGTTCAAAAATCATTTAATATAAAAGGGTGCATAAAAATGTATTACGTAGTAGTTGCAGCAAAACCATTAAATACATTTAAATAAAGTTGATTTATTTGTATAAAGGGATTTAAATGGAAAGGCATCAAAACAACTTTAGCTTAATGAAGTAGTTTTGGTATATATATTCTGCCTCTGCAGTCCCACTGCTTAATTCTCTGCCATTTAGGAGTTCAATTACTTTTGTTTATCTCAATGCAGCCCTAGCAACACCTCCCTGGCTGTGACTCACGCAGCCTGCACGAATAAAAAATGGTTTTATTTTCAATCAGATGTTAACTTGTTTTAGAAGCATCTCCTGCTTTCTAAATTCAACTCTAATGATGATATTAACATAGTTGGAGGTAATACATTCTAGCTTAAATAGACTGTGCAATACCTAGCTTAATATCTAATATAATATCTTTTCAAGAAGTGTTGAGGATTGAGGAGGGCTGTGCAAGTCACATGCAAATATAAATATATTTACATACATAATCTCACAAAAGTGAGTACACCCCTCACATTTTTGTAAATATTTTATTATATCTTTTCATGTGACAACACTGAAGAAATAACACTCTGCTACAATGTAAAATAGTAAGTGTACAGCCTGTATAACAGTGTAAATTTGCTGTCCCCTCAAAATAACTCAACACACAGCCATTAATGTCTAAACCGTTGGCAACAAATGTGAGTACACCCCTATGTAGAAATGTCTAAATTGGGCCCAAAGTGTCAATATGTTCTGTGGCCACCATTATTTTCCAACACTGTCTTAACCCTCATGGGTGTGGAGTTCACCAGAGCTTCACAGGTTGCCACTGGAGTCCAAGAGTCCATTTACACTCCTCCATGACGACATCACGGAGCTGGTGGATGTTAGAGACCTTGTTCTCCCCCACCTTCCATTTGAGGATGCCCCAGGGTCTAGGTCTGGAGACATGCTTGGCCAGTCCATCACCTTTACCGTCAGCTTCTTTAGCAAGGCAGTGGTCGTCTTAGGTGTGTGTTTGGGGCCGTTATCATGTTGAGTGGAACCTGTCCTGTGAAACCGCTGTATGGTCTTGCCCACCATGCTGTAGCTCAGTTTCAGGGTCTTGGCAATCTTCTTATAGCCTAGGCCATCTTTATGTGGGCAACAATTCTTTTTTGCAGATCCTCAGAGAGTACTTTGCCATGAGGTGCCATGTTGAACTTCCAGTGACCAGTACGAGAGAGTGTGAGAGAGAGAACACCAAATTTAACACACTTGCTTCCCATTCACACCTGAGACCTTGTAACACTAACGAGTTACATGACACCGGGGTGTGAAAATGGCTAATAGGGGCCCAAATTGGACCTTTCCACTTAAAGGGTGTACTCACTTTTGTTGCCAACGGTTTAGACATTAATGGCTGTGTGTTATTTTGAGGGGACAGCACATTTACACTGTTATACAGGCTGTACACTTACTACTTACATTGTAGAAGAGTGTCATTTCTTCAGTGTTGTCACATGAAAAGATATAATAAAATATTTACAAAAATGTGAGGGGTGTACTCACGTCTGTGAGATACTGTGTGTATAAACATATATATATATATATATATATATATATATATATATATATATATATATATAAATTTATTATATAGTTTGAGAATGCAATTTGACAAAAACCCAATAAATGCAAAATGTTTAAAAATGGACTCAGTTATAAATCACATTTCTCCCTTTTATTATAGGCTTAAAGGAAAACTTTAAGCACCATAACCACTACAGAGCACTGATGTGATATTTGTGAATGTTGCCAGTTGTGCCCTGGTTCGCTTCCCAAATAGTTTGGTAACATTGTGCCTTCTTCCCTGGGGTCCATTGTGTGACACTCACCACCTGTTGAGGTAGAAGTTCCTATTAAAAGTTTCATTTAGTTGCCCTAAGCTAGGCACTGCAGTGAAGGGTCAGGTCACTGGTAGTGATGTCCGGAACGGTTCGCCGCGGACTCATCATTGAGTAAACTTTGACCCTGTACCTCACAGTCAGCAGACACATTCCAGCCAATCAGCAGCAGACCCTCCCTCCCAGACCCTCTCACCTCCTGGACAGCATCCATTTTGAAGCTGCATTCTTAGTGAGCTGCCCAGGAAGTGGGAGGGTCTGGGAGGGAGGGTCTGCTGCTGATTGGCTGGAATGTGTCTGCTGACTGTGAGGTACAGGGTCAAAGTTTACTCAATGATGAGTCCGCGGCGAACCGTTCGGGACATCACTAGTCACTGGCTGAAAACATGTGAAAAAGCATATGTATAATAATAACCATAATAATATTTAAAGCTATATTCAGTTGCATCCACATGATTTGTATGCATACCTTCTATTTGCAAAACAAACTACACAATGAAAATAGAGCCCAATGAATGGTAATTATCAAACTCAATACTGAGCATGTTTTCTCCAACTCTAGGTTCTGGGAAGATAAGTTAAAATTAAAAAAAATTCTTCCTTAAGCAATATTCACAGCAGAAGAAAAGGAAGTATTGGGTATGTGTAAAGCACTGCTTAACAGCAGCCAACTTCCAGACAGAAATATCCACCAGCTCAAGGTTCTGGACTGTGCTTTGGACATGTGCATTAATCTGGGACTCTGGGAGGAAGCTCTGAGCTTTGGCTTACGTACTCTACAGCCTTATAGGTAAGTGAACAAGGCAGTTAATCATTTTCATAGTAGTGCATCAAGTCCATCAGTATGTGATATACTTGGAAATGATTTCCTATTGGATGCAAAAAGGATCATAGAGTGACTGTTCATTCTCTTTCATTCTTTTATTCTCCATGACTTGTTATTTCACCATTGTTTGTTATGTTGTTTGGCTACTTGATTTTGTTTGTGAGTATATCAATATATTTATATTTATAGATCAGGAGCATATTGCATGTAATGACTGTAAGAATTGTTTTAATTGTAAAAATAAGTTAGAAGAAAGACTCAGTTCACCCAGATAATATACTTAATAAATGTTAATAGTATAGAGGGAGTTATATGCGTGTTTTATTTTTAAATTAAGTGAACAAGTCTTTTAAGAGATTGGGTCAATCAGTTGAGCAAAGAAGCCTCACCAGTTTGAAAGATCTGTCAGTGTCTGGACTTTGCTGCTGGTTCACGTAGACTATGGGAGCTTTCTTCTCTTAAAGGACCACTACAGTAGTCCTTAGGTCCCCCCCACCCTCATGGCCCCCCTCCAGCTGGGCTGAAGGGGTTAAAACCCTCGGCGCTGGTGAACTCTCCTCCTCTTGCCGACGTCAGCGCCGCATGCGCGGCACGAGCCGCTCGCACATTCAACCAGCCCATAGGAAATCATTATTTAATGCTTTCATATGGACGTCAGCGTCTTCTCACTGTGATTAACCCTCAATGTAAACATAGCAGTTTCTCTGAAACTGCTATGTTTTCAGCTGCAGGGTTAAAACTAGAGGGACCTGGCACCCAGACCGCTTCATTGAGCTGAAGTGGTCTGAGTGCCTATAGTGGTCCTTTAACCATTAGTAACCTTAGCTAGTTATGGTTTCCTTTCCCTTCCCTACCTATTTCTTTGCTCATCATACTTCCCAGCTTCTCCATCTTTATATTTGCTTCCTTAACTATTGTTCTGCTGAACATACATAGTCCTCACTCTTTAGCAGAGTAATTAAATACGATATATACATACATTGGTAAAATCAAACAGCTTCTCAGGTCTAAAACATTGCTTTAGAGAAGCGGTTCCAAACCTGTGGTACGCGTACCCCCATAAGTTCAATCTAGTTCCACTAGGGGTTCGCTTTAAAAAAAAGTGCAAATGGCGGTTCTACCATCGGTGCCAGTGCAGCCGCACAGCAAAAGTTGAGATCTACAGGGTGAGGGTGTATCGGGTTGCCCATGCACAGTGCCACCCAATAGATATGTATCTTCAGGGGCCCAGTCTTGCGCTGCAGTGTTTTAATAGTCAATCCGATGCTCAACAGGCCGCTTCTTATCTTCATTGTGTGCTGGTAGGACCTTAGAGCCAGTCACTTTCTCCTACCTCACTCAGACCCAGCCGCATGGGGGGCCCAACTGAGATAGGAGCAAGCCTCTAACTCCCAACAGCCCCAGCAAACAGAAGTCACCTGTTCACAACAGGTAGGAAAATGGAGGGTGATCAAAATTTTGACCTGTGTGTGTGTTTTTGTGTGTCTGTGTCTGTATGTCTGTAGTGCTTGTATCTGTATGTGTGTCAGTGTGTGTATTTATATGTCTGTGTATCGATGTGTGTGTCATTCTTTGCATCTGTATGTGTGTCAGTGTGTGTATCTGTGTGTCTGTGTATCTGCATGTGTGGCAGTGTTGGCATCTGTGTGTATACATCTGAATGTGTGTCAGTGTGTGTATGAGTCAATGTGTGTATCTGTGTCTTTATCTGTATGTGTATCAGTATGTGTCCAGTGCCGTCTTTAACATGGAGCAAAAGGGACAGCTGCCCCGGTCCTAGTTATTTCTAGGGGGCCCAAAGCAGTTGCCCATTGAGCCTGCAAATATGGCCCGCTGGACATCGTGGTTTGGCCCTGGGCCCGCGCGGCCCTCGCTGAGAGTGCCCATCGGGTGGCTCATGCACTTAGGGCCACCTGATGACAATGTGTATTCAGGGGCCCTGGTCAGTGCTGTGGCCATTTAGGAGCGTGACCGGGCCCCTGTAATGATGTCATCGCTGGGAGGAAGTGACAGCCGGTCTCTTCCTCCCAGCAAATAATAACTATGCGGAGCAGAAGAGGAGTAGTGGGAGAGCTGGGAACTCGAACACCCAACAGCCTCAGCCAGCCACTGGAAACCAGGGAAGTCATTCTCCTGCACCTAAAAGATAGCTAACAGGAGGGTGGCTAAAAATGTCCATTTTATATGTGTGTATGTATGTGTCAGGATTACAAGTTGATCCAGCACGTAGAACTGTATCACACCTAGGACTAAAAGGTAACGTCTTACCGGGCCTTAATTTGGCTGGACTTAACGTACCAGAGAATAGTCAGAATACTTGCCGAGTTCAGGGATACAGAAAGAGACACAACGATGAGGGAAAGCCAAAAGTCAGGTATACAAGAATACAGGGAAGTCAAACATAGCCAACGTCAATAACCAGAAATAAACGCTCAGGAATACACTCTCGGACAACCACTAGGCAACCATGACAGGGCAATGAGCAGAAGGAATAGGTAACCTTAAATATGCCTCTTGTGGATCCGATTGGCCAAAACTAGCCTTTGACCCCAGAACGTAGGTGTGTGTCCTTTACGTGACATCACGCGCATGTCGACGTCTTCCATGCCGTGGGCGGACGTGGGGCTATAAATTAGTGTGAATCCGCAGCGGCAGGTGCCCATCAACATGCTGCAGGGGTCAGACATACTTACGCATGGCCGCTGAACGGCACTACCGCGTTTATTGGCAAGGCAACTGTTAAGACACCTCCAGTGTCTTTAGGCAAAACCGCCATTTAGTAGACCTTCCCCATCTGCAATATCAGTAACTCCGTTTGCCTAACCTGTAGTGCACGAACCAAATGCAGGGGAAGCGGCAATCTCCCGACCGGGATCCGTGAACGGCTCCAAACTCCCGAACGGCAATACACGAACTGCTGCTAGCCGCCGAACAATAACATCCACCAAGCGGCTTTCGTTTCCATCCAGCAGTCTCTAAACGTGAAGAAGAAATCCCCCCAATAACGAGACAGAAGCTCCGCATTGAGGGTCAAACAGGATCTGGCTTTACTGTGGGCTACCTGCCCGTATTTATGCAGGTCTCCCACTTGGTGGACACTCCCCTAGGGGACCAAATGGGAGACTTAAATGACAGACAGATATGGGGACATTCCAGACACATAGACACAGTTTTTACCCACAATGCACTATGATTCCCTCCCCTCTGCCCTGGAGATAATTACCAAGTAACTCAATTATCTCCAGGACAAAGCCAGTCGCCATTTTAAATATAAAATCATAAAAGACATAAAAATACATAACTTTAAAATAACCGAACATTTCCCATTCGTATCACATATCCCCAGATAGTGAACGGCTCCAAACTCCCGAACGGCAATACACGAACTGCTGCTAGCTGCCGAACAATAACATCCACCAAGCGGCTTTCGTTTCCATCCAGCAGTCTCTAAACGTGAAGAAGAAATCCCCCCAATAACGAGACAGAAGCTCCGCATTGAGGGTCAAACAGGATCTGGCTTTACTGTGGCTACCTGCCCGTATTTATGCAGGTCTCCCACTTGGTGGACACTCCCCTAGGGGACCAAATGGGAGACTTAAATGACAGACAGATATGGGGACATTCCAGACACATAGACACAGTTTTTACCCACAATGCACTATGATTCCCTCCCCTCTGCCCTGGAGATAATTACCAAGTAACTCAATTATCTCCAGGACAAAGCCAGTCGCCATTTTAAATATAAAATCATAAAAGACATAAAAATACATAACTTTAAAATAACCAAACATTTCCCATTCGTATCACATATCCCCAGATAGCCTGGATCTGAGTGCATATTATTAGCGAATAGTGCTCAGATCCCACACACATAGTTCAATTCACCATGGAGTCAAAGTTCTTACAGTCTTTTGGTATACGAATGACTCCATGGGAAGGCTATCTGGGTTAAGTCCTTTCGTATGCTTCAAACCTCCCGAACGGCCGGCATTCGTATGCTTTCGTGGAGGCAGCCAGGCGTTCCGTTGTTTCAGCGGTGTTCGGCAGAAAAAGTGTCAGTTTTTAGTTCCATAGAAATAGAGCCAAACACCGCTGGGCTTTCGTGTGGTTTAAAATGGCCGCTGCCTCGTGGTCGACATACGAACGACGACCACCCTGAATTCGGTTTAATTGAGAAGTGTCTGCGGTTAACCACAACGTTCTAATTGGGATCAATAGGTTAACCAGCAGCACACTTCTCTCTTGGGTGGCCGTCCGTTTGGTAGGTTTGTTCGGGAAAAACAGTCATTCGTATGGCTGGGCTATAGAAACAGCCATTTACACGAAAGGGGGCAGAAATAGACGAATCCACCTGAAATAAGCAGACAGATGGTTCTGTCACAGCAACCACTATCAATGTCGCAAGGTGAGGATGAACATGTGACAGTATGAGTATCTGTGTTTATGTATGTGTATCTGTATGTATATATGTGTATATCTGTGTGTCTGTGTAATTATCTGTTTGTATGTGTGTCTGTGTATTTATCTGTATGTCTGTATGTGTATCTGTGTGTCTGTCTGTGTATTTATCTGTGTGCCTGCATGTGTGTATGCTTGTCTGTATGTGTATCTATGTAGTTATCTGTCTGTCTGTATGTTTGTATCTGTCTGTCTGTATGTGTATCTGTGTATGTATCTGCTTGTCTGTGTTTGTATGTGTGTCTGCATTTATCTGTTTGTATGTGTATTTGTTTGTCTATATGTGTAGCTTTATGTCTGTATGTGTATCTGTGTACTTATCTGTGTGTCTTTTTATCTGTATGTGTGTCAGTGTATGCAACCTCTCATACACACTGTCACCCTCCCTCACACATTGTTACCCCTCTTCACCCTGCCACATTCACATTAACGTCCACAACCCTGTCACACTCACCCATGCCGTGCTCACCTCCCATCCAACTATCACCTTATGACATTAACCCCCCTTAAACCTGTCGTACTTACCTTCTTTTGCACTGTCACATTCACCGTATCACATTAACTCATCCAATACTGTCATACTCACCCTACCAGGCATGCCAGACTCATCCTGTCCTAAAAACCTACCCTAATCTTGTCATGCTTACCTCCTCTCACTTTGTCATACATTCACGCCAACCATGTTACATTAACCCCCATAATACTGTCACACGTACCTCCCATCGCCGTGTCACACTATCTCCTCAAAGCATGTCACAATCACCCCCCAACCCTGTCACACTCACTGCCCAACCCTGTCTCATTCACCCCTCTGGCCCTGTCACAATCATGATCTGCATGTGTGTCAGTTTTTGTATCTGTATGGGTATAAGTGTTTGTATCTGTGTGTCTGTATATCTTCATGTGTGGTAGTGTTTGTATCTTTGTGTCTGCATATCTGTATGTGTGGCACTATGTGTACCAGTTTTTGTATCTTTGTCTGTGCATCTGAATGTGTGTTAGTGTTTGTTTCTGTGTCAGTATGTGTGTCTGTATCTGTATTTATTAAAGATAAAGAGGGAATCGGGGGCACACCCAGAACATGCATTTCTCAGGAATGGTGCCATATGGCCATATTGTGTTAAGCCCACCACTACATCACAGTACCCCAATATTGGTGGGTCCTACACTAATTCCATCACTGCAAGCCTGCCCTTCAATATAACTGCAGTTCTTTGTACACATACAATGAAACCCCTGTTATTCTCACTATAGGTGTTGGTAGGGACTTCATGTTTGAGTTTCACCTAAGGCCTTGCAAAGTCTAGAATTCCACTTGTTGGCATGTGAATGCAGAAATATGAACTTTCACTTTATCAGATCACTTCAAAGTGGGGGAATCTTAGATATAAGTGTGACAAACTACCCTCTCCAAGTGAGTTTACCATGAGCTCCTGGAGGAGCCTGCTTGCCAGCCTCCTGCCCACAGACTATGGGCCCTGCAGAGAAACCTGTAAAAGACTACCAAACTTGACCGACTGTTAGTACTGATTTCCCTGGAACTGTTTTGGGCATGGGGCCATGCTTGCGGTCGGTCAAAACTATGACTTCCAGGAAATTCCTGAACCCCTGAACCGATCCAGGTGATTTTTGGATATGTTGTTCACCCAGATCGGGGCTATCAGGGGATTTTTATGGGGTTTTACGTGTTTTTAAGGTACTTTTTGGGGTTTCATAAAATTGTAAGTTTTTTCTCTGCTTGGAGATAATTAGGTTAAATTAGTACAGTTCCTGATTCAATTATCTCCCAAGCACAGAGGAGGGATTCTATTGTTTGTGTATGGGAGTGTCTCACTGTATGAGTCTGTTTTTATTGGTTTGTTCACTTTTTGTCCCTGTGCCCAACAAGGTCCACCTAGGTGTCGCCCTTGTTGGGAAACTTGCATAAAAGGCCAGTGTGTCTCCATTAAATCCTGTTCCAGCTTACACTCAAAAACTGTGTGTTGTCCTGTTATTGGAGGGAAAGAAGATTTACTCCTGTGTCTGCTGTTCCAGCTTGCAGGGGATTCTACGGGGAAAGTCCTTGTAAGGACTAGAGGTAATTCCCCATTCGGTTCCAGGGCCCCAGTCAAGCCACGGCGACTGTGGGCAGAAGTGCTGTGGTTTGTTTCCTGTTCTAGCTAGGAAGTGGTCCTTTGGCGGAGGTACCCAGTAGGGGTACAGAGAGCTCTGTTACAATAAGTGTAAAACCATTACTAAAAAGTTTGACATATTACTGCTAGATGGTACCCAGGTATTCTTAGCACCATAACATCTGCTTAGAGCATCCCTATTTCTTTTATGAAATTTCAAGATCTCAACAAAAACTTGCCAAAAAAGCTAAATTATTTCAATAAAAAAAGTTTTGTTTTATTAGCTGTCTCAGGTAAACATGACACTGATAATGCATTTGCACAATAGGCTCTGTGGCAGCTAGATGTTAATAAGATACATCAAGTCCTTCACCAGACTGTGTAATTCCATGTTTTGAGCAATATAAGGGCTGACTGATTGATCACCTTCTATATGTAAATTGAACATTTAAGGTGCATAACTGAAGGTGGAACAAGGGCTATAGGGTATTAAATGCATAGTTCTCAAGTAATTCTAAACCTTTCTCTAAGAGTGATTCCAAGTTAAAATGTACCACTCATTATACACACTTGGTCTTCAATTAAAGAGTATTACATTTATGCTAACAATTATATAGATTTTTATTTAAAGGACCACTATAGTGTCAGGAAAACAAACTAGTTTTCCTGGCACTATATAATACTTAGGTCCCCCCCCACCCTCAGAGCCCCACTCCTGCTGGGCTGTAGGGGTTAAAACCCCTTCAGCCACTTACCTCTATCCAGCGCTGGGCTCCCTCGGCGCTGGTGACCTCTCCACCCCCTCCAACATCAGCTCCCGAGTGGACACATGCTCCCGAGTGGACACATGTGGCTACTGGGCGACGTTTACACTGTTGAAGAGAAAACTGATCAGTGTACTTGATATTTTAATATGGCAGATGCCATGCACTACATGGGATAGTGTCTCTTTGGATGGCATTGGTACCGCAGGACTGTGTTCTGCCCCAAGTTGGAATCGACTGATCTTGGGTTAGGGACTGTGAGCATATCTTAGGCAGCTTGCATTAATCCTACTTAAGTAGGTATCCTACCTACTAATCTTACAAAGCAACAAATCTTCCACTTAGCAATTTAAACAACTGATCATTTGTTTTTTCTTTTACATTTGTGAATTGTTTTATTTTAAACTACAGTGTAATTTGGCTCTGATATCTGGCCTTTGTATTAAGATTATTTAATGCAACACAATATTCCAAAATGAGGCATTTCTATCATATTTCCTGTTGTTCTGATATGCCAAAGCTTTACTTGCTTGCATGTGGTTTATTGATTGTCTTTTACAAACTTGATTGACAAAAAATAAATAAAAATAGTAATATAATAAGAAAAAATATTGTTCTAAACACACATAGCAAAAATTCCAAAAGTACCAAGCAAGCAAATAAGGCTATGTCACTAAAGGTTTAATACATTACTTAGGATTCAGCGATAGTTTTAAGAGGTGTAAAATACCTAGCACATAAACAGCTCAGCCTATGACATCACATGCATGTCATAATCAGTAAATTACATCACACGGACTATATCACTGTACAAGCAGCTATACTGGTAAAGTGAACAATCTACACCTAGATGTTATCTGGGTAAGAATGCCTAGCGCTCACAAAGATTGTATTTAGGTGAACAAAAGCTTGTAGAGGAAGCCTACTAAAAACAGATGAAGCAAGGTAGAGTAAAAAATTTTTTTCTTTTAAAAATTTGTTAAAATAAGTATACAATAAACTGTGTCCCACTAAATTAAAGGGTTTGCAAGTAGTCTAATACAATATATTTTAAAAAGTGAGCAGATACAACCATGTATATTGTCTATATTAAGGGAATGTGTGTGTGTATGAAAAATTATGGGTGGAACCAGAGCTCGAGTTCAGGAAGGGCACTGCTGTATTTTGTATCAGATTTTATCTTTACAAAATGGACACATACTGTACATTTGCACAAACACATACTCTTACAAGCACAGATACAGTGACAAATACCTACAGCAATGCTCACACATACACACATTCAAATGCAGATAAATATGCAACATACAGACAGATAAATACAACTAGACAGGGACACCCATTCATGTAAACAACGTGACTACAGGCATTTGATGGGGGTGGTCATTCACTCAGCCCTTGCTCCTGGCCAGATGAAAATACCTATGATATGTTGTAAAGGGGGATTTGCCCTGGTGCTTCCTCTTAGACAAGCCACTGCTTAAAATGTTTTTTTTAATAGCAATACTAATTACATTTTGTTAAAACATACAATGGTAAAAAAATCATAGCAGCCAAGGTCCTAAAAAACAAAAAACAGATTGGGAGCAGAATATGCATCGCATATATAGAACAAATACTAAAAGAAAGTGTGCATAGCTCAAGCATGAACAACAGGGAAAAAAAATCAAATAAAAACAAATAATTTACCTCTCACTGTCCCGTTAGACTCTACATTGTTGACATCTTTAATTGAAATGCCATCCTCAACTCATCCTAGCTCTGAATATTGTTTGCAGGTATATGCCAATATTCAAAAAAAGTATTCTAGTTAAATTAATGTCATTAGTTATAGTAGTCACCTTTTCATGCTCTGAGAGGGAGGCAATGTACTAAATCAGTAAATCCTAACCTCATCATCAAGACCAAAGTTGGACCATTTAGTTTGATTCAGACTAACCACATTTTCACGCTATGCACATGTCTAGTAATTCTCACATGTATTGTAGATCATAGGATTTGAATATTTATCTAGCACCAAGTTTCAACTGCAGTCACTGTGAACAAATCTGGTAGTTGGGAAATTTGATCAATAAATTCACTGACTTTTTCCAAGAGAACCTTCATAAATCTGTTATTTGCCCACTGGCAGCATACGCGTGTCCCAAAGGATACATGTAAATAAAACCAAATGAACCCAGAAGAAGACACAAATCTAAATAATATAGTAATTTGTAAAATTAGATGTATCAGTGCTTTTGCTGCAGACTATTATTACTATTTATTTTCTTGTGCTCTTCACTGTATGCTAGTCTGTTATTTACAGTTACTGTCTAGGGGGCTGTGTGAAGCGGGCACCCCTTCAATCGTCACAAAAATAAAAAAGCCAATGTGTTTTCAGTAGTGCTACGTTTGTGCTGTTTTGCACTGTAAAAATTAAGATTTGTGCTACTTTTATTATTAAGATAATTAGCGATTAAGTTTACCAATACTCAACCAGCTTCCCTACAGCAGCCAAATGACATTAAACTGGGCTGGTTAGTTAGTGCTGCATTTGTGCTAGTTTGTGCCGTTTAAAACTCTGTTCTACATCATTTTGGTTTTGAGTTATTAACAATTTAATAAAGGTCACCAAAGGTAATTCAGCCCCCCTACAACAGGCAAAATACAGGCCAGATCGTAGCAGTGAGGGTGGCCGGAGGTGCAATCCTCAGATTCCCAACAGCCTGAGTTCATCTTAACTGGAGTTCGGGCGCCAAACACCTGGAGGTCGGCATTATGTGAAACTTCCCCACTGAAGTAATGTTGGGGAACGACCTAGACTGCCTGACATCGCAGTTCAATGCAAAACTGCAAGCCCACACGGGAGATCCGATGCACTTTAAGGACCCTCAAGTAGGACTCTATATCCCGACCCTAGCCAAGAGTCCCACCTCTTACTGGGGTTGCCCCCCAAGGTTTTGTAAAGGTAAAGAGGGCAGACCCCACACTAGAAGGGTATAGGAAACAGGCAGAGTCCCCTCCCCAAGGAGATATAGAGCAGGAGAGGTTTGAATGGGCGAAGGGGTTTGCAGCGGAGCTCTCTGTACCCTGGCTGGGTATCTCCACCAAGGACCGATTCCTAGCTTGTACAGGGGAAAACTGTTGACTGGGGTCCTCCTGGAGCCTCCCTGTCCTGGAACAGGATAGTGGACTTGCTCTTTTTCCTCCCAGGTACTGGATGACACACAGTCCTGGGAGCTCTAGTCCTTACAAGGACTTTCCCCGCCAAATCCTCCACGAGCTGGCACAAAGTGCTTAGCAGTGATTAGCCCTTTCCTCTCCTAGTAACTAGACGACACATAGTTCTGGAAGTACAACTGATTTTAATGAGCCAAATTTGACTTTTATGCACAGACCCCAGCAGGGGGTCTCCACTGTATTCAGCACAAGCCCCTCCCAGGAATCTCTGGACCTGGGAGATAATTGCGTTAAAGACCGGTAAGCTAATTATCTCCCAGTAACAGAGAGCCAAACACAAAAATATAAAAGTACCTCGTAACATAATAAAAACATAAAATAACCCCACAAATAATACATCTTTAAATAGCCCTGATCTGAGAGCCCAAGTTTTCCAAATAGCACTCGGATCCATCCAGTGTAGGGGAAATGCCACTGTGTTAAAGTTAAAGTCCTATGCCCAAAATTGATCCAGGGCGTTTGGTGATTTTGTAATCAACTTTCGTGAACTCCTGCGGCCGCAATACAGGGTGCTCCGCCTGGCTCTTAGGTAGCGTTTGTTCCCCTTAGAATCATGCACCTTCCTTCCAAATCCTGGCAGATTTAAAAGTGGTTTAAAACCGCAAACCAAGTTGTCCGAGAACCGCAAGGTCACCTCATGCCGAAAACCATTCCATAACATTCGCGACTAAGTCCCGCTGAGGTGCCGGGAAGTACTCATGACAAAATTAGTTCCATGGCGATCGCTGCTTAGTACCGCTGAGGGCTATTCGTGGTTTTGGTTCATGTGAACGCCAGAGAGCCAGCGTTCATGCATTCGAAGGAAGGGAAAGTGCCGAACCAGGGGCACCTAGGGAAATCTAATAATGGTGGCTGGGCAGGGTTACTCCAAAAAGGTGTCCCAGACCTGGACCATGGGCAGGAGGCCGGCTTCCACACTCCTCCAGGAGTCCGTGGCAAACGATCGTGGGAAGGAGCATTTGTCACAAGGTTGTTATACAGGGTTACACGATGAACAGAGCAGTGCAAGTGTCTAAAAGACAGCTGGTAGTGCCCCCGAAGTATCGGGCTGAGCTGCTTAAGCTTAGCCATGATATTCCCCTAAGAGGACATCTGGGTATCTGGGAAACTAAGGACTGGTTAACCAAGACCTTATTTTGACCCTGGATCACACGGGATCTGCAGAATTACTGCAGGACCTGTGATGTCTGCCAAAAGATAGGGAAGATGGGTGACCACCCAAAGGCCAAGTTACACCCGCTGCCCATAATTGAGGAACCCTTCCACCGAGTAGCAGTGAGCCCAGTATGTCGGGCAAGAAATACATTCTTACCGTAGTAGACTATGCTACTCGGTATCCAGAGGCAGTAGTTCTTCCTAACATAGAGGCAGAAACCTTAGCTGAGTCCCTAGTTAAAATCTTTACTAGAGTAAGTTTTCCCCGGGAGATTTTGTCTGATCAGGGGACCCAATTTACGGCAACTGCGACCCATCAATTGTGGCAGAGTTGCAATGTAAAATCCCTGTTTAGTTCTTCCTATCATCTCAAGACGAATGGACTCTGTGAATGTTTTAATGGCACGCTGAAACAAATGCTTAAAACATTCACAGCCTCCTGTCGGCACTGGGAAAGGTTCCTTCCCCAACTCCTGTTTGCCTAACACGAAGTGCCCCAAGAATCCACAGGTTTATCCCCCTTCTCCTATACTGGAGAAAAGTACGGGGACCCCTGGACCTCATACTGGAGCACTGGGGGGGGGTCATACAGGAGAGGGAGGGATCCTTATTGTACCCTACGTCCTGGAGTTGATGGTTCGCCTGCAGGCTCTCACTGACTCTGTTAGGGAGAATCTGCATGCTGCTCAGCGACGCCAGAACAGGTGGTATGATAGAGGTGCCCAAGATAGGGTACTAGAAATTGGACAGAAAGTTTTAGTGCTGAAGCCGACCAAAAAAGCAAGCTTCAGGCCGCCTGGCAGGGATCCTTCCGAGTAGTGGAGCGCATAGGCGACACTACTTGCATTGTAGGGAAATGCTCAGATGAAAGGATACGGCTACCTTTCAGCGGATGGCTGACAGGCTCTTGGAGGGATTTCATGAATTTGCATGTGCATATTTAGATGACACAGCCATCTACAGTCGCACGCGAGAGGACCACCTTTGGCACTTATGATACTTGACCGAATTCAGGCACCAGGCCTCACATTGAAGCCAGACAAGTGCCATGTTGGTATGGCCGAGGTACAATATCTTGGCCATTGAGTAGGTTCAGGGCAGCAGTGGCCCGAACCCGCCAAAGTAGAGGATATTGCCAACTGACCCCAACCCCGTACTAAGACACAGGTGCTAGCTTTTCTACTACCACAAGTTTGTCCCAGAATATAGCGCCCTTATCAGGCAACTCACTGACCTAACTAAATAGTCTCTGCCCAGACAAGTCTTGTGGTCCCTGGAGTGGGAGGTCACCTTCCAGAGTCTGAAGCTTTGTTAATCCAAGTGGAGCACCTGGTGGCATATCTGAGCCAGAAGCTTTTACCAAGGGAAGTCAGCTATGCACCATGAAAAAAGAATGCTTGGCTCTCGTATGGGCATTAAAGAAACTGCAGCCCTATCTCTATGGTCGCCCCTTCACTTTAATGACTGATCACAATCCTGTCATCTGGCTGAACGGGGTCGCCAGGTATAACCCCCGCCTTCTGCGCTGGAGCCTGGCCCTTTAACCCTAGAATTTTGCTATGCAGTACCGGCCAGGCAAACAGAACGGCAATGCAGATTAGTTATCCCGGCAAACGGAACTATAATCTTAATTTATGCTTCTGAACATCCCCAAGTTAACCTGTTGGGGTCAAGGCAGGTATGCCGCACCATGAAAATGGGGGGGGAGCAATGCAACAAAACCTTGTATTTCTTTGTCCCAGTTATTTTTCCTGCATTCGGTAGATTGGTCTACCGAACACCGACAACTCCCCTGGCTCATTTAACTTCAAAGAAAACCACAAACTTAAGTGCTCTCTCTGTGTGGCCACCGTTTGTATAACCGAACAACACATGTGCTGGAAAACGGTGGCAATCTTGTCTCCCAAAAGCAGGCAGCGGTACTTGGTTGTCGATTGTCTGGAACTCTAAGTTGGACACTTGACCCCACGAACACTGGTCATCTGGTAATGTAAACGGCACAAGCCAGCACAAACTTCTTACCATGACAAGCCAGGAGAGCGCTGTTCGGTAGGATTGTTCGAACCTGGCAAACAATCGTTACCTATGAGCCAGGGGAACCATTCGACTTTTGGTTCGTTTTGGAACTCCCGAAGGTGACAATCAGACAGCACTAGAGGCCCTTCCTGGATGCCAGTGGACTCTGAGTCCCCTCTGCATGAGGACATCTAGAGTCAGTAAAATTGAGGCAATGCTTTCCTAAGGGGGGGAGCTAACGCACTTGTGGCGTTTGCCACGCATGTGCATTTGGTCTCCCTGTCGGATGATGTCGGAGGAGGCGGAGTGCCGACACAGTGCCGAGAGCTAAAATTGAACAACATAGCTTTGCAGGGTTTGGTTTAATCATATATAATACTTAATATCTCCAAAATGAAACTGTCACAAATGTAAATTTTTGCCACACAAATCAGCACAAACGTAGCACAATAAAGCTGTATACTTTCTTTTAAAATGTAGTAACATGGATTGCAAAGTGGACGGAGTTTGATCAAATCTAATGCTCAATATTTTAAAAATATAACTGGGCACAAACAAAAATAGCAGCTCAAATTAACGGTATATTTGTTGTTACAAAGTAATAATGTTTGACACAAAGTGGGCGCAGTTTGATCAAATATATTGCTTAATATCTCCAAAACCAAAGCTGCACAAATATTAATTTTGAAGCACAAATCAGCAAAAACTAATGGTATATTCTTATTCACATTTTACAAATATGGGGTGCCAACTTCATACAGCGAGTGAGTTGAATTGGATGGCAGGATACATAATTTTCCATGAAAAAACAAAGTGTTATAACTAAAAAATCAAAGCAGCACAAATAAAAATGTAAACGGCACAAGCCAGCACAAACGTAGCACTAACCAGTTTCAAGTCTTTTGGCTGTTGTAGGGGGGCTGGTTAACCTTTGGTGACCTTTATTTAATCACTAATTATCTTAATAATAAAAGCAGCACAAATCTTAATTTTTACAGCACAAACGCAGCACTAAATAGTGTAGTTTCTCAGGAATGACACTGCAAGGGCTGCACTCGTGCCCCAAAGTCAGTGATTTTGGTGCTTAGACTGTCCATTAACACACAGTTTACGGGTGACTATATACATACATATTAAAATAATAATTGCATTTTAATAAGCCATGATATTTTAAAAGCAAATAATGTAGAAAATAGTCCAGCTGGGACCAAGAAGCGATGATCTCAACCATGGAAGTGGGACCAGCCCCGGAGAGACAGGAAGGACGATGGAGTAAAGGTAAGTTAACTATCTTATTTTCCCATTCTGAGGAGGGCCAGGGACCCTAGTAAGTCGTCCAAAAGTAAAATGTTATGAATAAATGTATTTGTTTTTCCTAAGATTATAGTGTTCCTTTAAGCTATTATGACCTACAATTTCATATTTACTTTGAATTCATTTTGCATTGCAGACAATTCACACTTTAGTGAATAAGCGTATTAAAGTGCCAACACAGCAATTGAAACCTGAATACTGAGGTTTAAGTTTAGAAAAGGCAACTCATACAGTTGTCTGAGCTAGTGGTGTACTGTGTGCATGGGAGTGCAGTGTATACATGGGGTGCAGTGGGAACACTGTGTGTATGGGGCCAGTGTGTGTATGAGGGAGTGCAGTGGGGGCAGTGTGTGTATGGGGGTGCAGTGTGTGTGTGTGTGTGTGGGAGAAGTGTGTATAGTGGTACAGTGGGGTGCAATGTGTGTATGGGGGAGTAGTGTGTGTATGGGGGTACAATGGGGGCTGTGTGTATGGGTGTGCAGTGGGGGCAGTGTGTGTATGGGGGAGAAGTGTGTTTATGGGGGTGCAGTAGGGACAGTGTATGTATCGGGGTGCAGTGGGGGCAATGTGTATGTAGTTGGGGGCTGATTGAAACAAATAATGTTTTTGTTATAATTAAATATGCTTCATATCCCCCCTCCCTTCTTACCATTGCCTAGGGAGGGGGGATATCAATTGTGAAGCCCTGGTGGTCCGGTGGAGAATCCCTGGCGGTTCTACACCCTGTTCCAAATTATTATGCAAATTCTATTTAAGTGTCACAAAGAGTAAATATTTTGTTTTTTAGTTTAACTCGTGGATGGCATTGTGTCTCAGGGCTCTTTTGGTCCATGGATTGCACCCTCACTCAAAACAATCTCAGACACCTGTTATAATTAGATTGCCAGGTGAGGCCAATTTAAAGAAAAACTACTTAAGGAGGGTGTTCCACATTATTAAGCAGAGCACCATTTTCGTGCAATATGGGAAAGAAAAAGGATCTCTCTGCTGCCGAAGAGGGTGAAATAGTTAAATGCCTTGGATGAGGTATGAAAACATTAGATATTTCACAAAACCTTAAGTGTGATCATCGCACTATTAAGAGATTTGTGGCTGATTCAGAGCACAGACGGGTTCGTGCAGATAAAGGCACATTGAGGAAGATTTTTGCCAGATCCATGCATCGGATCAAGAGAGCAGCTGCTAAAATACCATTACATAGCAGCAAACAGATATTTGAAGCTGCTGGTGCCTCTGGAGTCACACAGACATCAAGGTGTAGAGTCCTCCATAGTCTTGCAACTGTGCATAAATCTTCTATTCGGCCACCAATAACCAATGCTCACAAGCAGAAACGGCTGCATTGGGCAGAAAAATACATGAAGACTAATTTTTAAACAGTCCTGTTCACTGATGAGTGCCGTGCAACCCTGGATGGTCCAGATGAATGTAGTGGATGGTTGGTGGACAGCCAACCTGTTCCAACAAGGCTGCGACACCAGCAAGGCGGTGGTGGAGTCATGTTTTGGGCTGGAATCATGGGAAGAGAGCTCGTTGGCCCCTTTAGGGTCCCCGAAGGTATAAAGATGACCTCTGCAAAGTATGTGGAGTTTCTGACTGACTACTTTTTCCCCTGGTACAGAAGGAAGAACTTTCCGTAATAAAATCATCTTCATGCATGACAATGCACCATCTCATGCTGCAAAGAATACCTCTGCATCAATGGCTGCTATGGGGATAAAAGGAGAGAAAGTCATGGTGTGGCTTCCATCCCCCCTGACCTCAATCCTATTGAGAACCTTTGGAGCATCCTCAAGCAAAAGATCTATGAGGGTGGGAGGCAGTTTACATCAAAACAGCAGCTCTGGGAGGCTATTCTGGCATCTTGCAAACAAATTCAAGCAGAGCAACTGTCCAAAAACTCACAAGTTCAATGGATGCAAGTTTTGTGAAGCTGCTATCAAATAAGGGGTCCTATGTTAAAATGTTTAAAAATTTAAAATGTTGTTATGAGTTTGAAATAGCTTTTGATTTCAGTAAATATGCTGCAAATACAACAAATGACAATTTTCAGTTCTTTACAACCTATAAGTGAAACTTACTATGCATAATAATTTGGAACAGTGCATTGTAAGTTTTTTATGTTTAAAACAAATACTGTTATCATTAGGAGGTTTGTTCAATAAAATGTGAATTGTACTCTTAATAGTTGATAACAATAGTTAATAGTTGAGAATTATGTTGACTGTTATTTACATCAATAATTTAGGTAAATGAGAGAAATATCATTTGCATAATAATTTGGAACAGGGTGTAGTGGGTAGTGAATTCTAGCCTGGAGCTCCTGGGCTAGAGTTCACTCTCGCGAGAACGCAGCATTGCCATGGTAACCGCGGCAATGCTCCATGCTCGCAAGAGGAGACCCGGCGGAGCTGCAAGCTAGAGCTCCCGGGTCTCTTCTCCCTCCCCTGCCGGCAATGTGCCTGCGGACCAGTGAGGGAGATCTCTGATCTTCCTTCCGGTCCGTGGAGGCACTCAGTGGGGCCGCCGCTTGGATAGAACCGGCCCTGCGGGATAGAGCATCTGTTCTTCGGGGGGGCAATTGCGGCACCACCGGTGACCTATGGCTGAGTGCCCAGAGAAAGGGCTTGGCGTGCCAGCTGTGTACGCATGCCATACGTTCGCTATTTCTACTCTAGGCATATTGTTATGGTTCTATCATTTGGTTTGTTACAGAATGTCTTATTTCAGTTGTGTGGGTTATTTTTCTTGAGCTGACTGTGCGTAAGCTGCTGTATAAAAGCATTGTCATTTGGCAAAATAAAACCCATTTTATATATTTAATATTTAAAACACATCAATTTAAAGTAATATTTTGAATATATATATATATATATATATATATATATATTTTTTATTTTTTTTATTATTATTATAAGTTTAAATTTGCATTGTTGTTATGCCTTCAAAATGGAAGAAGTGGGCACATTTTCTACATGCAGCCTGGGGATCTTTTTTTGTCTAGACATTACCTTGCTTTGTTCTCCTACATTCTCATTATATGAAAAAAAATATTGTTTTTTTTATGCAAATCTAAAATTGAAAGTGACATTTAAAATGCAATCTTTACAGATTTCTGATGAAACAATGTTAAATTCTTATGATAAATTCAATAATTACATTTCTTTTTTTATGTGAAAAAGATTGGTTTCTTTTAAAATGTCATTCATTTCAAAATGTTTTGTGGGTTTAAATAATTCAGAAAACAAAAATAACTTTTGAATAAGAAATAAAAGAATATATCCTTTATTTCTTACTGAGGTCCTAAAATTTTAGAAAACAGTTTGAAGAAATACATGTTTTTGATCAGATAATCAGACAAAAGGAACCCTCGGCACTCCGTACCTTAAAGGGATACTATAAGTGCCAGGAATACAAAGCTGTATTTCTGGCACTATAGCTCCCTCTGTTTCCCCCCCTTTCTTGCGCCACCCGCCCACTCAGTGAATAAAGGGTTGAAAAACCTTATTTACATACCTTACCCTAGCACCGATGTCCCTCGGCACTGGATCGCAGCTTTGCCTCGTCCTCTGTCCTTCAACGAGTGGGCTCTAATTCGCACGTGTGGCAAAAGCCACGCATGCATTAGACCTCCCCATAGGAAAACATTGAATCAATGCTTTCCTATGCCTAAAAATCCAACAGTGGATGTCCTCATGCAGAGCGTTAGGACGTCCAGTGCCAGTTATCGGATCAAAGGTCCGTTAGGATCCAGGAAGCGCCACTGGACAGCCACTGGTAGACAGCAACTGGAGTCAGACTTAGTGCTGCAATGTAAACATTGCAGTTTCTCTGGAACTGCAATGTTTAACATTACAGCACTAAGTGTAATTGGGACACTGCACCCAAACCACTTCAATGTGCTGAAGTGCTCTGGGTGCCTATAGTATCAATTTAAGGAGTTGAACTGTTTACAAATGGCTTAAACCCAAAGTTGTCCAGATGGCACCTGGAGCAGTAGCCTCATCTGTTCTACCCCTATTTACTCCCAGTGTATGCAGAGGAAGAGGTATAAAATGATTCTACATTTTATGCACTTCAGCAACAACAGCCTGTGCCCCTCTAGGGAGCATCACCAGTTTGACAGGCTGTATAAAATCCGCCCCCTGATTACCCACTTCGCTGCCAGGTTTGCAGAGGCTTATACACCTGGAAAGAATATATCCGTGGATGAATCCCTGATGAAGTATAAGGGAAGGCTGGGATTCAATCAGTATATTCCTTTCAAATAAGCTCTGTATAAGCTCTGTGAGAGCGAGACTGGGTATACTCAGGCCTTCCGGGTATACGAGGGAAAGGATAGCCACCTTGACCCTCCAGGTTGCCCAGAACATATAGGAACCAGTAGCAATATTGCCTGGGACCTGATATTCCCCCTGATGAACAAAGGGTACCACTTGTATACAGACAAGTTTTATACAAGTGTCCCTTAGTTCAAGCTTCTATATTGTTTTGATACAGTATCTTGCAGTACAATCAAAAAAGAACTGCACTGATTTCCCAGGGCAACTTACACACACACGGCTACAAAGGGGGGAGAACTCAGCTATGCGCCAAGAGGAGCTGTTGGCAGTTAAGTACAGAGACAAGGAGGATATGTACCTTCTTACCACCATCCACACTGAGGACTGTGGAGGTGGCAGAGCTGAGAGCACAAGGAAGCCAGTGTGCATCAAGGCCTATAACCGGCATATGGGTGGGGTTGTTCTGGCAGATCAGCTGCTGCAGTCCTACCTAATTATACGGAAGGGCCTGGTACAAAAAGGTTGCAATTTACTTAACGTAGATTGCAACCCACAATGCTTTTTTGTTGTGTAAAAAAGCATACCCCGGAAGGAAACTGACTTTTTTACAGTTTCAGCTCCAGATAATTTTGGGGATTATGTACCAAGATGCACCTGTTCCCCGGGCTGTGATGGGAGAGAGCAGAGTTGGGGCTACCCACTTTATTTTTAAAATTCCCCCTACTGCGGCAAAGCAGAATCATCTGAGATGCAGATGCAGAGTCTTTTTCAAGAGGGGGCAGAGAAAGGACACTGTCTTTTACTGTGCTGATTGCCCTGGACAGCCTTGACTCTGCATGTTTTATTTCTATTTTCATTTGCCGTTCAGTTTTTTTGTTTTTTTTGTTACGTTTACTGTTCCTGAGTTAGTTTTTTTTTTTTTTTTGTTTTACTGTGCCAGACTATTTTTATGATAAAGTTCAACCTATGCATGGTGAGCATTGGTGTACTCAGGAGGCCTTTCAGAAAACAACCTGGAGTGTTTTCTTGCAATAACCAACAGGCTTTCCTAAATCACAGTCAAAAAGCAAAGTGTGTGTAAAAATGAAAATTGAAAAATTAACAAACACTTTCTCCAATATTTTGGGCTAAAACTTTTGCATTAATGCACTCCATATAAAATACCTCGGGAAGTTTCAAATATATACACTTTCATGGCAACAAATAAAACTGGGTTATGTGATTGGCCCCAAACTAAAGATAGGCCTATCAGAAGAAATACTCTCAATTTCAACTCAAATTACAAGCTATACAATTGTAACTGAACCTTCCCAAAATCCTGGCAGACCTATGCATGGGGGGCATGGGTGTACTCAGAAGGCCTTGCAGAAAACAACTTGGAGTGTTTTTTTTTTTTTTTTTTGCAATAACCAACAACAGGCTCCCTTAAATTACACACAAATGTGTGTGGAAAAATGAAAATTGAAAAATTACCACCACACATTTTCTCCATTTTTTTTGGCTTAAACAGTTGCATCAAATGTATCAAAATACTCCATATACAATACCTTGGGGTGTCAACTTTTCAAATATATGCACGTTTATGGCAAGAAAATAAATTGGGATATGTAAAAAAGGCCCCCAAAAAGAAGATAGGCAAAGAAGATATGTCAAATTTGAAAAACATATGTCAGACATTCGGCATTGCACCCCCCAAAACTCCCAACAAACCTATGCATAGGTGGTATCACTGTATTCCGGAGATGTTGCTGAACACATAACCCTCTAAAAGATGGAAAATTACAGCTAAACACAAACACAGCAGAAATGTAAAAAGAGCCCTGGTCCTTAACGGTAAGAGAATTGAAAAAACGGTCTGGTCACTAAGGGGTTAAACAATGCTTAACTTAATAACTGTTTAATTGTATTAATTATTATACACCAGCTTTCAAATAATTATTTACATCAGGTGTTTTTATCATTATAAGATAATGAAAACATATCCAATAATTAAATTTTAAGAATATTACAGGGCAGACTGATGTTGATTCTTCCATTTCCTTTTTTAAATGCAACCTTTATCCCTCTCCCTTTTTAATCTTATAACCACATTTATGTTTAATATTATCTTAATGATTAGTGGAGGGGGTTATAATTTTATGGAGACAACGTGTGGACTAGGATTCTTCTTGGGGAAGGAGTTAACAGTGGCAGGTGTTGGGTTGGCACTATTAGGGACAAAGTGGTGTGCTATGCTTCTTTGCCCTGTTAGTGGAAAAGGCCTGGAAGTCCCGTTGGCACAGAAATAATAATTCTGATGACTTATTTTATGGAAAAGGAGTGTGCTCATGTAAACACATGCACTCTATTCATTCACCCACTTCTCAACATGCAGGGAGTAAGAATAAGATAGAGCGTGAGGCCTGCAGGACCATTGCTAGGATGTATTCAGCTTTTCCCACATTATTATGTGTCTGCCGCACTTAAATTACCATCTGATAATTGTGCACTTCTTTAAAGGTCAAGCAGCCTCCTAATGAGGATCTAAATATGATTTACTTAGAATGCCAGTTCTAGTATCTGGAAATGATTATTCATCTGGTCCCCTGCACTTCTTTTCTACAATTACAATATTCTTCTCACTTTTCAATGCTCTTGGGGATTTTGATATGTAGATTTGATTTTGTGCATTGGACAAAGTAAAAAGCATCTTGAGTGGCTTGGGTATGACCTATAAGTAGAGGGATTCAATCAGTAATTAGTAGTTTTTTTGTTGTATTTTTTTTGTGATCTGCGCTGATTAGTGCCTTGTATAATGTTATGGTGCAAAGATTGCAGACTAATTGGAAACTCAAATATTTTTACTACAATGAGCAGTTGCTCTTGCAGGTCTGAGAAGCTGATGACAAATAAAGAAAGAAATAAGGAAACACATGCACATAATGTAGGTGTTAGTATCAGTCTCCTTCTATGAAATACTTTTTTTTTGTGATGTAACCCTATTTGTGGTTTACAGAATTTGAATATGTTATGGTCGCTCATTAAAAACCGCATGACTGTATTGAGCTCAGGGTTCTAGATATGCAGGACATTACACATAGTCTGAGGCCTAAAAGAGCAAAATTGTGATGACAGCATAGAATGCCTTTCATCCATAGAAGGTTAACAGAAAGCAAGAGAGAAACTGTTCTCTAAGGTAATGGGAATCAAGATAATTAAGATCATATAATATTAAAAGCAATACTACCAATCAATTGTGGATGCAGAAGAGAATATGTTGCAGTAATGCTAGTAATTAATACATTAGGGCAATTTAAGAATATTTGTATCTACATAAAAATGGCCTAATTTGGGGAATTAATGGATATGGGATTTGATGCACTTGCTCATTAGATACCAGAACAAAAGGTGTAATTCTAATTCTGGGAAGTCCGTACCTAATCACTGGCCAAACCAGAATATGATGCTGGCGGGATCAACAATTTATGCCTTTAGTGCATTTTAAAGATCAATGACTAAAAGGTATTGTGGAAAAAAAAAACAATGGGTGAGTTTTTACCCACACTGCAAAAGCGTACTATTACAAAACAACTGTTAAATGACATCATGCGCTATATTTCTACCTGACGAATTATACATAGACAGACAGATTGTACGGCAAAATATTATATTTTATGTGCCTTCATTAAGCCAAATACAAAGTCTGTGATCAGAAGAGTTCTAGTGAGGTGTTATTATCCAGCATAGCTATAGCAATCCATCTGTCTTTGTGAACCGAGAAAGGATGCTGACACGGTATCTCATTCAAAATCCCCAGTCAGAAACCAGATGGCTTACGGGAGCTTTTATGTGAGTTTAATATAAACTGAAGCCAGAGGAGATGCTGCTGTACTCGGGCTGCTTGATGATTTATGTCCTTTTCAAAGTGAGGAAGCATAAAAGAATGTACCGGTTTCCAAGAAGAATTCCTCCGTGAGGAAGCTGTGTGCAAAGCTTATGCCATGCAAGGTCTTGTTTAATATGTAAAACGTTACTTAAAGTGCAGCGCTTTAAAAATAGGTTAATTGTTTGTTTAGCTAGGAAACCAGGTGGGATATTTAACAATACAGTCCAGCCATCTGCACGTATTTGTTTGTTTAATAACTCAATTGTATGGTTTCATTTATACAAATGTAAGGGTCTTGCTGTGGATCTGGAGCCATGTTTGTCCAAGGACATCATATCCTTTGTTTGAGCCACTTTTACAAAAATGAATATGTCTTGTTGTACTTACTAGATGCAATTATGGCAGATAATTATTTAGCAGATGCCTGGGCAGTGTTCATTATAGCAATAATAAATTTCTGCCAGGGACACTTCCTATATGCAAGAGAAAAAGCATTAGACATTAGAATAATCTGTATTTTTGTCTAGCGTAGTGTAATCTGGAAAGCTGCTGTTATCAGTTTCTATTTTTCTTGTGTTAATTAAGATTATTGTAAACCACTGCTGTCAGGATGTTAACTTTTTAGCTTCCACATGCCATGGACAGGTTTGGGTATTTTTAGGGGCACACTAATTCCTTCTTCGTTTGAGCTAGCCAGAACTGTTGGACAGGGTATGGTCTTTCTTAGACATATGCTGATGCAAAGCATTATGTAGCATTCACTGGGAGAGAAGAATGCCAGAACTTGTGACTTTCATGTCTAAAGCAGCTTTGTCACTTCAGAGTATTTCATAAAGATATATTTATAAAATACTCATGCTGACTTTCCAAATGTAGGGACTAATTTGTCTTATGGGTAAGCATGAGTGTAACAAAAGTTGACAATAGGCAGAGTTCCCGTGTCAACTTTTGTCCAATTCCAGCAGTCGTCATAAGTGAATGTTGTTGTATTCAGGCACCATCTTGCTCGTCAAAAGATGTAATCTGTGGAGACTCCTGTGAACTTATGGGAACCCTCATAGATTTTAATGATGTGCTCTTGCGCATGCTCTAGTAATTAGATTGTCTTATGAGCAAGCCAGAAGTTGACAAAAGTGGAGTTCTGCCACAAACATTTTACCAATCCCAGCAGCCATCACAAATGATGGCTGTGGGATTCAGACATTGTCTTGCTCATTGCAAGATGTGATCTCTGAAGGCTTCCGCAGTCTTATTGGATCCAGTCTAGACACATGTGCTGTACACTCATGGCTCCTGTAACCAGAAAGTGCTAGGGACTGCTTTATCTTACGAGCAAGACTGAGGTTGACACAAGTCAACAAACTGCAGAGCTACGCTGTCCCTTTGTCCAGTCCCAACAGTCGGCACATCATCTCGCTCATCACGGGACATGATCTATTGAGGCTCGTACAGACTTGCAGGATCCTCACTGGCCATGGCTGAATTTCCCATCACCAGTGTCTATTAGGCATCCATTCTCTATATCCCTTATACAAATAATGGGGTTTTAATGACAGTATGTGATCATGCATTGCATTAGCCTGCCACAATGCCATTGCATTCCCATTTTTGGCAGGTCCATCTCTGTACCAACCTAATGGCTCTTTTTTTTTTTTTGGTTGTGACAGTATTACGCAATTGTTATGACATTGTGATGGCTTGTGCAGAAGCCAGCATTTGCATATTCAATACAATATTTTGTGTTTACATTGTTACGGCTTATGCAGAAGCCAATGTTAGCATGGTATTACTGTTTTGGTTCGTGCGCTATCTGCAATATCACGTACTGTCACTTTTCCGTTTTATAACATCATAAAAACACTGAAACCTTTGAGGTATTTAAGTTGAGGATGCCCATTGTTTGCTACATAGGGCGGTAGAGTGGTATTTAGAAATAGAGTAGTGATACGGAGGGGGGGGAGGGGAGGGGGAGAAAGGAAGGGGGAGATGTAGGACCTGCTATCGGGAGGAGGCAGGAGTCTATTAAGGAAGGGTAGCTGCTATCCCACTGAGGGGGTGTGGAGTTCGGGCTCAGGAGTCAATATAGTCTTCCCACGGTTCCCATACCTTGAGAAAGTGTGTGTATGTGTCTCGTACCTGTGCCGTGAGTTTGTCCATGAGAAAGGCTTCTTTAATGTTGCCTATTACTCTGTCTATGTGTGGAGTGTCTACCTGGAGCCATGTCTGCGCCAGGGCGCGTCTGGCTGCCAGGTTAATTTTATTTACAAGCTTTTGCTCTCTATTAGGAAGGTTGTCAATCGGTTTGGCTAGTAGGCAAGTCGAGGGGTCGCTAATGGCTCTTTTTGAGATAAACACACTTTTCAGTGATGTCCATCCTCATGAGCCTAGTCAAAGGACTTAAAGGGACACTCCAAACTTTTTCTATTTCCCCCTCTTCCCTTGGACGTTTATTGGTATACGTTGAGCTTTCACATCATTGTGGATGTCACACCAAGTCCGGTTTATTCGGGGGGAATATAGATTTAATAACACTAGCCACTGGTTATATTGTTACCATAGTATCTTTTGGACATTATAAGGTCAATAAAGTTTGTTATATATTTACTCTTTTCTTTTTGATACTTGGTTATACCAGAGGAGCTAGTATTCTCACTGTATACACTTTACACATATTTTTAAGAAGCCTAGAGCAACATTGTATTAAAGGTGTACACACTCTTTATACCAGCCATTATTCCTCCTATTTAGTTTTTTTCTTTTTCATATCTAAATCCCTCTGCAGCAAAGTAATATCTTGCTCACATTGTATTATTTTGCAAAGTTTTGTGTCATCTGCAAACACTGAAACATGACTTTCAATGCTGTCTTCAAGATCATTTATAAACATGTTAAATAGAAGGGGTCCCAGAACAGACCCCTGAGGGACACCACTTGCCACCTCTGTCCAGCTTGAAAATTAACCATTAATGACAACTCTTTGTACTCTGTTTTTAAGCCAATGTTCTACCCAAGAACAAGCATTTTCATCTAGACCGATTTCCTTGAGTTTGAACACTAATCTATTGTGTGGAACTGTATCAAATGCCTTGGCAAAATCCAAATAGATCACATCCACGGCAACACCCTGATCTATACTTCTACTTACTTCTTCGTAGAACGCAATCAAGTTAGTTTGACATGACCTGTGCTTCATAAAACCGTGCTGATTTTTGCTGATAACCATGTTCTTCTCAAGGAATTCTTGAATATTATCCCTTAATAACCTTTCAAATATTTTACCAGCCACAGAAGTTAAGCTCACAGGTCTATAATTTCCAGGCAAGGATTTTGAACCCTTTTTGAATATAGGAACCACATCTGCCTTCCTCCAATCCTCCGGAACATTTCCTGAAAGAAAAGAATCTTGAAAGATTAAAAACAGAGGTTCACTTATTTCTACACTTAGTTCCTTAAGTACACGTGGATGGATACCGTCAGGCCCTGGAGCTTTGTTTATATTAACTTTCTTTAGTTGCTGCAGCACCTTGTCTTGAGTTAACCAATTACAATTATTCTGCAAGTTTTTAGTAGCAATCATTTGCACATCTATTGCCATGGGTTCTTCCTTAATATATACGGAGGAGAAATAGTTATTTAAAATTCCTGCCTTTTCCTGGTCTTCATTAACTAACACCCCCGTTTCAGTTTTTAGTGTACCTACACTTTCATTTTTTTTTTTTTTAGAATTTATGTACTTAAAAAATGCTTTGGGGTTGGTTTTGCTCTCTTTAGCTATCATTTTTTCATTTTGAAGTTTAGCAAGTCTAATTTCCTTTTTACACGCATTATTTGCTTCCTTATATCTTTTATAAGATGCATCCAATTTGTCCGATTTAAATGCTTTAAATGCCCTTTTCTTATTTTTAATCTCTTGTTTTACTTCTCTAAGCCACATTGGTTTTAATATGTTTCTTTTATATTTATTTCCCAATGGTACATACTGAGAAATGTACCTTTCTAATATTTGTTGGAAGATGATCCATTTATCCTCAGTGTTCTTTTCACTAAAGAGTTTATGCCAGTCAATATATTGTAAAGCTTCCCTTAACTTATTGAAATTGGCCTTTTTAAAATTATATGTTTTAGTATTCCCCATGTGCTTTTGTTTTTTTGAGTTTATTTCAAAGGACACTATATTGTGATCACTATTTCCCAAGTGCTCACCTACTTGAATGTTGGTCAAAAGATCAACGTTGTTTGTTAAAACCAGGTCCAGACAAGCATCCATTCTAGTTGGTGCTTGTACAAGTTGTGACATGAAGGTGTCATTTAACAAGTTTAAAAACCTAATTCCCTTTGCTGAGCTACTAGTCCCTCTGTCCCAATTTATGTCCGGGTAATTAAAATCTCCAATAATTAAAGTGTTACCCAGGTTTGCAGCTTTCTGAATTTGCTCAAACAGCTGTTGTTCCTCATCAATATTAACATTAGGTGGTTTATAACATATCCCAACCAATAGTTGGTTTCCCTTCTTTTCCCCCAAGCAGATATTTACCCATAAAGCTTTCACATTTTCCTCATTGCATTCCATTTAAGATTTGGCTTTAAATCATGGTTGACATACAAACATACCCCACCACCCTTCTTGTTTTTCCTATCCTTCCTAAATAACATGTACCCATTTAAGTTAACTGCCCAGTCATGTGTCTCATCCCACCATGTTTTAGTTATGCCTATTATATCATATTGTTTAGTGTATGCTAATGCCTCTAGTTCCCCCATTTTTCTTATTTAGGCTCCTTGTATTAGTAAGCATACATTTAATATTATGCGTCACTTGTATATTTTGTGAATTATCATCATTACATAGCTTCTCTTTCCTGAGCTTGCCCCTCCCCCCATCTCCACTCCCCTTATACTGTGCTAAAGCCCATCTCCTTTCTGTCCTCTCTACATTTTGTAGATTGCTATGACTCTCCCCCCCTACTACTAGTTTAAAATCTCCTCCAACCTTCTAGCCATCCTATCCCCCAGCACTGCAAACCCTCTCCCGTTTAGGTGCAATCCATCACCACTATCAGGGCCGTCTTTAAGGAGGGGCAAAAGGGGCAGCTGCCCCGGGC
This sequence comes from Pelobates cultripes, assembly GCA_933207985.1. NCBI lineage: Eukaryota > Metazoa > Chordata > Amphibia > Anura > Pelobatidae > Pelobates > Pelobates cultripes. Next base: position 192,780,214 of record OW240913.1, read on the forward strand.
CCAGTTACTCCTGGGGGCCCAAAGGCAGCTGCCCCATGGGCCCCCTGCAGCACCTGAGGTAATCAGGGGCCACAGTCCTTTAATACTGCTCTGGACTGGGCCCTTGTAATATGGGGACTGGCTGAATACAAACACACAGCTAGCCCCTCACACACTGCCCTGTGATCCCTTTTCTTCTCCGTGGAATGCTGGGAGGCAGTGAGGTCAGATCACTTCCTCCTCAGTGCCGCTGGGGAGGAGGCACACACCACACGGAGGCATTGTTGGGGAGAGGGACTGAGAAAGCTGATGGCAGACTCCCATCAGCCTGGGCCAGCAAGCTCTCACTGGACCCCAGGGAAGCCACCTTTCTGTACCCAAAAGGTAAGGAGACAGGAGGGTGGCTATATATGTTTTGTTTTTTTGTTTTGCTTATTTCTGATATCACTTTTATTCAAGTGTTGGTGTTTGTAATGTAACACACAGGGAATAAGTACATGTTAAAAATCCTAGAATAACCTGACAGTTCCCTATTAAATATAAATTTTAAAAGTATTTATTTTAACATATTATTGCATCTAGTGTTATCAAAGGCTGTATACCATTTCCAAATGTCACTTTTGCCAAATTCTGGACCAGGGTATGTAAGAACAGAGTTGAGACATTATTATGGCCAAGGTTGCTGGAAGTTTCTGTCCAAGAGCTGTTAGAAGGCAGAGATTAAAATATGTAAATGTACACATATATGTGTGTGTGTATCTTGCTGTGTTTATGTCCTTGTGTGTATCTGGCTGTGTTTGTGTCAGTGTGTGCATCTGGCTGTGTTTGTGTCAGTGTGTGTATCTGGCTGTGTTTGTGTCAGTGTTTGTATCTGGCTGTGTTTGTCTGTGTGTCAGTGTTTCTGTGTGTATGTATACCTGTGCATGTGTACTTGTGTGTCAGTGTGTATGTGTACCTGTGTGTGTGTGTTTGTGTGTGTCAGTGTGTGTAAGTGTATATCTGAGTGTGTGGTAATGCATACATCCCAGCATTTTAATGCCAACACAAATACACTCCATCTCTAGCACTGTACACATATACACCCCTGCATTTATACCTTTATGTATGTGTGTATCTGAGTGTGTGTGTACATACCTGTGTCAGTGTGTGTGTGTACCTATGTGTGTGGATGTGCCAGTGTGTGTGTGTATCAAAGTGCTTGTATCTGTGTGTCAAAGGGTGTGTATCTGAGTGTGTGTGTGTATGTGCCAGTATGTGTCAAGGTGTGAGCATGTGTCAGTGTGCCTATGTGTGTATCTGCGTGTTAATGTGTATGTGTATATGTGTTATAGAAATCACACAACATGCAAACAGAGCCCTGCAAACACAAACATTACATACAAACACACCAGTTTGCTGAAACACCAATACTACACACAAATGTACACAACACTACATCCAAACAACCCCCTGCATGCAAATACAAACATTACATACAAACACATTCCTGTATTAAAACGCTAAAATTATATACAAACACCAACTCTACACACAAAAGTACACCTGCATTTAAAAGCCAACACTACAGACAATCACACATTACTGCATTCAAACGCAAACACTACACACAAGTACACCACTGCATTCTAATGGTAACAGTACATACAAATACACCCCTACATGCACACATACACTCTATACAATAACATGCTGACATTCAATTGCACAAACACTGCTCAAAAATACAACCCTGCAAGGATGGTAGATCCCTACCTGGCATAGCATCGCAGGAGTTGTATGACAGATGGGGATCTATCTTTTATTTACTCTTGTGCTACAGGGCAGGCCTGAATTATTATTTTTTTTGCACCAAGGCACTCTCTAAATTAGTTTCGCCTCTAGGTTGGGGTGGAGGGTGTGATTGCATGCCCAGGGGGCCCAAGCAGATGCTTGCCCAGGGTCCAATCAATATTAAAGACGGCCCTGACCACTATAAAGGTTGTACCCAATCGCAAAGTCGGCCCAGTGCTCTCAAAACCCAAAACCCTCCTTCCTGCACCAAGACTTAAGCCACGCATTGACCTCTCTAATCTCCCGCTGCCTTTCCACTGTAGCGTGTGGCACAGGTAATATCTCAGAGAATACCACCTTGGAGGTCCTTTTCTTAAGTTTGCTACCTAATTCCCTGAAATCACTCTTTAGGACCTTCCATCTTCCTCTTACTTTGTCATTGGTACAAACATGGACCATGACCGCTGGGTCATCCCCAGCCCCTCCCAATAATCCATCCACTCTGTCAGCAACATGCCGAACCCGAGCACCCGAGAGAGAGCAAACTGTCCGGTTGAGATTGCCCTATCTGCTCTCCTAATGATAGAGTCCCCTGCCACCACAACCTGTCGTGCCTTCCTTACATTTTGATCCCCACCCGTACTAGGGGGGCTGTTAGCTCGGCTGTTAGAAGTAACAGCTTCCTCTAAGCATTTCGCCTACACTACATACAAATACAACCCTGCATCCAAATGTCAACCCTACATAAAAACACACCACCATATTCAAAAACCATAATATAACAAAAGGTGTAGCGCTACATACAGATCGAAATTTGTTCCAACTCTTTAGTTGTCACTCCCGTAACACAATTTTTCCCTGAATCAATGGTATATGAACCTTGTTCTGAAAGAGAGATTAAATACTCATAGTGCAAAACTGTAAATGAAAATTATTACAATAGTAACTCTATATAAGGAACCACTCACATATTACTGAGCTTACAGCCAAGCTCAGGGATATACGCTCTCAGGTCCGTAAAGGCGACCTTTCCCCTTCTTGTGTCCAAAAAGCGAATCTCGCGTTGTGGCTAGAGCTCAAGCAGAAATATATATATTGCAATATAGTCTTGAATCCGTATTGGTATAAAAAATATATGTATTTATACTCACAAGTATGGAGCCACTCTCTTAGGCTCTTTATCAACACGTTGTGTAGTTAAGGACTACACATCTATATAGCAGGAACCAATAGCCCAATAAAGAGAATATCAAATATTTATTTAAGTATACTGAATTTAAAATTCTAATGGCCAATTAGAATATATAAAAAAAAAATATATAAAAAAAAAATATTACAATAATATTACAAAAAAGGGCATAAAGGTGATGATATTGAAGTCCCCAGGACGCGTTTCGACAAAATACTGTCGGCTTCCTCAGCTAGGTGAAAATCACAATATAATCCTCCTTCTATCTGGAGTCCTGCTATTATACCTTGTCCATAATTTTGAGCGCGGCGTTCAGCTGTCTTTTTGGTGCGCTGATGTTCTTTTCTTTCTCGGCCGGCACTGCATGCGTTCCAAGCCTCCCTCTCATTGCGGTTCACTTCCGCATATGACGTCATCCAAATTTAACTCTATCAGTCCTGCGATCTCCCCTAACTTCGATCTCTCCTATCGAGTGTTTAGTTTATGTCCATAACAGAATTGCAGGGGTAGAAAGGAAAGCAGCATCAAAAGAAATCTTTATGTCAACAGGGTACCCCCCTTATAAAGGCTCTGTAAAAAGGCTATATGCCACATTTTTTATAATAATACACTATAAAAAGGCTGTATATCACAACACTTAAAATACCCCCAAATAAAAAATAATTCACTTTAAAAAACTATATATCGTAATTACAACTTTAAAATACAATTATAATGCAGTGTGCTAAAGTTATATTACTAGCCCTTAAAGTGCATGTCATCAGTATAAAACAATTCATCCTTTATTTCTCTCTATAATGTGATCTATACTTAGCAATAGGAATATCCATTTTATACTAATGAGTTTACTCACTCTGATCTCAATTGCAAAAGAGTGTCTTTTTGCAAAAACCCACCTTCATTATTTTTGTAACATAAAATAGATAAAGATACATTCCTTTTTACAAATGTATCTTTTTCTGTCAATCCAATTTTAGTCTGTGTAATTGCTTAGGGTTGGGGAATTAGTTTCTAACACTATTATTTTAACCTTTATTGTATATCTTGTATAACATGTATTAATATTTTATATTGTCTATATTCATCTGTTTATTTTATAAAAAAGGACAAACTTAAAAAATTAAAAATGTTATAAAAATTAATTTTATAAAAACTAATTCATTTAAAAAGTGGCAAATTTCAAATTCGGAATTCAAACCGTAGGGAATGAGAGTATTTAATTCGAAGATCCATTTCATCTCTTCTCTACTAAGTTTCTGGTTAAAATCTCCCCCTCTCCAATCTTTTTCCACTCTACCTAATCCCAAAAATTGGCTGCCTAACGGAGATTGGTTGTGATGTATTTTATAATGGAGGGGTACACTATGATTCTCCCCTCCCTTTATTATGTTTCTACTACGCTCCTCAATCCTAACATGAAGTGGCCGAGTGGTTTTTCCCACATAATTTAATCCACAGGGGCATTGCATTACATAAATCACATTGTTTGTATGGCATGTAATCACATCTCTAATTACATATTCTTTCTTCTCTTTGCTCATAAATTGTGTGATTTTTCTTTTTTTATTTCCTGTTCTTCTACACGCCAAGCAATGTCCACAACCAAAAAAACCTTTTTCTCGCTGAAAAAACGTATCATTCTTTTTCTTCTCCCTAATAAAACTAGATGTAAGAATACTTTGTAAATTCCTTACTCCTCTGTGGATAAACTGAGGTTGTAGCGGTAGTATTTCCTCTAACATTGGGTCCTGGTGCAAAATAGGCCAAAACCTTTTTATAATTTTCCTAATTTTAAAATTTTGAGTGCTGTAGTTGCAAATAAATGTCACTCCTTCCGTATTATGTTGTGTACGATTCTTATATCTCAAGAGATTGTTACGTTCTGTCTCTTTAACCTGTACCCTTGCTTCTTCTAATTTATTATCCTCGTATCCCTTTTCTAAAAAATCCTGTTTAATCTTCATTGACTGATTATTGTAGTTCTCCAAATCTGCGCAATTCCTCCTAATGCGTAAAAATTGCCCTCTAGGGGCATTCTCCAACCATGGCGTAAAATGACAACTTGCCTTTTCAATGAAACTATTAGCATCTACTGCCTTAAAATAATTTTTCGTCTTAATTTTTCCTCCTTCTATAAAAATAGTCAAATCTAAAAAAGATATTTCTTTCTCACTTCAAGAAAAATGCACGCCTGCATTTAAATGCCAATACGTGCAAACACACCCCTACATTCACTCACTCATACTCAATACAAAAACATTCTTACATTAAAAATATACAAACACTGCTCAGTGCTAAATACATTTTAAAAATATTGTGGTTGTTTTTTACATTTTAAAGTGTGTGGGGGAACATAAAGGATCCGCCCCGGGTGCCAAATGCTCCAGGTACGCCCCTGTATCTGACTCTCCCTTACTCTTCATGAGAGTTGTGATTACATTACATTAAAAACATAGATTTAATCAGTCATTCTGACTTCTACATGCATAATCATTAATTATTAATGAACTAATACATGATGTAATAAGGAAATTGTAAGTATGATATTAAGCTGTTTTTTTGGGGGTGGGGGGGTTGCAGTATGCACCATGCAAACATCAATCATTTACCATCCTTTTTTTCTATTTAATTTTTATTGTTTACATAAATGCTTTTTATTTATTAAACCTATTTTAAGGTTTTTCATATTTATACCAAAAGAGAACACAATAAAATCAGAGACATACCCCTACTTTTACCCCCACTTTGACAATATCCTCCTATAAGCTGAGTTGCACTCTGTTGAATCTTCTCATAGCTCTACTTTAGAGGAACAAATCTGTATTCCTAACGATGTTCCTGTTCCTATTTGTAGGCAGTGCCCCACTTCTCCGCTGCTTAGCCATCCCCTCTGGCGACGTCAAGGAAGGTCGAAGACCTAATGCATATGCATGGCGAGTGCCACATGTGCCTTCAAACTTTCCACTTTCAAATAGGAAAACATTAAATCAATGCTTTCTTATGGGGTTTCCTCGACACTTGAATGAGTGCAGCAGTTAACCTTGCAAAGTAAACAATACAGCTTCTCAAAAATTGCAATGTATTAACCTACTTAAATGATTCCTGAAGCTCAGTATCAGTGTCACATTTCTTGGTCTGGTTTTGAACACGGACTCTATGAGAGTCCTCCTCCTTCTCATTGGTATCCATCCAGAGAAACACAAACAGAGAATATGAGAACTCTGAGAATGGACAAAAGTTTAGAGGAGCTTGCCCTTCAGTAAATCCTCGTTCAGGTATAAATTAATTTTTGCTCAGTTGAGCCATTTACGAGAGAACCAGTTCCAAGGCATATCAGGCCATAAGGGCAGTTCCAGAACGGAAATACCGGCAAGTTCTCGTTGCACGAGAGATACAGCAACCACGGACAGTCGTTTCGGCCTCCTTTGGGCCTTCACAGCGTGTAGCTGTTACCCCTCTAGGTACAGTGTCCACTAGATCTACGTCTAGATCACCCTTTTAAACTTGGGGAAAGCCAGGTAATGCCTTGCAACAGAAACAGAGAATATGAGAACTCTGAGAACGGACAAAAGCTTAGAGGAACTTAGTAGCTTGCACTGTGGTAAATCCCAGCTCCAGTCTCAAAATAGTTTTTGCTCACTTGTGCCATTACAGAGAAAACCAGTTCCAAGGCATATCAAACTGATCCCACTCATAAGGGCAGTTCAGAAGCGAACTTCTGGCAAGTTCTTTCTTCACGTGAGATACAGCAACAACAAAGGAGCTGCAAGCTTTCTTTCTCGGCCTCTCCTAGTCAATCTCCAACTGTGGACCATTTGCTATGTCCTCCTTGTGAGACAAGGATTTTGCAGATCTCTCTCATTGAGTTCTTCTGGAACCTCTGGTGTGGCTCTTCCTCTCTATGTGGTCTTCTCCTCTGTCTCCGATCCAGGATTCCTTCTTCTGCAGACCCATTTGTCCTGTTGTGCCAGCATCTTTTGGTTGGTTGCCATATTTGAGTCTCTAAGGACTCGGGGTAAGGTCGCCTCCGAAGTAAATCTATCAATCAATATCTTCCAGCTCTAATTGATGTCCTATGCTCTCAGATCTTGGCCTCCTCAGCTAGAGGTCCCTCATGTTCATCTCAACTCTAACAATGTTACTGCCCTGGAATGTTGATTCCTGGTTTCTCCATTGCGGACAAGCTGTGCAAATTACATTCTGGGAATGGACAACTAGAAGGCAAAGTTACTCTGCCTCCAGATTTCCCATCCAAGGGACTGGAGTGTCTATCCATAAGTGTTCTTTGTCTCTGGGTGACGAGCGGAGTTCAATATGATGGCTTTTTGCCTTAATACAAAGATTTAGTGGTATTCTATGGACCAGGGATCCAAAGACTTACTTGAGCAATGCTTTAGTTGTTTGCTGAGAACCTGAGACTACAAGTTGATCTAACAGTTTCTCCTGATTTCACAAGTCATGGTATGCCAGTGTGATCAAGGCATCCAGATCCGAGCCTTGGTCACCTCCCTTTCTGTTGACTACTAGTACCATAACCACTATAGTTGACTGTAAGGGTTTTGGTGTATATAATCCACTTTCAAAGACTGGCGTTGGCCATCCACTATATAGATAGTGTAAATTATTTTGCTATAATTTATTTAAGATGTATTACATGCAGGGGTGTTTCTATGTGTTCAGATTTGTGTTTACAGATACTAACATATTATGTAGGCTTTTTTTCACTTCTAATATGTCTTGGGCTATTGGTTTGCTACTTGTAAAACATATATTAAAAATATATATATATGTGTGTGTGTTTTTGTGTTTTAAATATACAGTTTTCTAACACATTTTTATTTTACATTTTTTGAGCTGGTTATTTCAGGAGTGGGGGGTGTAAGAAGAACAGCTGAAAAATGATGCAGGTGCTTAAGATTTAAATCTCACATTGCACATGCCCCATTTTTCCCTTTATGGCCCTTAAAGCTCTGTTATTAATTGGTTTGGAAGAATGGACAGTATCAATAATTTAGACTCTGGATAGAACATTCCCACTCACAGTCAGCAGAAAGAGATTTACACCTCTCACATAAATAATTCTCAATGTAGTTATCATGCAAGATGCGTCACTATGAAACTTTGTGCATCACCTTGAGGGTCTCACCACATGAAATCATTGCATCTGACCCTCAAGGTCATGCATTTTAGAACAGACACCACACCATGTGCTAAATATATTTAATTAAATAAAGTCAAAACAAACTAGTTTCACTATAAAATAGTGACTATAAAATAATTTCTTTATATAATGCGACTGCAGTTCTTGGATTTCTCCGTAATAAAATATAAATAAATTCTGTGACACGAGGCTTAGTTTCCAATTTCTAAAAAATATATTTATAATGTATGTGTGTTTATAAAGGTTTAGCTCTTATCTTTTGCAATAATAATCACACGTTGGTTCGTTTTTTGTTTACTGGCACCCGTTCATATCTCTGTTGTTTATCTTTTATTTTCTTTAGCCTTGTAAAACCTTTTCCCTGCCACGGAGGTGTGATGCTTTCCTTTCTCTATTCAAATAAACATAAGAAACAAAGAGAACCTTTGTGCCAAAAGAAATAATCCCTTCATGAGCAGATCAGTCAGTTAATACAGAGAGTTTTGAAAATGATTTTCGAAATCACTTGGTTTGTGTTGCTCCCTTGCAATCTTGGATCTGACTGACCCTTTGTTCAAGCCAAGGTAGTTGTTTTCCAGTGCTTCTGGCAATGCTGTTGACAGGTATGGTTTAAACAAGCGATAGCAAAGTGGTTTTCCTGAACCTGAATTACAACATTGCTTTATACACAATAACATTACCCACAGGTTGTGATTAAGTACTTATGGAGTTCCATTTCCTTATAAGACTATGTGCGAGAATGCAAGAATGTATGCCACTAGTGAGCAATGCATTAATCTGTCATCACGTTAAGTGTGTTTAGGGTCCTGCAATGGGATTACCAAAATGTATTCACACTGACACAATGTTTGTAACTGGGAATGAGATGGTACTAAAATAACCCTGGATTCACTAAAAGCATATCTTTTACAATACACAATGCTGGAGACATATTCAGCGGCACTTTCAGTAAATTTGCAATAAGTAACTAGATGTAGAATGCTTGCCAATTACATCTCAGACCAGATAATTGAAAAAGGGTTTTGTCAAGTCAATGGTTGTCAATAAACTGGCAGAGGTGCCTGGCAATGATTAAATGCACTATTTTGCAGCGTTAAATGAAATGGTCATGTTGTTTATTGGAGCGAGCCAATGCTTGTGTCCCACAAGGTCACTAATGTCTGCTGTGCCATCTCTTTATTATTGAACATCTGTGTGTCTGGATGTATCTGCTAAACAAGCAATTTGAAACATTATGCAGTCTGTATTGAACTTTCTTTTTGCAGTCCACAAATTTGTCACTGCTCAGTATTCCTGTTAAAGGATCAGTAAGCCACCAAGGTGAATTATTCACATAAATGCATGGCTACCCACCCACAGTACTTGACCTATCAGGCTGATCTGTTGATGTCAAGATGGGTCCTGCTGATTGAACCATAATGCATAAGCAATATGTGTCAGTATGGATATGTCATAGATACCTAATTCACAATAGAACGTGTAAAAAATATGCAGTGTTGTTCATGAAGTGGTGCTAGGTTAATTAACTTATGTTTGTTAAATAATATATATTTTTTTAATTATAATAATTATAAGCAGAAATGATTGAAAATAAAAATAGAATGTGTTGATTAACACCAAAAGAAAAAAAGTTACCTTCGCTCTCTCCTTAATGCCTATGTATAGTTAAACAAATGGAGGTCATTTAGTTACTCCAGTGGCCACTGGAGGGAATGCCCGCCAGCTGCTGCCCATCCCATGTGTTCCCTATTAAGGGTTAATAAGTATATAAGGGTGTATATAAAAAATACCCCTTTCTGTCTCATTAGAGATATCTTTGCCAGAAGCTCAAGGAAGCAAGGTGAAGGGTCAGAGTAGGACCCGTCTAGGGGGGTCTGCCTTGACGTTGGCAGGCCGGCATTCCCTCCAGTGGCTATTAGAGTAACTAAATTACCTCCATTTGTTTAAATATACATAGGGATTAAGGAGAGAGCACAGGTAACTTTTTTCTTTGGGTTTTTACTATATGTATTGGAGCTGATGTGTATTGTGGTCGTTGCTGCCGCCCAAGAGTGATGGGAGTGAGCGCAGGACTTTTCTTTTTGTATTTGTGTTGATTAACACATCTGGATTTTATATGATGTAATACTCATTCAGGTGCAATTATTGTACACAAAGCAACATGTCCATCTGACAAATTTAAAATGTTGCTTTGAACTATAAGGCTGACATAGTAGTACAGTCTTATGATGGGAAAAACAATAATAAAAGGCTGCGCCAATAAGAGAGTAAAAATAGAGTGACTAAGAAAAAATGTCCAACGTAATAGATAAAAAAAAATAAATAAAAGTTCAACTTAAGTGTCCTTGCGGATAGTCTTTATAGTAAGTGTTGCAGCAGTGAAGTCTTCATAAGCTGTATAGGTTCCACTCATATAAAAGACAAAAGGGGAGAGAGAAGGACGACCAGTAGTGCAGTATTGTATAATTCCAAAAGTGACGTATGAAAAGATAATATTAAACAACTCACATTTAATAGAGCTTATGTCCAGCTCTAGGATAGAAGCGCATACAGCGGTATAATCCCCGCTTGTGGGATATGCTGTGGGTTTCTCTCCGTCAGTGGTGTCCAATTCTCAAACAAGGAAAAAGAGAGACAACCGATAGTGCTCACTATTTAAGTAGTCTTAATATAAGTAGATGAAAACGTACTTACAAATGAGGAGCAGACCAACTGCTCTTGTGTATCAGCATAGGTGGATTAATCCCCACCTTTAGGATTTCTTGGAGTGCAGGAGACTTCCGAAGTCAGTGTTGGTATATAGTAGTAAAATGCTAAAAATATACTAAAATATACTAAAAAGCCAGGTATAAAAAGAGTAATGTGTATATAAAACTATAAAAAAGAGAATAGTTGGCACAAATAAATTACCAAAAATTGCTTTAATATTACAATACACAGTATAAAATATCCATAACGCGTTTCGTCAACAGACTTTATCAAATGGAATAGCAAACATTACCTGGCTAGTTGTATTATATAGGAGTTTAAATTTGGCGCCAAAAATGGTCCATCCAATCAAAATTAAGTTACATTTGGTAGTATAAAAACTTTAAAATACAGCAATAGAACCAAAGTATAGGGTCTAAGAACACTCATAATTGACTTTGATGACCAAAACGAAGGTTTTAAAAGCATAAATTAAATGATTGAAAATGCGCACGTGACGCGCGGCACTTCCGGTTTTCGGACTATATGCCGCTATGCTTTATGGGAGATGTAGTTGGTAAGCCGCGAATGGCGGCTAGGAGTGTAATATAGGTGCTGCCAAATATTGGGGGACATAGAAGCAAAAGCCCACAGAGAGGGCAAAAACTAAAATACATTAGACACTCTGCTAGTAAAAATGAAAGTGTTAAAAGCATAAATTCAGCAAATGGAATAAAGCACGTGACTTACGGCACTTCCGGTATTCGGACAAAATGCCGCTATGCTTAGTGGGAAATGTAGTCGGCTGAAGATAAGCTCAATCAAATTAAAGGGACATGAAAACAAAAGTTCCCAAAAAGGGAGCTCTATATAAGAAAGAGATGGCAAAATTAAAAGGGACATATAATTGGTGGGGCCATATAATAAAGGGGCACATGTATATGAAATATAAATAAAATAAATTAAGAAATAATAAAACAATTTTGTAAATGCAGAAAATCATAAATAAAAATACAGTTTGAGCAGGGTAAAAGGCATTGGTGTAAAACAGACATGTAAAATACTTTTGTGTTACAAAAAATTGTATAGGTCAAAGTCTGCATTAAGGCCATGGGGTATAAGGGTCTTAAGGTTATACACCCATTCCATTTCTATTTTCCCAAGTAGTTTTTTTATGTCTCCTCCTCGCCAGGGGGTAGAACATTTTTTTATACCAATACATTTTAGAAGTTTGGGATCTTTGTTATGCATAATAAAATGTTTGGATACTGTATGATTTAAGTATCCATTTTTGATATTTCTGCAATGTTCGCTCAATCTTGTTTTTAAGCACCTTGTGGTCATCCCCACATATTGGAGACCACATGGGCATTCGAACAGATAAATAACATTTTTAGTATT
>OW240913.1:192792501-192814084 GCA_933207985.1 Pelobates cultripes
TGCATGGCAAGAATTATTAGGAACAATTTAGAGCTAGCAAAGTTTCAATGTTTTAAATCATAGTTAAAATGGAATTAATCCATCGACAATCAAGCAAATAAATGAGTATAGGCCTCTAGAATAGGAATTGTGTCCAAACAAACACATTTCTGCCACCAATTTATGATCAATAAATATGTATGTATTGTGTATGTATTGGCATGACACATTTAGACTTAGTGAAACGCCAATTTTCATAATGCACACTCATGGGTACATGAATTGATGCTCTCAGTCTATCACTGGCCACCCACTGACAGTATTTGTATAAACTATTACAATGATAGTGTCCTTCTATTACCAGTCACCTGGCAAACCTTCCTGATCACGTCAGCGGCTTTAAGGAAGAAGAGAGGAGGCATGCAAGAGTAGATCAATTCTGGCCTCTATTCAATATTTTTGGATACATTTTTAAAATGATTTAAAATTATGGAAATTATTTAAATTTTGTAATATTTTGATATACTGATATATTGTTTTACATATGATATATTTTTTTGATATTTCAGTATGTTGGAAAACGTTTAAACAATTTGGAAAGCTTATCCAACAATGTTAAAGGACCACTATAGTGCCAGGAAAACATACTCGTTTTCCTGGCACTATAGTGCCCTGAGGGTGCCCCCACCCTCAGGGTCCCCCTCCTGCCCGGCTCTGGAAAGGGGAAAGGGGTAAAAACTTACCTTTTTCCAGCGCTGGGCGGAGAGCTCTCCTCCTCCGATCCTTCTCTTCTCCTCCCCGTCGGCTGAATGCGCACGTGCGTCATAATGCTTTCCTATGGACGCTGGCATGCTCTCACTGTGAAAATCACAGTGAGAAGCACGCAAGCGCCTCTAGTGGCTGTCAATGAGACAGCCGCTAGAGGAAATAGGGAAAGGCTTAACCCACTCACAAACATAGCAGTTTCTCTGAAACTGCTATGTTTATGAAAAAATGGGTTAACCCTAGAAGGACCAGGCACCCAGACCACTTCATTAAGCTGAAGTGGTCTGGGTGCCTAGAGTGGTCCTTTAAACCGAGGCATTTGCGGCTTAAGTGTTGAAAAGCAGCCTAATACCTAAAGGTAAGATGGTGCCCAGACATTCCTGCTCCCATAACAACTTCACTGAGTCCTATTTCTGTCTAAATTACAATATTAAAGGACCACTCTACACACATAAAGAACTTCAGCTTGCTGACATACGTCATGTGTCTGGAGTTTGTCATATTTGTGACAGTTTATAAAAGTTCTGATTTCAATAAAATTCAGCACTTTTATAACTGGGAGTAGAAATACCTCTTTGACTGTCATTCAGAAAGCCAGGCAGGTTTTCTCATGTTTCTCATGTTTCTGAGCAAGCCTACCTTCCTCTTTCTGATTGGTGTATTCCCTGATTGGCGTATTCCCCAGTCCAGACTTTCAGGAAAGAGGGGAGGGCTCGGAAAAGGCTGCAGACAGAAGGTCTGCATCTTTTGCAAGATGTTTTTTTATTTATTCCCGAAGTAAACATGCAGACAAAAATACCCCATCTTTGGGGTTATATTTACTACGTTGGTAAACAAAAATACATTTTCATTGGGATGTTACCTGTATGTACTGATCTGCATGTGTATATTACCAGCTGTGGAATTGTGGACACCCTGCAAATAATCACACAAGCAAGTCTGCTATCTCATTTATGTTAGAAATATAAAATGTGTTTGGGAGTTCGTCTCTAAAAAGCAAAGTTGTCAGCTTACCAAACTGTAACTGCTTATCATTTCATTCATCAATTGGTCTCTTGCGTTTTAACACAGCCTGATGATGATCAGATACCTGCAGCTCTGACTTATTGGCTGGCCAGCAGCTGTCACTACATCTGTTAGTGCTTTTATTGCTTTTCTGTGCTTGCATAGTTTGCTGCTTCAGATATGAAAGGAAACTAGAATTTCTGCACAAATCTAAAGTGGCTCTATCACCTAAAATATTCTTTACATGAAGCAATATTGCCAACAGATGAGTATCATTTTACCAGCAGATGAGTACTTTTGAGCTGGCAAGTGCATGGCCCTAGTCAATTTTATATAAATCACGTGTGTGTGTTCATGTCTGGTTACATTATTATGTAATATTATCAAAAATGTACATTCCAAATAACCTTCCAAATATTACATGGACTTATGGATTTGTCGAGCACAATATATAGATGTATAAAAACAATGCAAAATAAAGTACAGTGCCAAATACAGTGCCAGGTGTATGTTACTGTAACTTCTATGACAATAACACCACTAAGCCAGCGGAGACAACCCAACAATAAAATTTTGGGTCTAAGCTCAACTAGATTTAGGCAAACTTCCCAGGGTATGCAGGCAGAGTAAGCTCATATTCTAAAAATAGTGATGTCCCGAACGGTTCGCGAACGGTTCGCCGCAGACTCATCATTGAGTAAACTTTGACCCTGTACCTCACAGTCAGCAGACACATTCCAGCCAATCAGCAGCAGACCCTCCCTCCCAGACCTTCCCACCTCCTGGACAGCATCCATTGTGAAGCTGCATTCTTAGTGAGCTGTCCAGGAGGTGGGAGGGTCTGGGAGGGAGGGTCTGCTGCTGATTGGCTGGAATGTGAGGTACAGGGTCAAAGTTTACTCAATGATGAGTCCGCGGCGAACCGCTCGGAACATCACTATCTAAGAATCTAATAATAGATTTGTCTATAGCATACCAACCCCAACTATATAATCCTGAATAATAAAGCAAGAATAATTGGCTTAAAGTATTTTAATAAACATAATGTTAAGCTACATCAAAAGCCTGCATGTTTGCCCTTAGTTCTACCAGTTCCTTATGTAGCTCACATACAAAAGATTGCTAGACTTTAATAATCCATTTCACAATATTCAGTCCTTACATCTTGTTTTACTTTACTTGAAAGCTAGACATGCATTTTAAGATTTGATTTAAGGCTATATAAGATGACTGCTGTTTCCTGTTATGGTAAATAATAGTTTAAGGATCGGGTGATGAATTGCATCATGTTATAGGGTTTCTTAATGTATACTTATAAAATTAGAAAGGAAGTACTAGTTTATTATTCTGATGCGTGTGAGCGTTCACTGTTTGTGATAAACATCTGGGGCATAACTGCAACCTTGAGGGATGTAATATGGAAAACAAATTTGGATATGCAATGTGAAATAGAGAAAGTATGATACTAACTCTGAGAGTTGCTTGTTTCATCAGAGAACTATGGCCTTGATTTAATATTGTTGAATAAATGTATCGTATGTTTTAATATTTTTAAATAAACTATAAAATTATTTAAATGAACACTATAGTCACCAGAACAACTACAGCTTATTGTATTTGTTCTGGTGAGTAGAATCATTCACTTCAGGCTTTTTGTAGTAAACACTGTCTTATCAGAGAAAATGTGGTGTTTGCATTATAACCCAGGGAAAACCCCACTGGCCACTTATCAGAAGGCTGCTAGAGGTGTTTCTTGGGGCAGTGCTGCACACTGTGCAGGACTGCCATTCAGTGTCTTCGCCCTCTGCATGTAGACACTGAACTTTACTCATAGAGATTCATTGATTCAATTCATCTCTATGAGGAGATGCAAATTGGCCAGATTTGTGTTTGATTTGTACTGACTCTGCCCCTAATCTGCTTCCTTAACAGCCTCAGCCAATCCTATGAGAAAGCATTGTGATTGTCTCACACAGTCAGTTCTATTGATGTCAGCTGTAAGCAGGCAGATCAGAGGCAGCAGCTGCAGACTTGAATATAAGTAAGATTTTACTATATTTAGGGAGGCAAGGGGTGACTAGGTGGTGGTTTTAACATTATAGGGTCAAGAAAACATGTTTGTGTTCTGATCCTATAGTTTTCCTTTAATATATTTAACATATACATTTTTTATATATATTTTTGATGCATGATTTTGTTTTATATTTTTTTTGAGAAAATTATTTTACAATATTACAAAATATTAAATCATTTAAAAAGCTTATTCAAAAATATGAAATCAAGGCCTATTTTAGGTACACAAATTGTACATGATAAATCATGCTTACATGATATGATATACACAACTTGCTAAAAATGTCCAAAAACAAATTTTACTGAATGCCTACTTTTTAAAAGTGAAAAAAGATTGAAGCGGAAAAAAAACAAATGTTTTTTTTTCCAGACACAATCCTGAGATTAATGCAAAAGTTAAAGGTTGAAATATCTTTCATGATTTAAGTTTGTTAGATGGTTACTCCAACCATCATTTTATGTTAAAATGCCCTACTTAGTACTTGATGCTTGTCTGATCCCTTTTTTCTTTTTTACATTAAAAAAGCCTTGAAAAAGAAGAGAAAAATTACCTGCAACCCAGTGCCGGACGAGGCTCTTCCACTCCCTGTCCAATGTCATGCCATATAATTTTTTTCTCCTCCGTGGTCAATTTCAAAGCATTTGATTGGACCATTTCACCAGGTCAGAGCACATGTGCACTCTGAACCAGTGTGGGAGGGAGTAGTGGGTGGACAAGTGAGGGAAGATATTTAAAAAATGTATACATGGCTCAATGTAGGGTATTGGGAAGGAAGCATACCAGGAGAGGGGGAATCTAGGTTTCCCCTTGCAGGCTGCATTGGGAACTTATATCATCTAACCACAGCGTGTGGTGTGCGTTAGTAACAGATGTCGTTTTTGCACAGAATTGATATCAGGCATCCCGGTGCTACAGAAAGCTGAGGAATTTGAAAAGAATTTCCTGTGACTTTGCACAATGTAGTTTCTGTGTTGTATAATTGGGCTGCCAAAACACAACATATACTAAGGTCATAGCAGGGCATGCTGATGTACATAATGGAAACTCCTCTGTCTGGTTAAATTCACTGATTTTTGTGACGTCAAGGGGGAAAGGCATCTCTTCCTCTAAACCTTTACTGCAATATGTTTAACATCAGATAATTGCATTTAGTTGTCTGTTAAATCATCCTCCCTTTGTTATGTGTCTTACAAATCTGATGCTTTTGTGAGCAATCTATATCAATTTAGTTCAGATGCAGATTTAATCACACCTCCCCTCTTGGTAAGAGTTTGATTCAGTCTCTAGAGCTCATTTCGGTGCATTGCATCTACTTTTCCCTGGTTTGGGTTTTCCGTTACGTTTGACTTATAAATTATACTGTCACCAGGTTTTGTTACCTTACTGCAATGGTTGAAGTTAGAAGATCATTCACACAGTGCACAGGGACCTAAATTACATCAGACAAGTAAATAACATAAGAGCACTTCTTCATCTACTTCTCTTTAGTGTTTTAATTCTCTCTTTCCTGGAGAAATGCTCCAGCAAAGCCTTGCATTGTCACCAAATACCAGGCATCAGTTTGAAACCCAATCCACTGCTGGCTCAATTTATTTTGTTTCCTCTTTAGAAATCTGTGCCCGGTGTAAGCAGCATGCCTAAATGTAATGACCACCCTCTTATCATTTTGTTGCCAAGGTCAGGTATTTTGGCTGGTGGCAGCTGATCCAACATTATTTAGAATTAAATATTGCCTGTTGTTGTCTCTATGTTATCCAATTGTATGTTTTGTTTTTTAGTTCAAACCTAGTTTGTTTTTCATAGCAGCATGTCTCAATTATCATCCATCCGAATACCAAAAGCAGCAGATTAATCCAGCCATATATCCCATAATAAACATTTACCCATCAAGTGCCCCTTATAAAAAAAGTGTCAATGGTTTCCATGTTGTGGCTGATCATTGGGTGGTTTGCAGGAGCCAGACTGGGATTATCATTATTATTTATAAAGTGGCGCAGCGCAGTATAATAGATGAAATAACAAAACAAGTCGTTTTAAGAAGACAAGTCAGACGTACAGGAGCTGAAGGTGCTGAGGGCCCTGCTAGACTCCCTAGAAGTTGTAAAACTGCATATATAACTTCCATGATGCTTTGCTATTCTAAAGTCCGACAAAGCATAATGGCAATTGTAGTTTTGTAACATCAGGAATCTAACTTTTGCCTAGCGCTGGCTTAAATAAAATCAACAGTTTCCTTAAAAATAAATACATAAAATGAAGTATATACACAGTATGATTTCGCTTTACGCTTTAATAACAAAGGTCACTTATAAATTCACAGTAACTACAGGAAGAATTTAATTGAATATATTGACATTTACAATATGGTTACTATTCATATTCTGATATTGCTATAACTTGAACATGCTATGTTCATATTACACTTGTATTCATTTATATTTAAACATTAAATAACTATAATCGTGTTTGGATGAAATTAACTATTTCACTATTGATTTCTAAAATGTGTTTCCTTTGATGGCTGTGTTAGTTTCAGTTTCCATTTGTTTGAGATTTCTTGTTTGCTTCCAGTGTCGTAGTTTAATGAGTTTAGATATCCCAGATAATGAAGGTAGCTAGTACACAGTTAATGTTTATGTTGAAAGCTGTTCCTGTGTCACACTGTGTAATTACCAGCCGCAGTTCTTTAGATTTGGTCACTTAGTAGGTGAATCTTTAGAACATGTTATTTAAAAAGTTCTTTGTTGCATTTGAAAATATTTAAATGCATTTTCCTTCTTGGGTTGTTTTCCTGTGTTGTTTGACATTGAATTGAAATATTATAAATTAGACTAAAAATATGGTTTTGACCATCTAGACTTGGAGATTCATTTCGGTCCAAACTGTTTCTGAGCCACCACATGCCAAAATCTCAGCGGAACTGACACACACAATCAAGAACATGCTCGCTTTGGTTCTTCATTTGGAGTGCTGTTCCTGGCACTAGAAAAAAAGAGGGATAGGATAGAGAAGAGGATGTTTTTGTTTTTGTGGGTGTGGGTGTGAGCAAATTACCAGCTTAGTTTGCCATAATGAACAAGAAGTCTGCCCGTGTGAGCTGGGTTTCATGTCCAATAAAGCAAAAAAAAAAATGAGTACAAAAATGCAAAAACAAAAAAGTGTATGTGAGGTGTGTTGAGTGCTAGGCTAGGTTTGGATGCAGCTACCCCTGATGTCTATGATCAGCCAATAAGAGATAGGGAACATAGTTACTAAACCTTCAATTGTGCTGTGAATAATACAAACGCTTTCTCTTCAGTTGAAGAAAGATGTTTAGCCTTAAATGCAGTAACAAATCTGGAGAAGAAACATAAAGCAATACTCTCATTGAGTAATATGTTTAAATCATTTACTATAAAATGGGAATTCCATTGGGCGCTCACATTTCCAAGAGCCCCATATAGCAGACTCTGGCTTACATCACCCGATGTTTGAATGCCTTTCTAGTCGCACCCGGTCTTTCTGCCTTCCAAGATCAGGAACAATGCAGGAACTCTGATGAATAATTTCAAACAGGTATACGTTAATATGGAATAAAAATGAAACAAATACATAAAAAGTGGCATATTGACATAGAAAGCAAAACAAAGCGTTTTGACACAGATGGTCTTCTTCTAGGTGTATATTAGTGCCTCCGGTACTTCCCATTTTAAGTGTAATAGTCTGGAAATTGAAGTCTGTGCCTTTTTTTTTTTTTGGCATTCGTTCTCCATTCCTTAACCTTTGGTATGTGTCCTGATGTCCTTTCCAGTTCACGTCTTCATGCGCATGCATACGTTCTTAAATGGTTGCATCTGATGTCACTCAATGTGTGTGCATTACAGGATGCTTGTGCATAGCGTACGTGCATCTTACAATGGTTGCGTGTGATGTCATGTATATGCGCTACATTAAGATAACCTGTTTCTGAATACTAGTACAAAGTCTGTATAATAATAACCTTTCCACAATTCATTGAGGCTCCAGTGTCCATTTTTAAAAGTCCAAAATATATAATTAAAGTAATATATTGTCAATACATATGAATGTAACGGAAATGAACTTTTTTATGACGATTAAAATAATCTAAAATTTAATGAAATATCAGAAAGCATTAATAATAATAATAATTAAAGGCATATATATTTTTAAAAACTTATACATGAGTAAATATAAATATTATAGCTAAAAGATAATGAGATCAAATAAAACCATACATTACATTAAAATACTAATTTCTTTTCAAGATCTACAATTAGTCCTTTGGGGGTTAAAATGTCCATATCAAATATCCACTTCATTTAATTTTTACTTACCGCACTACTCATGACATGTTAAGCAACCTACCTGTGAGTTCACCTGTATTATATCATCTTGCTGATATGTCAGCTTATACATGTTTGTCTACCCCTGCACTACCAAAAATAAAGAATATATATAAAAAAAAATATATGTTACATTAACCTCAGTTCAATTATTTTGAACAATCTGTATTCCATAATAAATTACTGGGATCTTTATTGTGATATTATAAAAACTGTTGAGACACATAATGATTTGTATATCCTCTTTAATGTTATGTTAGCTATATATATGTTCTCGTACTTTTTCTGGAGGTTTTCTCCACAAATAATAAATATGCATGCGTATTAGTATATTCTCTATATTATATTCTCTATATTATTCTACTTTATTTTATTCTACTATATTCTCTTTTTACAAGTGATTTTTATATCCAATGGACTTATTTTATTTCATACATTTAAACCCTTACATTTGATGCTAACAACTTAATCAACACAAATTAAGATAAAGACCAATTGAATCATCTGAAGATCGTGCATAAGCTCAAGCACACACATATCCAACACTTTTATTTGCATCTCTATCATTATGTACAAATCAAACTCTATTCTAAAGTGCAATTTCACTAATAAGTCACTTTGTCTTTTATTGTAATTCATTTACAAAACGAAATTCATTTAGTATTGTAACTTTTATTAACAAAATTTACAAGTACAATTTTCTCTAACAAATGTAATCCTTTTAAAAATGTATCCTTTTATAAATACGATATTTTTAATAACGTAATCCTTTTTTTTCAATGTAATTCTTTCAATGTTCCCTTTTCTCAACATTGTAATTAATGTAAAGCCAGTATGTATATGGACTGTTTTCAAATCGGACTATCAAGAGTTAATACACAGCCGAACATCAGAGGAGAGCAAAGAGATGTGATCATTCGCTTTCAACATGGGCCTGATAAGCTGACTTTTATGAATGCAATCCGCAGCAAAACACCATATAACTTTGAAAACCACGCGCTTTCATTTAACCCGGACCTCTTTTAGTCTCTTTTAAGAGAGACTTTGAACTGGCGGCGATCACTGAGACCACTTACCACGGAACTTTCGAAAAATAATGTACCCTACAAGTGGGGTGCCCCGCGGTGTCTCCTGATACCCCATGATTCCGGGACTTTAAAAATCTTGGATGCCTCAGAGATGGCAGGAATACTGCAGCATCTGGAGATGTCTCCTGCTACAGAGGTCACACAACTCCCACCGCAACGGCCTCAAACCACCGCCTGGGATCCCGCTAGGGTTCGACCATTTGTGCCATCAACCCAACGCAACACCGCTGCACCGACAGCGATTTCTTGAATTCCGGAACTCTGACCCCACATGCGAAATTATTTACCATGTTTTTATGTTCTTTTATTTGTTGTTATTTCTGATGCAAATTTGCAAGATGACTAAAGTTGCTTGTTCACGTTGGAATCATACTCACTCACACAAAACCCGCTGGCTAAGGGGTTTCCCCTTAATTCCCCACCCCCCCCATATTCTCACCCACTCTGTTGAAAGTTACTCGCATTGTCATACATGAACGTGGGTGATAGCCCCTAAACCTAATGCTATTGCTGTAAGCCTACGGCCAAGCAGAGGGGCACACGGCCTACCCACCCCTGATTGGCCACATACTAGCACACTTTATACTCGCCAGGGGTGGAGGGCCTAGGTCACCTGCTTTAAAACTAACTACTACTACTATTACTTACACTCCTCATCCATACTGTACAAGATACAGGTTGGTCTGGCATTAGTGTCGATCGGCAGCATATGATAGACTCTGTATGAGACCCCACAAACACACAATGCTTATTTATGTTCAATATACAAAAAATGTGCTAAACAAATGTATACACTGATTTTGCGCTGACATGCTCACATCACTGTACGTTTTGATATGTATACAGATCTATCTCTGTCACCTATGAGCACAAAAAATTATTATTTTTTTTTTTAAATACACAGCCGAAAACATAGTCGGCTATTTAAACTCAGAAGCCGTTCATAGATGCCAACCTCTGATGAAGTGAGTGTTAACTCACGAAACGCGTAAGGACACTTTTCAGCAATTACCGCAAACTGCAAGAATTACCGAATTGTATTGGAACGCAGGAGGGGAGAACAGTGAAATGCACGCGGCTTTCTCCTACCGAACATCTACCGGCCGGACTGTAGAACCGTGACTATTACCACCTCCCCCTACTTCAAGCATTTCCATTTTACACTCGAACAAGATTTGCAAATTGTGAGTGCTTTTAATTTATACCTTTATTACAGTTTCTTAAACAGTAAGCACTATGGATCTCCTTATCTCTTCCCTTTAGAATGGTGAATACCAGCTGACACACAAGATCACCATACCTAATCTTATAGTGTGCATGTTTTATATGCAGTGTACCAATTAGTGATAAAATATTGGAGAAGATATCACTAATAGTACTATATTTAATAGCCTGTTCAGGTGAAAAACCCCAGCTGGTTCAATAGCCATGGAGCTACCTGCTAACATTGCATGAATTGTATCAATACCATATTGTGACATTTTAAAAGACTGATATTTTCAAGACTGTTACTTTGAATTTGTATATTTGGGACTTCTATACTTCATGTTATATTGATAACTGCCATCTAAGTCCACCATTATCTATCAAGTTTTATCAAGCTTTATTTATTTTTTCCTAAATTTAAAGGTATATTACACCTACCATAACTACTCCTGGAAACCCTTTAGAACATATCTAATATCCAGTTTTTATGTGTATTAGTATGTTAATACTATTTATTAGTATAATAATAAGTATTATACTCTGCACAATTGAAGGTTTAGAACTGCGCTCCCTACCAATACAATTCATTCAGCACATCTCTCTAATGGCCCTGGAAGGATTAACATGGCATCCATGTCTTATGAAATATAGATAGGGTATTTTGTACCTGAGCTGTAAATGTATCCATTAAATATGTGACTTGTGGTTTTGGGGTAACATCAACCTGTAAACATAATTGGGTGATGGCTCAATGTGCCACCAGTGTTCATTGTAAAGAGTCTCTGTTCCCTAGTGTTCCCTCTATCAGCTTAGACCAGGGGTAGTCAACCTTTTAATACCTACCAACCACTTTCGTATCTTTGTTGATAGTAAAATTTCCTTACCACCCACCAATAACTCATTTTATAGCGCAAGTGTGACTTTTTAAAAAATTTGGTTTTTTTTGTTTTTTTAGAAAAGAGGGTTTTTGAAAAAGAAAATAAAATTATTTTTTGTTCCTTTTTTTGAGGAGAGAGGAGCAGTGTGTGTGTGAAGGGGCAGTGTGTATTAGGGGTGCTGTATGTGTGTAAAGGATGCAGTGTGTGTGAGGGTGCAGTGTGTGTAAAGGGCCAGCTTTGCTGTAAGCCATCTCGGGCTGGCTCTGTGTGTGTGTGTGAGTGGTGCAGTGTGTGGGTGAGGGGTGTTGTGTGTGTATTTGTGT
The DNA here is from genome assembly GCA_933207985.1 of Pelobates cultripes. Lineage (NCBI taxonomy): Eukaryota > Metazoa > Chordata > Amphibia > Anura > Pelobatidae > Pelobates > Pelobates cultripes. The sequence goes on from OW240913.1 coordinate 192,804,163, forward strand.
GTGAAGGGTGTAGTGCTGTATGTGTGTGAGGGTTGCTGTGTGTGTGGGGGCAGTGTGTGTGAGAGGTGCAGTGTGTGTGTGTGTGTGAGGGGTGCAGGGTGTGTGTGTGAGAGGTGCTGTGTGTGAGGGTTGCTATGTGTGGGTGCAGTGTGTGTGAGGGGGCAGTGTGTGAAGGCTGCTGTGTGCGTTTAAAGGGTGCTGTGTGTAAAGGGGGGGCAGAGTGTGAAGGATGCTGTGTATGTGAGGGTGGCAGTGTGTGTGAGGTGTGCAGTGTAAATGAGGGGTGCAGTGTGTGAGGTGGCAGTGTGTGTGTGTGTGTGGTGTAGTGTGTATTTGTGTGTGAAGGGTGCATATGCTGTGTGTAGATGGGTGAGATGTTTACCAAGTAGGGGGGACATAAGGTTGCAAGCCGTGGTGATCCAGTGGTGGCATGTTCACTTTAGCCTGCAGCTCCTCTGGCTGCAGGCTGACTCTCCTGTCCTTCTGCCCTTCTGTGAGTATCGGAGCGTGGCAATGGTAATGTGCGGCAACACTCAGACCAGCATGCTCGTGGACGGAACAGGCCCTTCCCTCCCTCTGCTAGAACTAAGTGCCAGCGGGCTGGTGAAGGAGATCTTTGATCTCCTCACCTGCCCGAGACGGCTTACAGCAAGGCTGGCTCTGCATTAGCCGGCAGGAGAGATGAAAGGAGGCCCACAGGTCATTTTCTGCAGAACCCACCATCGCCCACCTGAAATCCCAAAACGCCCACCAGTGGGCAGTAGGGACTGGGTTGACTACTCATGGCCTAGACAGAAGAAAGGCCCATGGATTTCATGAAGCACCTGTCCAAAAATCAGCCATTCAGAGCAGGTGCGCCGAATATTTAAATAAGTACTTCAATCCTCACACATTCACCAGCAAACATCTACGGCAGACCTACCTATACAGTGGAACTTAGCAAGGATGGTGTACCAGTGGAAAAATGTTTTGAATGATTGCTCTTTGAGCGTCAGTTGAGTTTTAGAAGAGGAGAAAAATATGTTGGTATAATAAGGTGACTCGTCTTTGTGGTTTCTTCTAGGTGTCACATCTCAAAAAAAGTAAGGGATGTTGTGGCAAAATTTGTGAGGGTCATGTCCATATTATGGATTCCTCCTTGCATGTAATCATAATTTTATATATATATATATATATATATATATATATATATATATATATATATAAAAGAAAAACACAGAGGTACTTATATATTTTTACACGTGTTGTTTATCACACATCATACATGCTGTTCAATTACTGACAATTACTGATTTATTATGATTAGATTTGTCCAACCATGAAACGTGTGATCCGACTTATTACCTCTGTTTGTAATAGTTTACCTACACACACATTTTTCTTACATTTTTAATGCTGTTATGTTTTATGAATTGGTGAAAAATTACAGTTGTTTTAGTGATATTTATGCGGTTTTAAAGAAAGCCAGTTTAATTCACCATATTAATGGTGTGTCATGTTTTAATGGTACAATTGGGACCTTAGGGTATGTTGAACACTGTTCTTTATGTGCTATCTATTTAAACTATCATACAAATAAATGAAGCAGTAACTGCAAAACAATTTAAATGTCTTAAATTCATCATGAAAAAAATATACCTGACAACGTTTCTACCTTAACAGTCTTTGTCCAGCTTGACTTAATGTTGGACCCTTGATGTACTTCTTTCAAGAGTTTTTTTCCTTCACAAATGATTGACAAAAAAAATGCATGGCTTGTAAGATATAGAAACATTTGTTGCTCGTCAAATTCAGACTTTGGATAGCTATTTTTCACAATTCACACTTCAATGTTGAAAGTTTTCAGCAAAAGCAATAGTCTGTTAATACCCTTAAAAAGATGATTTTACAGAATATTATTCAAGTTACACATATCCATTGGTGCTTGGTTTACACAGGCTAGTTTACTTGAGCTCACCATGTAGCTGCTAAGGGAGGTGCAAGGTTACAAGGGCAATAAATTATCTGAGGATTATTATTATCTAGCTGTATGTATGTGGGATATACAGGAACAGAGTTTTATATATCTACATTTCTTTAAACAAATATCCTTCAGGGAAATCACCTTTTTATAGTAAAGTCAACAATTTATATGATTAAATATATTGAAACGGTTTTATTTATTAATTATTATGGCAGTATATTTTCCTCTCTCCCTCCCATTTAACATTTGCTAATTTGCAAGTACATCATGGGTTATACATGTTACATATACATCATAACCAGTTTCAATGATATTCATTACAACAACCGCGAAACGACAGAAAGCTGAGTTGGTCATTCATATGTGTTTAGCTTGCTAGTACATCACATGAGTTAATACATAATTATAGAAACTAGCAATGTCTATAAGGGCATTATCCTGTTATGCTAATTATATTGTGAGTATATGCCTCTTGCCATCAACATTTCTATAGTTATTTCTGGTTTATAAGAAGGCATTGTGTCCATGTTCATCTGCAACACATCTCACTTAGACACAATCACTGTCAGCCATATCATTTATCTGAAACATTCTTTCTGAATAAGTAATCTAACGATTAGGAAATATTAGCTACTTTAGCAGCTACATCATCTGTGAGTTAACCATTCTACAGTACATTGTGACCTGCAGAACTGAAACCTATAGACCAGGGGTAGGCAACCTTCTAGTACAGGCAAAGGCAACCTTTGGCACTCCAGATGTTTTGGACTACACATCCCATGATGCTTTGCCAACATTTTGGGGATGTAGTCCAAAACATCTGGAGTACCAAAGGTTGCCTACCCCTGTAGCTAGTAGCATTGTGCCAAAACAAGATTTTAAAGACCCTTAGCGTGCCGGTACTATTTTTTTTTAATTTGACGTGTGTATGTTGCCATATTCTGCTTGTGTTATTTATGGTTGCTGCAGTTGCTTTGTAGTGTTGCATTTGTGAGTATGTGGGCTGTTATATCATGCATGTTCATGAGCAGTTTGTGGTATTGTGTATGATGCATATGAATATGGGTTGTGTATGGGGACTGCTTGTGGGGTTTGTGTATGTGGGTTGTCAGTGGTGCTGTGTTTGTGGGGACTGTGTGTGTGTGTGGGCTGTTTGTATTATCTGTATGAGGGGGAGGCTTCTTCTTCAGCTCTGTGTATGTCTAGCAGTGTGGGTGGCTTCCCGGGGATCCAGTGAGGACCGGGCTGGCCAGGTACAGGTCAAAGAGAAAATCTGCGATAGCTACTGCGGCCTTCTTTACTCCAGTGTGCCTTCTTGTTCACAAGTGCTGCGAGTAAGTTATTTGAAATAACTTTCTCTAAGTACTGCAATGTGTAAATTGAGGATTGTCCCTCTCCACCTGCAATCACAGCTCAGTTTGCACTCCTGTTAGGCCAGAGCCTGTTTGTCTCTGGCAGTCTTGAAGTGCCATAGGTTGCTGACACCTGTTATATAGACCAGTGGTCCCCAACCCAGTCCTCATGGACCACCAACAGTCCATAATTTATGTATTTCCCTGTTTTATTCCAATGGAGATACTGACAAAACCTGGACTGTTGGTGGTCCATGAGGACTGTGTTGAAGAACACTGATATAGACTATAGTGAATAATGTATATGGTACACATAATGTGTGGTAGATGTAAAAGTAGTATGTCTCCCACATATGAACAGCTGGAGTAAAAAGCAGATATCTATTTTCACATTTTCAGTAATGTTCCATATATAAAAAGTGTGAGTGAGAAAGGGTTATAACAAAGAAACAGGATGTTTACTAAGTAAAAATAACATGTCATTAAAACCTTTTACATGAATTAGAAAAAATGCACAGCTCAATTTTCCACATCTGTGAGCAGCAGGTTGTACAAATATGCGATGCAACTGGTGTGTCCCATGCCACAAACCCACACTTTTTAATTAAACATTCAAAAAACTTTAATGAACAACACGTGCTGTAGAAAACACTTCAGAAGACATAACCGCTTTAATAAAGAGGTGAAATATGGAATTTTTTTTTAAGATTTTCAGAGTACAGAAGTGGTTATGCCAGGGAGTGTCAGATGAGTGTCCAATGCCTGAAGCTGTACTAAACATGGGCTAACAATGGTTTAAATGTGTGAGAAGCTTCTAAATTGCTTCAGTGTTTTATGGCTGGTTAATTCAGCAGGTTTCAGGTAACAGATGCTTACCAATAAACAATGATGTTTTATCCTCCCATGCAATGTGTTTCTGTAGCCTGCTAATTACAGTGTGTAGTAATTAGTTACAGGTGTGGGAATATGACTTGCCACAGGCAAGAGCACAGCAACAGTTGTAGGTAACTTGAACATTACATAGCATGTTAACACAACCAGGTCACTATTTTACAAATGCATACCTCCCAACATTGCAAACGGACAAAGAGGGACAATGTATTTTTAGGGGTGTGCCCAGTTGCAGGGCTCTTCAGAGGAATTTTAGGTGACATTAATGTGAATAAAATTAAATTTTTAATAAGAACACTGTAACTTATTTACACAGACTGATTTCTAAACACATTTATTGCAGTTTAACCCCTTCACGACCGCTGACGGTTCAGGACAGTCATCAGTAAAATCCCCTTGAGGACCGGTGACAGTCCTGAACCGTCATAACGGTATTATGTACTAACCCGATCGCCGTCGTTCCACCGGCGGCCATCAGCGTTGCTCCCGATGTGGGGAGACTGCCTGACAGCCCAGGCAGTCTCCCCGCAGCAAATTATGACCCACGGCCACGTGATCGCTCAACAGATAGCTGTCCAAGTATCTGCCTGCAGGGGGACTGTCTGTGCTGACAGGCAGTCTCCCTGTTGCTGTAAAATAAAATAAAAAAATGTTAATGTTAAAAATATAACTAGTAGTAGGGCGACAGGACTATACGGTCGCTAGCTTATCACACACTCCGGATAGAGCATAACAGGCACCTGCCGACACAGGTCGATTTCCATCGGGAACATACACAGGGGACCTCCACCTCGGGTGCCCCATCACTGGAGGCTGAGATACGGGTTTATAAACCGACACCACTCTCCTTGACGAGACCCGCACTGGGTGTGGGGTCCCACGGGGTTACACCTGTATCTGACATTTTGTTGAATAGGCCTCATAGTCTTAACCATAAAGCGAGTCAAAACCCGGGATGAGACGCGGGAGGAACGGTTGTTGTCCTAAGATAGGTCCCTACAACATCAGCGATCTTGTCCCTATATAATAAACAGCTCTACTTGGTAGGTTAAGTTACATACGTACCTAGTCCACTAGCAAAGAATAAATAAAGAATGTAACAATAGGATGGATGGGGGGACTACGGGGCAGGGGTTGGGCTGGGGGGCCACTACAGGGGGAGGGAGGAGAAGAGAGGGATTGCTACACAACTGATGTAAGGGTGACGGCGACACATAACCTGCCTATTACTTATTGTACACTGTATATTTTCTATGTTATGTAAAAACTTCTGAAACTACCAATAAAAACGTTATTGACAAAAATATATATATATATATATATATATATATAACTATATATATATATGTCTATATATCCTATATATATAATGTCATACTAAGTGTATTTTTTACATATATTAATATAAAAATACACTTATAATTAAATTACACATATATATATATATATATATATAATAACTATATATTGTGTATATATATATATATACTATAAAATACAAATAAGTAAATTAAAATAAACTAAAAACCAAAAATAATAAAGTTAAAAAAATTTATATATATATATATATACATATATATAAAATTTTATTCTGTATTTTGATATTAAAGGATAAGTATAGGGTCAGGAACACAAGCATGTATTCCTGACCCTATAGTGTTAACACCACCATCTAGCCCCCCTGGGCCCCTCATGCCTCCATAAATATAGCAAGTTCTTATTGTATTCAAGACTGAAGCTGTAACTCTGCATGCTGTTAGACTCAGAAAAACAAGCAGTCTGCTGACATCATGAGAAGTGGTAGCCTGATCCTATCACAGTGATTCTCCATAGGATTGGCTGAGACTGACAAAGAGGCAGATCAGGGGCAGAGCCAGCATGATTCAAACACAGCCCTGGCGAATCAGCATCTCCTCATAGAGATTAATTTAATCAATGAATCTCTATATTTAAAGTACAGTGTCTGCATGCAGAGGGAGGAGAAACTAAATGGTTGGATGCATTTTAGGCAGCCATGACCCAGGAAGGATCTCTAACAGCCATCTGAGGAGTGGCCAGTGAAGTTATCACTAGGTTGTAATGTAAACACTGCATTTTCTCAGACAAAGACACTGTATACAGCAAAAGGCCTGAAGGTAATGATTCTACTCACCAGAACAAATTCAATAAGCTGTAGTTGTTCTGGTGACTATAGTCCCCATATATATATATATATATATTTATATCAAAATACACTTAGAATGTAATTATATATCGATCAGAGCGTTGCCATGGTAACCGCAGCAACGCCCTAACCTCGCGATAGGAACCCGGCGGAGCTGGAAGCCAGAGCTCCTCCGGGCCTCTCTACCTCCCTCCCCAGCCGGTGGCTGCATGTCAGTGCCTGTGGGCCGGTGAGGGAGATCTTTGCTATATTTGCCCTTCACAGGAAACATGCCACTTAGATTCTCAAAACTCTGTTTTCATGGCATTGTGAGCAGTCTTGTGTACCCTGCCCTATAGGGTGAGTGGACTGATATATTGTCCTCTTCTCCTTACACAATGTTTGTTTACTTGTCCTGCGTTTATCCATATGTTACAGGATAAATAGTTTAGAAGGATTAGCCAGCTTTAACCATTAAAATAATACAATGAATTAGATGCCTATTTAGCAAGTGCAGACTTACAGAATTACAGTAAGATTTGACTTTGATATTGCATAAATAAAATACAATTGGTTCTTGAGAGTGAATTTTCATTATACATATGGGACAAATTAAGTAGCATGTCATTGAGGGGTAGTTGGGTACGCCTTCTTGTCTAGATTGACAAATAATTATAATTGCAAACACTGAACCTGATTGACTTTGTAATTTTTCATTCTAATTAGTTATATAACTGTAACCTTGACTTCTCAGTACCATCATTGTATTGTAAGAGTTATGTTCCCATGAAATGCTGTACGCAAACCCAACATAAAATATTAATCTCCGGTTATCCTTCATTAGAATTGTACTTGTTTTGCATATTCTTGTTTCATGACCTAAAATAGAATATTGTTCTCTAATTATATTGTTCTTTATTTACAAGCTGTGTTAATTCCATTTTCTGTTTCGTACAATTCATTGCACATTGATCTATGTTTCTAACAGTTCTGCTGTCTCCTTGTGATCAGAACTATTGTAATATTTTTTTTCTAGCATTAAAAAGAATTCCTTGAGCTCTATTCTACCAGTAACATATTGTTTCTATTCTTTTCACTTGGTATTCCATTAGCATACACAGCAGTATTAGTAATTAAGTAATAGCAGTGACTGCCTTGTGTAATGTGCCCTAGAGGTTTTTGAAGCAATTAAGTCCTATTTCACTATTTAAGCTTGTCAATGCCTGGCCAATGGAAAGAGACACAAATTTAATAAATTCAAACAAAAAGTAAACAGCAGAGCTCACCCTTCTAACTAGTGCTGAAACATATACTCCTATGATACTAAACAAGCATTCAAAGCGCCATAGCATCATGGGAGTTGGTGACATATGGTGACTATGCTTAATAACGCTACAGAATGTTCTTACATCAAGTGGGAGGAGAAATTATAGTAGAGAATTGTTCACTCTTTCTTGGTGGACAAGATCAGTAATTCTCAAACTAATTTTCATACAAGCATGGGAAAGACTTTGGCTCCATGGTGATTGAACTGTATGTATGTGATCTGAGCGCCATTCGGTAGTGATGTGCGCTCAGATCTAAGCTATCTGGGGATAGGTAGAATGTATATGTTGTGTGTAGTAAGTGTAACATTGGATATTTTAATGTCTTTTATTGTCCTTTGTCTGCCATGTGGTTAATGGAGTTTTGCCTCTGTCTTTGGAGATAATTGGATTATCATTATTTTAGGGACTAAATTAGGACATCCTAGACGAGGGGGAATGTATCAAAACTTATTTGGTAACCACTGGTCTAGCTCGACCAGCCCCTCCATGTGACTCTCCAAGCCCCTCATGTGTCTCTCCCGATCCCCCTTTCCTCCTGTCCTCCTGAACCTTTTCACCTCCATGGCCGAGCAAGCCGGAGTACCCGGTCTGACAGGAAGTACTCTCTCTGTGAGCAGTGACTGGCGGAGTGCTGTGCTGTGTGCTGTCACATGGCCACTGTGCATCCCGGGCCAGTGCGGCCATGAATTGGCCCTGAAGTTATGTCGGTCCATGGGCACACGGGTCGACAGTTATATTTCAGAATTGCTTATGAATAGATTAATTTTTGTATAGTCATTGAAGTTGTTTTATTTCTTGAAATACCAGCCTACATTGCTAAGTCACCTGCAGATTTCTTTAGTATTCAAACTCTGACTTTCCTCCTTTCCATTTTCGTTCATCACCTGTTCTTCTTATATATCAATGGTGGGCCCCTTTTCACCTAAATACCATATTGGTGTTGGCGGACTTCAGATCACTACTCCTCAATTCTTCTACCATTTTTGTAACATACACCTTTACCACAAATATGCATATATCTATTACATGAGAAACTTAATTGTGTCAACTTGTAAGATATTATACACAGACTACATCCCAGAAACTGTAATAAAAGTGGATTTATGTACACATACTGTTGCCTTACATTCCAGGCAAAAAATAGTTGTTTTTCCGTTGTTTAATCATACCGTATCAGCCAACATCAAACACAAGATCACTTTAAAATGATATCTGAGTATGTATTCCTGTCAGACCTTTGTCATGCCTATGATTTATTATAATCCACATACTCTTTAAAAAAAAACCTCGAACTGCTTCTATAATAAACATTGCTGCTATTTTCCAATCGTGCATAAACACATTTTCCTCAGTTAGGAGGGAGATGAATTTATTGCTAGAGCTTAGTGTGGAAATGGTTAATGTGCAAATCATCCATTTCTTTAAAATAGAACAAAAACATGTAAACAACTGGATTAAATGAACAGCAAGCAACATTCACATTTGAAAGGTATCATGCCACACCGAGCTGCTGACGTCAATCTTGTATATTAGATGTCATTGTTGCATGATGTATCCTGGTAACATTGTCACATCAGTCCTTGCTGTCGCTAAAATCAATTGACTTGTATTATTTGCTGCTGTTTGATGGTGGTTTTCTACTGAGCCCTATTTACAGTTAACATTTAGAGCCCTATTTACAGTTTATATTTATATAACAAATTAAATTGCTACAGGAACTGGAATATATATAAAATTAAAATATTCTAGGCATACAAAGATTAGATTGTCTACGAGCACCTCAGATTATCCCACCTATAGAAATAGTACTTGGTGCCCTGTGAAAGTTCTTGATCAATACTGCCACACCCTTACAGAATGTTCCAGTAACACACCTCTTCTGCCTCTGCAGGATAACCCCCTTCACATCATCTAATTGTATTTTGTATGTTAGGAAACTCTTTGTAAAACTAGGTTTTAACACTTGCTCATGGCATTTATATAGAATTGGTGCTTCTCGTGTCTAGCAAGAAGGTTCCAGTACATATTATGAAGAGAGTAGGACTTTGGAAGTCATCGGCTTATAATATATACATCCCCCAGTCTTAGAAGGAGTTGAGACAGGCATTTCAGGATCTGGCTATGTAATTTTGATAATCTACAATAAAGTTTTGCATCTTTAAATATTTTTTCCCTCTGTAGATAAAGGCCTACCAACAGTCAGCTTTGAAACACCACAACCAACGTTTACACTATATCACTATAT
>OW240913.1:192814444-192840497 GCA_933207985.1 Pelobates cultripes
CAAAGTTAGAGAGTACTCATAGGTCTTCAAATCAGTCATAAAGCACTGTTTGATAGAATTAAAGTCCTGTGAAAACCCCTTCCACCTGAAGTAAGTGGATAGTTAATACATTGCTAAACACAAATACACACACCACTTGCTTTTCCCACAGGAATCTCACTTTAACAGTGCTCTCACTACTGCAATTGATTCTGGGTAGGCATATGCAAATGAGCTCAACAAAGAACCACATTTTTGCCTCATAATTCCACTTTATACATGGATTCTATGTAGTATGTGTCTGCTGTATACAGCAGCTTTGAAACACAGTGTATATATATATATATATATATATATATATATATATATATTCCATATATTCTATACAGAATATTCTATACACAATATATATATATATATATATATACACATATACAGACACTCCTCACTTACCGACCGGGTTCCGTTCCTACGACCTGGTCGTAGAACGAATTGGTCAGCAATTAGAGGGATTCCCAGCTCTGGTGCGTTCATCTATGTTCGGGGAAACTTCCCCGAACATAGACGAACGCAACAGAGCAGGGAATCCCTCTAATCTATGCTTGGGGAAATTTGCCAGAATTGTTCTGGAAGGTGTGTTATTCTATTTTACTGATATTGCAAGCATGTACTTTAGTCTTATAAACTCTGCTATAAATTATTGTAATGGATTATTAAGGTTGTATGTGTCTATATTTATATTTTTATTTAATAAAATATTTAAAAAGACAAAGCTTTATTGCTTCCAAGACAATCCCTATTTTATATTGTATTCTCAATTATTTATATATGTTAAATAGAGGATCTCTTACTAACTATATAATATTATGGCTAAGATATCTGTATGGTTAGCCCTGATAAATTCTATGCTTTAAGACGTTATAGTGGTAAATAGGGGAACTGGCTGCGGTTACAGACTGGACTCCCAAATATATTTATGTATGAAAACAAGATGGCTGCTGTGGCGGAACCAGCCTCGCCACTGTCCACTGGAGGAGCCTGGTTGCTCGCCTGCTCCCTTTAGACTATGGCCCGGCATTTAAAACCTTTTATTTTCCCTGCAGAAAGGCTTATTCGTGCCTTTCTGCCGGGGTGTTCGGTAGATTCAATCTACCAAAAATAGTACAGAACGATCGACCACCTGGGAACTGGAGTGTGCTGTCAATTGACTGCCCAGAAGCTGCGGTTAACCGCAGCTTAATTGCCGAATGCTGGGTGGCCTTTGTTCGTTTGCCGAACACGTGGCAGCGCCATTTTAACTCCCGAACGGCCAAACTATGGAACTGGAAACAGACACTTATTTGCGTGAACACCGCTGAGCCGCCAGCCTCGTAACCTCTGCATTCGGTAGTGTTTAGTGATGTACCAAACGGTTCGCTGGCGAATAGTTCCTGGCGAACATAGCGTGTTTGCGTTCACCACGGCAGGCGAACATATGCATGGTTCGATCCGCCCCCTATTTGTCATCATTGAGTAAACTTTGACCCTGTACCTCACAGTCAGCAGACACATTCCAGCCAATTAGCAGCACACCCTCCCTAGCAGACCCTCCCACCTACTGGACAGCATCCATTTTACATTCATTCTCAAGCTGCATGCTTAGTGAGAGGAGGGAAAGTGTAGCTGCTGTTGATTTGATAGGGAAATGGATAGCTAGGTTAGTGTATACAGTGTCCACTACAGTCCTGAAGGACTCATCTAATCTCTGCTGTAAGGACAGCACCCCAAAAAGCCCTTTTTAGGGCTAGAACATCAGTCTGCTTTTTTTTTTTCTGTAATGTAATTGCAGTTGCCTGCCTGCCAGCCTGTGTGTCAGGCTCATAGTGGATACTGTGCCCACTTGCCCAGTGCCACCACTCACTCACTGGTGTCACAATGGCTTGCATTTAAAAAAACCCATTTTTTTTTTCACTATAATAGATTGAATAGCAGTTAGTTGTCTGCCAGCTTCTGTGTCAGGCTCACAGTGGATACTGTGCCCACTTGCCCAGTGCCACCACTTACTCACTGGTGTCACAATACCTTGCATTTAATTTTTATTTTTTTTCACTATAATAGATTGAATAGCAGTTAGTTGTCTGCCAGCTTCTGTGTCAGGCTCACAGTGGATACTGTGCCCACTTGCCCAGTGCCACCACTCACTCACTGGTGTCACAATAGCTTGCATTTAATTTTTATTTTTTTCACTATAATAGATTGAATAGCAGTTAGTTGTCTGCCAGCTTCTGTGTCAGGCTCACAGTGGATACTGAGCCCACTTGCCCAGTGTCACCACTCACTCACTGGTGTCACAATAGCTTGCATTTAAAAAAATATATATTTTTTTTCACTATAATAGATTGAATAGCAGTTAGTTGTCTGCCAGCTTCTGTGTCAGGCTCACAGTGGATACTGTGCCCACTTGCCCAGTGCCACCACTCATTCACTGGTGTCACAATAGCTTGCATTTAAAAAAAAATGTATTTCACTGTAATAGATTGAATAGCAGTTAGTTGTCTGCAAGCGTCTGTGTGTCAGGCTCGCAGCGTATACTGTGCCCACTTGCCCAGTGCCACCACTCACTCACTGGTGTCACAATAGCGTGCATTTAAAAACCAAAAAACCTTTTTCACTGTTATAGATTGAATAGCAGTTAGTTGTCTCCAAGCGTCTGTGTGTCAGGCCTACAACGTGTACTCTGCCAACCTTTGCCAGTTCAAAGTGCCACTCTTATCTGGTGTCACAATAGCGTGCATTTAAAAACCCAAAAACTTTTTTCACTGTTATAGATTGAATAGCAGTTAGTTGTCTTCAAGCGGGTGTGTCAGGCCTATAGCGTGTACTCTGCCAGTGCACAGTGCCACTCATACCTGGTGTCATAATAGCTTGCATTTAAAAACAAAAAACTTTTTTCACTGTTATAGATTGAATAGCAGTTAGTTGTCTTCAAGCGGGTGTGTCAGGCCTACAACGTGTACTCTGCCAACCTTTGCCAGTTCAAAGTGCCGCTCATATCTGGTGTCACAATAGCGTGCATTTAAAAACCCAAAAACTTTTTTCACTGTTATAGATTGAATAGCAGTTAGTTGTCTTCAAGCGGGTGTGTCAGGCCTACAACGTGTACTGTGCCAGTTCACAGTGCCACTCATATCTGGTGTCACAATAGCTTGCATTTAAAAACAAAAAACTTTTTTCACTGTTATAGATTGAATAGCAGTTATTTGTCTTCAAGCGGGTGTGTCAGGCCTACAACGTGTACTCATGCCTTCAAAATAAAATACAGCTACACCAAAAAATGAATATAAAGTGATTTATTTTATTTAACTCACTAGAATGCCAAATCAATGAGAACCCTGAGCTTGTTTCTTCGCAACGAGACGGTTCCATCTGGGGGTAATAGGAGACAATGACACCCAAAGTGTGGTGCTTATGTCCAGTTTATTCCGCTGTTTTGTTTTGGTTGCTGTCACTGCAGAAAACCCCGCTTCACACAGATAGGTTGTCAGAAATGGCAATAGGGATTTAAGTGCTGTGGTGGCAATCTCAGGGTATTCCGCCATGACTTTAATCCAGAACACCGGCAGAGTTATTGTCTCGAACATAGTTTTAAGGCCACCGTCATTTGTAATCTCCAGCAGTTGTTCTTCTTCTAGCATAGACATGCTAGATTCGCCTGATTTGTTGGCAAATGGGTCGTGGATCCATTCCTTACCAGTTCGTGGGTCTTTTGTGGTTGGGAAGTAGCGCTCAAACTCTTTTAAAAGCAAAGACAGGTAATCGTGCACCAACTGGCAGAATGAATGTTCAAGCTCAGTCTCGCCTAAAATCCCCGCTAATGTCTGAAACATGTCCAAAATGCCTCTGTTCACGCGCCGTCCCCACAACTCCAGTTTGGCTTTAAATGCAGCTACTTTGTCTGACAACTTGAAAACAGTTGTCATTTTTCCCTGAAGGCCCAGATTGAGTTCGGCCAATGGCGTGGGGTTTGCCTTACGGCCAATCAGGAAGCGGGAGGACCCAGGAGGAGGATCAGTGTAACAATAGGGAATTTTCATTCGCTATTGTCACACAATGGGCGGGCTCGGGAGGGCGCAATGCTCTGCGCCTCGGCCGCCACAGTGAAATTAAAGTTCCTCGGGCGGCCCGGTACCGTTTGATCCACGTACCGGTGCGCAGCCCGGGGGTTGAGGAACACTGTTTTAGGGAACTTTCTGCCTTGGAAACAAACATCAATTCTTCTGGCCGCTGCTACAGCAGCGGCTGCAACAATACCTAATTTTTCAGGCATGTGTACATGCCTAATTTTTCGGGCCTCTGGTGCTGCACTGTGGTTTCAAAAACCAAACCAAAAAAAAGGCACATAACAGTAGTAGGTCCCCCCTTATCCTTATTTACTGAATATTCCCCTGTATAACAATGTTTGGCATTTAGTGAATATTCCCTATTCTGCTCTGTGTCAGTGTGTATCAGGGATCCTGAGGATAGGTGTCAATCCATACCTGCCAAGTGACCCTATGTAGGGGCAACAGTCCCTATTCTGCTCTGTGTCAGTGTGTATCAGGGATCCTGAGGAAAGGTGTCAATCCATACCTGCCAAGTGACCCTATGTAGGGGGAACAGTCCCTATTCTGCTCTATGTCAGTGTGTATCAGGGATCTTGAGGATAGGTGTCAATCCATACCTGCCAAGTGACCCTATGTAGGGGCAACAGTCCCTATTCTGCTCTGTGTCAGTGTGTATCAGGGATCCTGAGGATAGGTGTCAATCCATATCTGCCAAGTGACCCGATGTAGGGGGAACAGTCCCTATTCTGCTCTGTGTCAGTGTGTATCATGGATCCTTAGGATAGGTGTCAATCCATATCTGCCAGGTGACCCTATGTAGGGGGAACAGTCTCTATTCTGCTCTGTGTCAGTGTTTATCAGGGATCCTTAGGAGAGGTGTCAATCCATATCTGCCAAGTCACCCTATGTAGGGGGAACAGTCCTTATTCTGCTCTGTGTCATTGTGTATCAGGGATCCTGAGGATAGGTGTCAATCCATATCTGCCAAGTGACCCTATGTAGGGGGAACAGTCCCTATTCTGCTCTGTGTCAGTGTGTATCAGGGATCCTTAGGATAGGTGTCAATCCATATCTGCCAAGTGACCCTATGTAGGGGGAACAGTCCCTATTCTGCTCTGTGTCAGTGTGTATCAGGGTCTCTGAGGACAGGTGTCAAGCCATATGTCAAGGTGTCAATATGTCATATGTCAGGTGTCAATCCATATCCATTGTGATTTAGGAATGTTAGGTGATTTATGCCCTTTATGGATTAAGAGCCAGACTCTGCATCAACTGTGTAATTTTCCATGGGAGTTTTGCCATGGATCCCCCTCCGGCATGCCACAGTCCAGGTGTTAGTCCCCTTGAAACAACTTTTCCATCACTATTGTGGCCAGAAAGAGTCCCTGTGTGTTTTAAAATTTGCCTGCCCATTGAAGTCTGTGGCGGTTTGCCCGGTTCACCGGTTTGCGAACATTTGTGGAAGTTCGTGTTCGCCATTCGCGAACCAAAAATTTCGTGTTCGCGACATCACTAGTAGTGTTACCGAATGCCTGTTCATTCAGTAGTTTAACCATATGAACAGCATCACCTCAGATAGCCATGCCATGGAGCCTATTCGTGTAACGAAAGACTATGGGAAAGACTTTGGCTCCATGGCAATTGAACTGTATGTATGTGATCTGAGCGCCATTCAGTAGTGATGTGCGCTCAGATCTAAGCTATCTGGGGATAGGTAGAATGTATATGTTGTGTGTAGCAAGTGTAACATTGGATATTTTAATGTCTTTTATTGTCCTTTGTCTGCCATGTGGTTAA
Organism: Pelobates cultripes; assembly: GCA_933207985.1. Classification (NCBI taxonomy): domain Eukaryota; kingdom Metazoa; phylum Chordata; class Amphibia; order Anura; family Pelobatidae; genus Pelobates; species Pelobates cultripes. The sequence continues at coordinate 192,820,303 of OW240913.1, forward strand.
TGGAGTTTTGCCTCTGTCCTTGGAGATAATTGGATTACAGAGAGGAGGGATTGTGATGCATTGTGGGATTGTAAGCTTGTGATTGGTCAATGTCCAATATGTTTCCCACTCTGGTCCCCTAAGGGAATGTCCACCGGGTGGAAGACCTGCATAAAAGCCGTGCAGGTAGCCCCAGTAAATGAGTTCTGCTTGACCCTCAAACCAAGTGTCGTCTCGTTCTTAGGGGGAATTGGATTGTATGCTGTTACAGCGCGACTGCCAGGAGTGTAAGCTGTTCGTATGGTTTTTCCTGTTCGTTTGTTTAACAGCATTCATGTGTTTCCTGTTCGGGAGTTGGAGGATTCGTATGGTTCCAATTCGGGAATTGGAGAATTCGTGTGTTTGCAGTTCGGGAGATTGGGGATTGCAGTAGCTGCCTCTGCATCTGAAAAGAGAATATTGCCTAAATGGTTTTAACCTCTTGTGTGCAAAATGGTCCGTTACATCTGCACTCATGCATACATTATAAAGGTGCTCCTAAGGTCAATTATACAACATATACTTTTCAGCCACAGCATTAAAACCACTGAGAGCTGAAGTGAATAATATTGATTATATTGTTACAACGATACCTGTTGGGGTTGGATATATTAGGCAGTAAGTAAACAGTCAGTTCTTGAATTTCATTCAATGACATTGACAAGGGCCAAATAGTGATGGCTACATTTCCAAAACAACAAGTCTTATGAGGTGTTTCCAGTATGCAGTGGTTAGTACCATCCAAATGTGGTGCATGGAAGGACAACCGGTGAACAGACATCAGTGTCACAGGCACTTAAGACTCATTGATGCACATGGGGAGTGAAGGCCTGACCACCTGGTCCAATCATACAGAAGCTACATACAGAGCTCCTGTAACTCAAATTGCTGAAAAACATAACGCTGTCAATGATAGAAAGGTGTCAGAACACACAGTGAATCTCAGATTGCTGTGTATGTGTCTACATAGCCACACACCGGTCAGAGTGCTCATGATGACCCCTGTCCACTGCCAAATGCACCTTCATTGAGGAATGAGAATCAGAAGTAGACCAATGGAAAAAAGTTGCCTGATCTGATGAATCACTTTTTCTTTTACATCAGATGGCTGGCTGGGTGACTGTGTGTTGTTTTCCTGGGGAAGACACCATGTACTATGGAAAAAAGGCAGGATGGTGGAGGCAGGGTTATGCTCTGGGCAGTGCTCTACAGGGAAACTTTGGGTCCTGGCAATCACATGGCTGTTACTTTGACACGTACCACCTACATAGAGATTGTTGCATTTCGTGTACACCTCTTCATGTCAATGGTGTTCCCTGATGGGAGGGGCCTCTTTCAGCAGGATAATGCATCCTACCACATTGTAAAAATTGTCCAGTAATAGTTTGAGGAGCATGTCAAAGAGTTCAAGGTGTTGCCTAGGCATCTAAATTCCCCAGATCTTAATCTGACTGACCATCTGTGGGTTGTACTGGAACAACACATCAGATCCATGTAGACCCCACCTTGCATCTTGCAGGATCTTCCACTAATGTCTTGGTGCCAGATACTACAGAACACGATCAGAGGTCTTTATAGAGTCCATGCCTCCATGCATCAGAGCAGATTTGGCAGCACACAGGGAACCTACACGATATTAGGCTGGTGGTTTTAGTGTTGTGGCTGATAAGTGTTCATGATCCAGCACACCTATATATATATATATATATATATATATATATATATATATTTGTGTTCGGGCAACTTTGATTATGATATGAGGTAAGACTGTTGTTAGCAACCTGTGATAGGAAAGTCGGTTGAGGTGTGCCAAAAATAAACTGGGCCTACACTAGAAGAGTAAGGTGAGTAAAAAGGAGTGGTCGGTGGGGCAGCAGAATTGTCAGTTCTTGGAACAGGGGGGCGGCTGTGTCAAAATCAATGACAGACTGCTAGCCACGTCAGTTTCCTAACAAACCTCATTATCATGAACGAAGACGAGCGGCCATTGTTAATGATTTAGAAAACCGCCTGGTTGTCTGAGAAACACTGGACTGATTTGCCTGACCACAAATGGTCCCATGCCACTGCTGTGGCAACAATAGGGTATACCTTGAAAAAAGCTGAATTGTTGTAGAACCATTTAATTTCCTGTACCTGCTCTGGGCAACTACCCCAGAGCCATTTGTTGCCAAAAATGGCAGCAAAGCCTGTGGTAGGCACTGCATCCATCCAAATGACGGGTGAGTGTATTGATACCTGAGGGAGAAACATGCTTTACACGTTCCAATGCGAAAGAAACATGTTCCACATGAGGAGGTCCGCTGTGGCTTGGCTATTAAGGGAGATACAACTGTAATCATCGGGGAATGTGGGGAGAAGGCTCAGGAGTCTAGCAATGAACGCTCTACCCTGTGGGATGATTCGCATTGAGAAATTTAGCGAGCCCAACAGAAATTGCAACTCTTTACGGTTACAGAAGCCTGTCGTGTAGGATGTTAGTGATTTTCCTACTGTGGAAGGCTGGCTTCCATGGCCACCGAATTAAGATGTATCCCCAGAAAATTAATGATGGTGTCTGGACCCTCAGTTTTCTTAGGCGAGACTGGTACCTCTAACGTGTGGAATATTTGACACGCTATCTAGACTGCAAGAGGGGGAAGAATTACTCTTGATGAATAAAAACCACCCAAATAGTGGCTTATGGTATGGCACCGGCATGAATTTAGGAGAAGCCAGCACAAGATTTCCATGAAGTAAGCCTAGTGAAAAAATAATAGAGACCTTTCCATTTAGATGGATGTATGGGTAATAATTTAAAGGTGTTGGCAATGTCGTTCTTGCTAAGCCAGGCCCCACTGCCCACTGACATGATGGCATCTACTGCATTATCAATCATTGTGTACTGCAGTGAGAACTCTTCCAAGGGGATCAGTGAGTTAAGGCTAGGGGCTACTGAGGAGTGGTGCAGAGAGATCTCAGATCGGTCTCTGCTTAGCCAAATTTTTACCGGTGACTAGGCCAATAGGATTAGTGCTCCAGTTAGAAAAAAGGAGGCTCTTTGAAATGCCCTAATACAAACCCTTGCTCAAGTTCTAGCTGTAATAACATCTCTATTGCATCAGTGCCAGCCTTGGTTGAGGACCCAGGTGACCGTCTAAGAAGCGAGCTGCGACAATGAAGCCTAAGTTGAAGTAGCTTGATACCTCAATGAACCTGGATACTGGAGAGCAGGATACACAAACACATATACATGCACATAAACACATATATATATATATATATATATATATACATGCACATGAACTCATATACACAAATATAAATGCACAGGCAAATATATATATATATATATATATATATATACACACACACAATGAATGTGGCGGCAAGGCTCATCTTACTGTCCGCCCACACCTCCCAAGCGTCACCCTTTCGTTGGCTTCCTGTAAGATATAGTGCTCAATTTAAAATTCTGGTTCTTACTTTCAAATCTCTACATAATGCTGCTCCCACCTATCTATCCTCCCTAATACACAAGTATGTCCCATCTAGGCCCTTATACTCTGCTGAAGACTTACGTCTATCTTCTGTCTGTACTCCCACCTCTGATGCTCGCCTTCAAGACTTCTTGAGGGCTGCACCGTTCCTGTGTATCTCACTTCCCTCCTCCGTTAGATGCTCATCCAGTTTCCACTCCTTCAAAAAAATCATTAAAAACCCACTTCTTCATAAAAGCGTATAAATTAAACTGTTAATAGTGCCTGACTGATTCCTCTCTTGCAACTGTCATGAGAATAATACTATCCTTACCTTTTGTGTCACTTTACCCCACTCCCTCTAGCACGTAAGCTCATTGAGCAGGGCCCTCATCCCCTCTGTTCCTGCGTGTCCAACTTGTCTGGTTACAACAAGCATGTCAAACTCAAAGTCTGGCACGGGCCACATAAACAAGGTCTAAGGTTTATGTGGGCTGCAAAAAAAAAAAAATACTTTAAATTTTTAGTGAAACTTAGGTTTTATTTTAAAAAGTACAGTATAAAAAATCCCCTCTTCTAAACCACAGCACCCCCTCTAATAAATCCCAGTCCCCCCTCTACTAAACCACAGCACCCCCCTCTACCACCCTGTGCCAAATCTGATCCTACCGCTGACACACACACACACATATTAACTGACAGACAGACACACACATACCTCATACTCACTGACAGACACACACACCTACTCACTGACAGACAGGCACACACATACAGACACACTGACAGACACACACATACTGACAGACACACACACATACTCACACACTGACAGACACACACACATACTCACTGACAGACACACACACATACACACATACAGACACACATACTCACTGACAGACACACACACATACTGACACACACACATAGTTGCTGACAAACGCACACAGACACACACATACTTTCTGACAAACACACAGTGTGTGTGTCTGTCTGTGTGTGTGTCTGTCTGTCAATGAGTATGTGTGTCTGTGTGTGTCTGTCAGCAAGTATGTGTGTCTGTGTGTGTCTGTCAGCAAGTATGTGTGTGTCTGTCAGTGAGTGTGTGTGTGTCTGTGTGCGTTTGTCAGCAAGTATGTATGTGTGTATGTATGTGTGTGTCTGTCAGTGTGTCTGTATGTGTGTGCCTGTCTGTCACACAGACACACATACTCATTGACAGACAGACACACACACAGACAGACACACACACTGACACACACAAACATACTCACTGACCGACACACATATACTTGCTGACAGACACACTCACTAACAGACACACACATACTTCTGACAGACAGACAGTCATCCTACCGCTGACACACACACACACACATATTAACTGACAGACAGACACACACATACATCATACTCACTGACAGACACACACACCTACTCACTGACAGACAGGCACACACATACAGACACACTGACAGACACACACATACTGGCAGACACACACACATACTCACTGACAGACACACACACCCACATACAGGAGCACACATGCCACTGACGGGCACACCTGCTGGCACACACGCTGACGGCGCACACAGACACACACATACTTGCTGACAAACACACACCTACTCACTGACAGACAGGCACACACATACAGACACACTGACAGGCACACACATACTGACAGACACACACACATACTCAAACACTGACAGACACACACACATACTCACTGACAGACACATACACACATACAGACACACATACTCACTGACAGACACACACATACTGACACACACACATACTTGCTGACAAACGCACACAGACACACACACACTCACTGACAGACACACACATACTCACTGACAGACACACACATACTTGCTGACAGACACACACAGACACACATACTTGCTGACAGACACACACAGACACACATACTCATTGACAGACAGGCACACACACAGACAGACACACACACTGACACACACAAACATACTCACTGACAGACACACATATACTTGCTGACAGACACACTCACTAACAGACACACACATACTTCTGACACACACACACACATACTCACTGACAGACACACACATACAGACACACTGACAGATGGACACTCACTGACAGACACACATACTCACTGACACACACACACACACACACACAGGCACACACACATACTCACTGACACACAGACAGACACTCACTGACAGACACGCACTGACAGACATTCACACACACACACACTTTACTTTATTGCTCCCTACCTTTTGGAGCCCATGTGGGACATCTCCCTGAGGTCCTTCAATCTGCTCCTCACTGCTCCCTTGCGCGCAGTTTAGTGATGCCGGGTGCTGGAATATGACGTCATATTCCGGCGCACGGCTTCACTACAGATGGCGCAAGGGAGCAGTGAGGAGCAGGAAAGCTGAGCTCCCTCGCTGGCCCTCCTCCCCAACCGGATAAGTGTTAACAGAGTAGGTACCTGCAATGTGGGGAAAGCAGGTGCCTACTCTGCTATAACACCAGCATGTACTCGCGGCTCGCCGCACTGCAAAGATGGTCCTTGTGGGCCATGGGCCGCGAGTTTGACATGCTTGGGTTACAACTACATGTTTTTTAGTCCACCCACTGTAAAGCGCTGCGGAATTTGTTGGCGCTATCTAAATAATAACATAATAATATGTAATCATGCATAAGAGTATGGGAAAGCATATATTGATATATTGGCTTCAATAAATTGACAAAAACCTTTAAACAGCAAATAAAAACTAGCTGGGAAATCTCAACCCTTGAGACATATATCTCTAAAAAGATTATCCCAAGGGGACTTAGGGTTTTAGTTCCACCATCACGGAATATTGAAATAGAGGGTTTCACTCAAGAATGGGAGGAGGCAGCAGCAAGATGCTCTACCACCTTCATGTCCATCATATGCAAATATGAGACCATACATCTGACTAATATCCAAAAAACTCTAGATAATGAGATAGAGAATATTCAAAAGTTCAAAGATGACCCCCAGTTTCAAAACTTAGAAGTAAAATTGAAAACTAATTTGGATAGATTCTCTTATCAAATTAAAATTAAAAAACACCATAAATTTATAAGAGATACCACAGATTTTGAGACAGGGAGAGTTTATCGACAGACAAAAAGGAAAGTCAGAATTGATTCAGATCACTTTAGTACCTCTGAATACGAATCCACTGATAATGAGGGGGAAACCATAATTACTAATCCTACACAAACTTCAACGTCCCAGAACGAGACAAGCACAGAGAGGCAGGGGCCAGAGAAGACAACAACGCCGTCAATAACTAAAGATTTAAGGATAATTAATTTATCCTCATTCAGATTGACGGATATGCAATTAAAAACGCTCTCAAAAGGCCTATCCTTTGTACCTACCCCCCCTTTTAACAAATTCTTTTGGATTAAGGATTTGCACCTGTTCGCACGAAAATTAGCCCTACATAAGTATCACACACATAAGAAAGAACTGAAAGCATCTAGTTTGGGACTGACAATTAGGGATATGGACTGCTTGGAGACCCTAGTCGCACTCCTTGATTCCAATGACTTCAAGGATACCAATATCCCGACCACTCTACTTGCACCTAAGAGTCGCTTTACTCCACATCTGAAAGATTATAAGAATATTGAGGTCTTTCTAGATATGGTCTGTAGAGAAATCGAAAAAGTTGAAACAGGTATCCTGAGTATAGAATCTACTAGCAATCTTAGCAGAATAGAGAAACTAGCATTGAAGCAACTAAAGGAAAATGATCAATTAGTAATTAAACCATCAGATAAGGGCGGAAATATAGTCCTTATGGATCACTCTAAATATGTTCAGATGGTACAACATCTACTGAATGACAAAGAGACTTACCAAGTACTAAATCACGATCCCACTGTACAATATTCTATCGAAATTAAAACTATGCTGAGCCAAGCCCTAGTAGAGAATCTCATCACTAAAAATGAATTTGAATTCATGCTAGTTAGACAACCTATACTCTCAACTTTTTACAGTCTACCTAAAGTCCATAAATCCCTCGACAACCCGTCAGGCAGACCGATTGTCTCGGGATGTGGAAATTTGACTCAGAACCTGAGTATATATTTGGATAAGATTTTGTCCCCTATTGTCTCAAAGTTACCATCGTATATAAGAGATACGAAACAGATGTTGAACTTTCTGAAGGATGTTTTTATACCAGAACAAGCATTACTATGCAGTTTAGATGTAGAGTCATTGTATAGCTCAATTCCTCATACACAGGGAATTAACAATATCAAAGTTATCCTTGAACAAGAATTACAATATCCAGCTGCTTATATAGATCTTATCTCTAACATACTCAGAACAGTTCTGACAAAGAACATTTTTCTTTTTAACGGTACCATTTACCAGCAGATAAGGGGGACAGCGATGGGGACATCCTGTGCCCCCGACTATGCAAATCTTTATTTAGGTACCTGGGAGAAAGATATAAGATCAGCCCCACACCTGCGCCGGTTCATAGGGATGATATCATGCTGGAAACGGTACATCGATGATGTACTAATTGTATGGACAGGGAGCAAGAAAGACTTTGAAATATTTGTAAGCCTCCTAAACACAAATGATCTTAATCTAAGATTCACCAGTGAGATTGGTGGAAAACAACTCAACTTCTTAGATATAACTGTGACCATCCAATCTGGAGATGGAGTATCAACAACTCTTTTCAAAAAACAAACTGCCACTAATAGTCTCCTTAACTGGCATAGCCACCACCCTCAACCTCTCAAGGCAGGTATACCAATAGGACAGTACTTACGATTGAGGCGCAATTGCTCCTCTATTGAGGACTTTAAAATTAAAGCCTGGGACCTCAGGCGTGCCTTTAAGGACAAAGGCTACCCCAATAGAGTTTTACGTAAAGCATACGCTAGAGCAATCAGTACTGCACGTGATTCACTTCTTACTGACGAAAAAGTACAAGACCAGGATCAAAAATTGATCCGTTGCATTGCTACGTATGATGCGGGATGGGACTTTATGATGAGCGTATTGAAACGCTATTGGCCAATCTTGACCTCTGACCCACAAGTAAAACAAGTAATCACTACATTCCCCTCTGTGACAGCACGGAGGGGAAAAAATCTACGTGACACACTGGTACAGAGCCACCTAGCCCCTCTAAAAAGAGGGATTAGCAACTATCTCCCTAAAGGGACTTATAGATGTGGACGCTGTAGCGCCTGTGAATTTATTGATAAAAAATCCAAGGAATTCACGGACAGCAATAACGAAAAAACCTTCCCTGTCCATTCATTCTTCAACTGTAAGACAGAGGGTGTGATATATTTACTCACATGCTCGTGCGGTATCAAATATGTGGGAGAAACCTTCAGACCTTTTAAATTAAGGATTAGGGAACACGTCAATTCGGTCAGAAGACCTCTGGAAACCCCAATATCACGTCATTTGAAAGTTCATCATTTGAATTCTGCCAACAAATTAAAGTTTATGGGCATAGAACACATCCCACAAACTCAAAGGAAGGGGGACTGGGATAGGAAATTGAGACAGCGTGAGTCCTACTGGATTTATAAACTCAAGACCCTCTCCCCTGCAGGCTTGAATGAGGGTTTCTCATTCGTAGCCTTCCTTTAATTACTTTTTCTTCTTTTAACTCTCTTTTCTTCGGATGTATAATTGGCAGGGAAATACCTACCAAATCCTCATATGGATATAAACATCGCACTGTATATATGTTACACGTACCACATTATCTTTTATGTGAGCTAATTTAATTTTATTTAATTATTTTCTTTTTGTCCACCTCTTTTTGGTAGCACTTATGGATTTAGTTATTTAATCTTTGTAATTTTTAGGACGTATAGGGACTAGGTATCCGGGTAGGCACTTGTGGCAACACAGTGCCGAGGTAATTAGAGGAAGCCTCCTACTGATAGGGAGTCTGCTTTTTGGGACACTTGGGGTATTTTTTACTCCTCCTATAGAGGGTTTTTTTCACCTCCTTATACAGGCTCAGTGTACTAGCCATCTCTATACACCTGGATTGGTTACCTATGAGACTTAGGATGCATGTGCTCAACCTTTAGGTTAGAAATTACCAGGCAGTCTCTCTTTGATAGTAGACACCTGTTCTGTGCAATTGTCTCTAGGTGGTTCACCATTTTATATTCCTTTCTCCTATCTGTCCTTTTTAATCTGTGTTTTCCTTTAGGATTATTAAAGGTAGGGACCCCTTCCCCTTAACTATTACTCTCCCACTGAGGACTTATTGTAGTCCTCTTTCTTTCTTCTTTTTTCATATATTGATAGAATAAACATATTGGAATGTGTTTTAAAGTGTTGATACAAATGAAAGAACAGTAAGCTAATGTGTGTAAATGTTCATGTAAAGTGTTGGTAGTGGGATCGGGAACCCAAATCAATATTTAGCCTTCTATTCAATTTGATCATTCTGGCTTCAAACGTTCTTCTTTCTTGGGTATTTTTAAAACCCCCTTTCAGTTCTTTGATTTTTAGGTCCTTCATTGAGTGGCCAAGCTGGGTAAAATGGTGTCCCAGAGGAGTGCAGTACGATTCTTCTTTGTAGTGTTTAATGGAGTGTCTGTGCATATTAATTCTGCCATTTAATTGCTGGGTGGTTTCCCCAATGTATAATCTACCCCAGTGCCCCTGCTCCCCAGCTACCATTGTGCCCCTGCTCCCCAGCTACCATTGTGCCCCTGCTCCCCAGCTACCCCAGTGCCCCTGCTCCCCTATGACACCATCTACCCCAGTGTCCCCGCTCCCCATCTACCCCTATGACCCCATCTACCCCAGTGCCCCTGCTCCCTGTCTACCATAGTGCCCCTGCTTGCCTATCTTCCCCAGTGCCCCTACTCCCTGTCTATCATAGTGCTTCTTATCTACCCAGTGCCCCTACTACCCATCTACCCCAGTGCCCCCACTACCCCATGCCCCTGCTCTCTGTCTACCATAGTGCCCCTGCTCGCCTATCTACCCCAGTGCCCCCACTCCCTGTCTATCATAGTGCTCCTGCTCCCTATCCGGCATCTACCCCAGTGTCCCTGCTCCCTATTATTATTATTATTATTGCCATTTATATAGCGCCAACAGATTCTGTAGCGCTTTACAATATAAGAGGGGGATTTAACTATAAATAGGACAATTGCAAAAAAAACTTACAGGAACAATAGGTTGAAGAGGACCCTGCTCAATCGAGCTTACATTCTATAGGAGATGGGGTGTAAAACACAGGACAGGTATTTGCAGTCAAATAAGGTGGGCTGCCCTTTAGGAGAGAGCAAGAGACAGGTATGTGAGGTAGAGGTTACTCTGGGAGGCCATAAGCTTTCCTAAAGAGATGGGTTTTAAGGCACTTCTTAAAAGATGCAAGACTAGGGGAGAGTCTGATGACGGTAGGCAGGCTATTCCATAGGAAGGGAGCCGCCCGCGAGAAGTCCTGCAAGCGTGAGTTAGCCGTTGAGTTGGCCGTACGGGTGCGGAGAACGGACAGGAGGTGTGAGGAGATATAAGAGGGGCTAGAGTTGTTCAGTGCTTTATAGATGTGAATTAGTACCTTGAATTGACTCCTATAGCATACAGGCAGCCAATGTAAGGACTGACAGAGGGGTGAGGTGAGGTGTAAGAGAAACGACTAGAGAGGAAAATCAGTCTGTCAGCAGCGTTCATTATGGACTGTAGCGGTGCAGTACGGCTTTTGGGAAGACCAATCAGGAGAGAGTTACAATAATCCATGCAGGAAATTACTAGAGCATGGACAAGCTCCTTGGTAGCATCTTGTGTAAGAAAGGGGTGGATGCCGGCTATGTTTTTAAGATGGAATCTACAGGATTTGGAGGACATCCAGTCAGAGATGGAAGAAAGGCAAGCAGTGACACGTTGCAGGACGACAGAGGAGAGGTCCGGTGAGGAGAGATATAACTGGGTGTCATCAGTGTATAGGTGGTAGTGGAATCCAAAAGAGGTAATAAGTTTGCCAAGAGAGGCAGTATAAAGAGAAAATAGAAGGGGACCAAGGACAGAGCCTTGGGGGACTCCAACCGAGACAGGACGAGGGGAGGAGGTATCATTAGAAAAGGAGACACTGAATGAGCGTTAGGGAGAGATAAGAGGAAAACCACGAGAGGAGAGAGTCACAGAGACCAAGTTATTGAAGAGTTTGAAGAAGGAGAGCATGATCAAAAGTGTCAAAGGCCGCAGAGAGGTCAAGAAGAATTAGTATGGAGTAGTGGCCTTTGGATTTAGCTGCGATTAGGTCGTTAGTAACTTTGATAAGTGAAGTCTCAGAGTGGAGAGGGCGGAAGCCAGATTAAAGAGGATCAAGGAGAGAGTTGGAATTGAGAAAGTGAGACACACGGGTAAAGACAAGTCTTTCCAGAAGCTTTGAGGAAAAAGGGAGCAGGGATATGGGACGATAGTTAGAGGAGGTGGACGGGTCGAAGGATGGTTATTTTAGTATAGGTACTACAGTGGCATGTTTAAGGTCAGCAGGGACAATGCTAGAAGAGAGAGAGCAGTTGAAGATGTGCGTTAAGGAAGGCACAAGACAAGTGGAGAGAGATCTAATAAGGTGAGATGGGACAGGATCAAGTGGGCAAGTGGTGGGGCGAGAGGAACAGAGAATAGCAGCCACCTCTTGGTCAGTAGCCGGGGAGAATGTCTGAAGGGTAAGAAAGGCATGATCTATGTGCGGTTGAGAAACAGAATGGCAAGGAGGGGAGAATTCTTTCCTTAGCTGTTCAGTCTTGTCAGTAAAGTAACATGCAAAGTTATCAGCAGTAAGGTTAGTTTGTGGGGTGGCCACAGCAGGGCGAAGAAGAGAACGCCTGGGATTGCGGGAGCATGAACTAATGAGAGAGGAAAAGTAGGACTGTTTGGCAAGGGCAAGGGCTGCGCTGTATGAACACAGTAGGTTCTGACTGGGTGCGAGACTTCCTCCAGGAGCGTTCAGTAGACATGTGCAATTCGTTTCGGTCCGAATATGAATTCAGATGAATTTCAGGCAATTCGGACATTCGGGTACTTCAGAATGTCCGAATAGCCGAGGTCCCGAAGTTCCGAAGTGCTGGAGTGCCGAAGTTCCGAAGTTGCTGAAGTTCCGAAGCACAGTATTGCCTAAGTACTAATATACTTACCCAGTGAAAGAAGAATGTTACATTGTATACAATTTTAAATAAAAAGTATACAAACATAACCAGGATTCAGCTGTAAGTGTTTGCAACACTTACAACAATCAAGTATCATACATTCATATAAAATGTAAGTTACTTAGCCAGTCAATGTAATGACAGGAATGAATAAGTAGATAACTCCCTAATTCCCATGGTATTAGGGAGCTATCTACTAAAAGGCTGAAAGACCTAAATTGGTCTTTCAGCCAAATTTACTAATACTAAGTAAAAATTATTCAGTATTAGTAAACTATGCCCCTACTCGCTATACCGCGAGTAGGGGCATGTCTAGTAAACAGTGAGCAGCCTGTGCCCCCCCGGCCCCCACCCCTGAACGGCGGGTGGGGGCCCTAATGTAAAATAATGGGGGAAACACCTATTGTCGTCCCTCCGGGCCCCCACCCCTGAGCGGCGGGTGGGGGCCCTAAATCAGAATAGGGGGGGACCTAATGTCCTCCCCCCCCCGGTCCCCACCCCTGGGCGGTGGGTGGGGGCCTTAAATTATAATAAGGGTAACTTTGATAAGTGCAGTCTCAGTAGAGTGGAGAGGGCGGAAGCCAGATTACCCGTGTGTCTCACTTTCTCAATTCCAACTCTCTCCTTGATCCTCTTTAAAGACAAGTATTTCCAGAAGCTTTGAGGAAAAAGGGAGCAGGGATATGGGACGATAGTTAGAGGGGGTGGACTTTCAGCCAAATTTACTAATACTAAGTAAAAATGATTTAGTATTAGTAAATTATGCCCCTACTCGCTATACCGCGAGTAGGGGCATGTCTAGTAAACAGTGAGCAGCCTGTTCCCCCACCGGCCCCCACCCCTGAACGGCGGGTGGTTGCCCTAATGTAAAATAATGGGGGGACACTTATTGTCCTCCTCCCGGGCCCCCACCCCTGAGCGGCGGGTGGGGGCACTAATGTAAAATAATGGGGGGACACCTATTGTCCTCCTCCCGGTCCCCACCCTTGAGTGGTGGGTGGGGGCCCTAAATACCAATAGGGGGGACCTATTGTCCTCCCCCCCAGCCCCCACCCCTGAGCGCCGGGTGGGGACCATAAATAAAAAAATAACCCCCCAGGTGACTAGGGGTCCCAAACCCCAAGTCTCCCCCTACCCCCCCAAAAAAATTAATTCCCTACCTACCCTCTCTTACCCTAAAAATAATGAGGGGGGGACCTGTAAAAAAAATAAAACTTACCATTCAATGTTTTCTTTCTTCTAAAATCTTATTTTTTCAGCCCCAAAAAAGGCCAAATAAAAATCCATAATAACTGCCGCAATAAAAAAAAAAAAAAAAAAACGAGCGCAAAAAAAAAAAAATATAATCCATCTTCACCACATGGAGGCTCTGCGCAGACCTTTGAGCTCTGCAGAGCCGAGCAAACTCCTACAGTGAAACAAGAGCACTCTGATTGAGTGAGTTTAAACCATCCAATCAGAGTACTCTGACGAAAAAAAATGAAAATCTCTACATTTTCTCACACTCTGAGGTGAATTTAGTTTGAAATCCACCAATCAGAAGTACTCTAATGTCATTACACAGCGATAGGAAAGTTCTTTGGGAGTACAGCTGTGTAATGACTTTCATAACTCTCTGATTGGTACCAATCCACCAGTAAGAGTATTTATGAAGATCCAAATTACAAGCGGCGAGTAGAGCCTACAGTAAATAAGGGGACCTAATGTCACTCTCCACCTTTACCTGGCGGCTGATGAGGCAACAATTGGAATAAGGGGACCTATATCCTCCTCCTATTTACCCACAGCAGCAGTGAGCCTACAGTAAAATAAGGGGGGGGGGGACCTAATGTCCTCCCTCCTGGCTCCCACCCCTGAGCGGTGGGTGGGGGCCCTAAATACCACAGGCTCCTCACTGTTTAATAGACATGCCCCTACCTGCGAGTATGGGCATAATTTACTAATACTTTTATTTAGGTCTGCCAGCCTTTTGGCAGATAACTCCCTAATACCGTGGGAATTAGGTAGTTATCTCCTAAGCGGCTGCAAGAGAAGTGCCAAAATTCCGAAGTGTCGAAGTGCCGAAGTTGCCGAATTTCCAAAGTGTCGAAGTTCCGAAGTGTTGAAGTCCCGAATTTCGGAATGCCGAACCAAACCGAAAATTTTCCCCATGCACATGCCTAGCGTTCAGCACAATGGGAGCATCTTTGCAGGTTGTGTGTTGATTTAGTATGCCATGGTTGGGGGCGGGTCCTCCTCAAAGTGTTTGTTTGGAGCGGTGCTGCAGCGTTCAAGGCAGAGGTGAGGGTAGTGTTATATGCGGAGATGGCCATTGAAGGACAGGAGAGGGATGGACAGCAGTCGAGAATCAATATCAGCTTACAACTGCTGGAGATCAAGAGAATTAAGGTCCCTCCTGAGTTGAGGGGGGTTAGGCTGAGGTTGTTGGGTGAGGGGGTACATGGGAGCAAATGATAAGAGGTGGTGATCAGAGAGAGGAAAAGGAGTGTTGCAGATATTAGATACTGCACATGCATAAGTGAAGATTAGGTCAAGGGTATTGCCAGATACATGGGTGGGAGAATTAGCCCACTGTGATAGCCCGAGGGAGGAAGTAATTGAAAGTAGTTAAGAGGCTGCAGAGGTCAAAGGTGGGTTAATAGGAATATTGAAGTCCCAGAGAATTAGGGATGGAATGTTAGAAGAGAGGAAATAGGGTAACCAGGCAGCAAAGTGGTCAAGGAAGAGAAGAGGGGAACTAGGGGGACGATAAATAACAGCAATGTTAGCAGAGAAGGGTTTGAAAAGGCGAATTGAATGTATTTCAAATGATGGGAAAGAGAGGGAAGGGGTGGGTGGGTAGAGGTTTAAAGGAGCAGTGAGGGGAGAGGAGAAACCCTACACCACCACCTTTACATTCAGAGTTTCTTGGGTTGTGGGTAAGTTGAAGACCACCAAAGGACAAAGATGCAGGGGTAGCAGTGTCAGAGGGGGAGAGCCAGGTTTCTGTTAAGGCTAGTAAATCTATTGACTGAGAGATAAAGAAGTCATGGACAGCAGTGGATTTAGTAATATTGCAAACAGAGCGTGCGTTCCAGAGGGCAGTATTGCAGGAGGATTTAGAGGAACATGAGATGGGTATGAGATTAGAGTGGAGCCTTGGGTTAGTATGTGGTGAGTTTGCCGAGATGGGACTGGGGTTTGGAGAGACATCACTAGCTGCTAGGAGCAGAAGGATAGAAAGAAAGTGAAGGTGGGAGTAGGATTTGAAAGTTTTGTAGGAGGGTATGTATGTAGAGGATTTGGGAGGAGTTGGTGGAGATAGGCTGGAAATGTTTGTGTAGAGTGCATGGGATGAATAGAGAGGGGAGGGGAGTAAGGTGGAAGTAATGACGATGGTGTTGCCAGGGACAGGTGAGCAAAAGGATAGGGATATTTTAGTAATGAGAGAAGTTAGTGTTAAAGTGAAAAATAGAAGTGAGAACATTAGAGAAATGTGTATTAAATAGATATGTAGATTTGATATGTATTAAGGCAGTTTTGCCTGTATTTGTGGGAGGGGCTTAAATTAATTCACTCCCCTATATAAGGGACACCCCTTACCTGACTCATATCGCTTGAGGTCAGCATCAGAATGATTTCCACTTCCGGGTCATCCAGGCGCCATTTTACCTGATTATTCCATGAGGTTTTCTAAGCTGAGCTGTGTCAGGAATCCAGCCACAGGCTTTTCCGGCCTACCACCGTCTTTCTTCAATCTATCGCTGTGGATGGTGTCCAAGTGACTCACAAACCGTAAGTTGACCTACCCATTACGCCAGGCATCAGTCCCACGGCACCATGCAAGGGTCAGGTCCTCACTTTACTGCTGCATTTTGTCTGTCTGTTCTAAAACCATTGCATGTTCATGCATATCATTCGTTTAAACCCCCTACTGGTCTTTGGGTGTACTACAGACTTCTTAGACATTATTGCATTTCATGTACAAACCAACGAACCACTGCATCTTTGCCTACACACTGACCCCTACCGGTCATTCGGTGTACTACAGGCTTCTCAGACATTATTGCATTTTCATGTACAAACCAACGAACCACTGCATTTTTCACCTACACACTGACCCCTATTGGTCATTCGGTGTACTACAGGCTTCTTAGGCGTTGTTTGCATTTTCATGTACAAACCAATAAACCACTGCATTTACACCTACACGCTGACCCCTACTGGTCTTTCGGTGGACTACAGGCTTCTTAGACATTATCGCATTTCATGTACAAATCAACGAACCACCGCATTTGCGCCTACACACTGACCTCTACCGGTCATTCTGTGTACTACAGGCTTCTCCGACATTATTGCATTTCAGGTACAAACCAACAAACCACTTAATTTTTCACCTACACACTGACCCCTATCAGTCATTCGGTGAACTACAGGCTTCTTAGACATTATTGCTTTTCATGTACAAAACAATAAACCACTGCATTTTCACCTACACACTGACACCTACCAGTCATTCTGTGTACTACAGGCTTCTCAGACATTATTGCATTTTATGTACAAACCACTGCATTTTTCACCTACATACTGACCCCTATCAGTCATTCGGTGTACTACAGGCTTCTTAGACATTATTGCTTTTAGTGTACAAAACAATAAACCACTGCATTTTTACCTACACACTTACACCTACCGGTCATTCAGTGTACTACAGGCTTCTCAGACATTATTGCATTTCATGTACAAACCAATGAACCACGGCATTTTCGCCTACATGCTGACCCCTACCGGTCAATCGGTATACTACAGTCTTCTCAGACTTTATTTCACTTCATAAGCAAACAAACTAACTACAGCATTTTCACTTTTATACTGACTCCTATCTGTCATACGGTAGGATTAACCCCTTAGGGACACATGACATGTGTGTCATGTCATGATTCCCTTTTATTCCAGAAGTTTGGTCCTTAAGGGGTTAAAGGGTATTTTACCATACAATCAGCATTTATGACCCCTACTGGTCAACAGCAAAACTGTCTTCACATGTCATATACAATTTACCAGCCAATATAAATTACACATAAGATTGTTTTAACCCCTTAAGGACACAAGACATGTGTGACGTGTCATGATTCCCTTTTATTCCAGAAGTTTGGTCCTTACGGGGTTAAACATAACTGTAACGGATCGCCTGGCACCCCGACTGGGTACCTCCGTTGAAGGATGCTCCTAGCGCTTCCTGAGGACTCCAAGCACTCTGGCAGACACCACAATCACTGAACCGGAGAAACAAATAAATTCTCCCAAGCATATGAATGCTGTAGACAGTTGAATAGGAACCATAAGAATAGGTTTACTCTCCTAGCAGTCAAACTGGAACAGCATACAATGAATCCTTCCCCCAATAATGAGACGACACTTCACTTTGAGGGTTAAACAGGAACTCTCTGTACTGTCACATACAGTCTCTTTTATTCCCAATCCACAAACATAGTACAGCCCACAGAGCGTTACAAAACAACCAATCAATCCGTACAATACACCCAGACACTCCCACACAAAATCCTCCCCTCTGCAGGTGATATGATTACTGAACACAATGGGTAATCTCATTATCACCGGCAGAGGAATACAGTTTTTACACAATATTTATAACTTCTAAACTATACATGTCACAAACATAAAACATACATTTTCATAATCCATCCATTCAGGGGAACAACATATTAAAAAATGGCACGAATCAGGCCAGGGGTTCAAAAGTTAAGGGAAAGTCCTTTGTGACTAAATGAAGCATGGCTTTCTGGCCCAAACCAGTTTCAGAGTCTTCTATCCTGGAGAGTAATTCAATTATCTCACAGGACAGACACAAGACTCCATTAAGCACATGGTTGCAAAAAGACACAAAACACTTTAAAATACATAAAGTCACATTTTACACATAACACACAGACATTTCATATCCCCAGATAGCTCAGGTCTGAGCGCACATTATTAAGTGAATGGCGCTCGGACCACACAAATACAGTTTAATCGCCATGGAGCCAAAGTCTTTACAGTCAGTTTCATACGAATGGGCTCCATGGGATTCCTATCTGGGGTATAACACATTCACACAAGGTCTGGTCCATAGTCCAAAGGCAAGAGGCGGGCAAGCAGCCCCCTCCAAGGACACGTGGCGAGGCCGGTTTCGCCACATTTTTCCCCTTTACCATCCAAACTAACAGGGTATCTGACCTCCTGCCGGTCAGTGCCCTGGTTAGTCCAGCAACCCACCCACGAAGCACAAGCAGCAATACAGCCCACCCACAATAACTGGTTACTACACCTGGATAAAATAGCAACTTGTCCATGTCCAGGTGCCTCACCACAGCTGTGCGGGGGGCTGGTAGACTGCCTTGGTGGGTTGCTGAGTGGGCAGAGACCAGCGGTACTCTGCCCGAGTGCCAGCGCTACCACTGAAGTAGCCTGGTTGGAGCCTGGTTGGGGGAGGGGGAGACCGACTGTCTCCCCTCTGGATACACTGCTCTGTGGCTGGGGGACAGGACCGACCGTCCCTGCCCCTGGTGCTGCAAGTGCAGAGACTACGGTCCCATCTGCATAGTTGTGGGGCTTAACATCTCCTCTTGGTGGGTTAGGCTGCCGCTGGAGAGAGGGTGTAACAAGCTCCTCTCTCTGAACTGTAGACTGCCGCTGGGGAGAGGGGGTAACCTGCTCCTCTCCCTGACACTCTCTTTGTTGGTGGAGAGGGGGACCAACTGTCTCCCCTTTCAATATTTTGTCCTGCGGCTGGGGTGCGAGACAGATGGTCTCTGCTTCCTGGGGTACACACTGCCGCTGGGGAGGAAGGACGGCACCTTCATCTCCCTGGGGTACACGGTGCCGCTGGGGAGGGGGGGTAACAAGCTCCTCTCCCATACATACTTTCAGCCGCTGGGGAGAGGGGATAACAAGCTCCTCTCCCTGACACTCTCTCCGCTGTTGGAGAGGGGGACCAACTGTCTCCCCTTTTAATATATTGCCCTGCTGCTGGGGAGCGAGGCCGACTGCCTCCGCTTCCTGCAGGACACACTGCCGCTGGGGAGGAAGGACTGCACCTTCTGCTCCCTGGGGTACACACTGCCGCTGGGGAGGAAGGACTGCACCTTCTGCTCCCTGGGGTACACACTGCCGCTGGAGATCTGGGCCGACCGCCCAGCATCCCTGTAGGGCCGGTAGAGAGACCGCCATCCCATCTCCACCTGCCATCTGTGGGTCTTCCCAGGACCAGTCTATGAGGTCCCCTAATTCTGCCGCTGGTAGTGAAGCAGGGGGTACCTCGGCTGCGTTTTCCCAGCTGTAGGTTGGCAGGTCTGGGTCTCCCAGCCAGTTTTCCTGTTCTGTGTCTATGCCCTGTGGCTGACATGAGTTTAGTAGTTCCACATAGTCCATCTCTAGCTGTCGTTCCATGGCAGCCAAACGGTGGAGGTCTTGTCCCAGTCCCATAGATCTCGGGCCCTGTACCATCTCACCCGGTAATAAAAA